>PVIW01000592.1:0-445124 GCA_004026585.1 Noctilio leporinus
TTTTTTTAAAGATTTTATTTAATTATTTTTAGAAAGAGGGGAAGAGAGAGAGGCAGAGAGGGAAAGAGACATCAATGTATGGTTGCTTTTCACCTGCCTCCAGCCACAGACCTGACTGGAGACCTGGTTTGCAACCTGGTTATGTACCCTGGCTGGGGAATCGAACCTGCAACCTTTGGGTTCGCAGGCCGGCACCTTACATTATTATTATTTTTTAATCCTCACCCGAGAATATGTCTCAATTGATTTTTAGAGAGAGAGGAAGGGAGAAAGACAGATAAATCAATGTGAAAGGAAAACATTGATTAATTGCCTCCCATACAGACCCCAACTGGGGATCAAACCTGAAACTTAGGTATGTGCCCTGACTGGGAATTGAACTTGAAACCTCTTGGTGCACAGCACAATGTTCCAACTAACTAAGCCACCTGGCCAGGGCTACATGGCATTATTTTAAAATCCACTGAAGATGGGATATGAACAACACCAGAATTTACTTTGTACCACCTTTCCCTTCTTTAGTAGTTCTTCTTCCTCTTTGCTGCTATCTTTTGGTTAGGGCTGGGGGGAAGAAAACTGATGTACTTCTCTGTTTTCTATCCCATTTTAAATCCTGAATAACTTTAGGAATCAATAAAGAAAGTGATATAAAAGTGATATAGTAGAAGTTGGTGAATGATTAAGTTTGGAGCTTGACAGAGGTCAAGAAAAATCTTAATGTTTTGATTGTAAAGTTGTTTGGGGAATGGAAGATACATATTAATAAGTAAGGGGAATTGTTAGTTTAATTTTTTTATGTGATAAGCTTCAGATGTTGGCAAAACTTTCGGATAGGTGCCAATGATCTTGAATCAATCATAATAAGCAGATAAGAAGAAAAATAAGGTGAATGTATAAGAAAGAGATGGTTCTGTCCCAATCAGGCAAGATAGTGAGAAGCTGGTAAAATCCCTTGGCAAGTTGAATGGGGAAACTGAGACAGACAACTAAACAGATTTACAACTGGCTAATAAATTGCAAGATCTTATCTTCCCTAACCTAGGACACTTAGAAGCAAATGGTTTGCACATTCCAGACTGTGCTGGAATAGACCCGCCCAGGCCTTCTTTGGTGACATTCTTTGAAGGTGAAACTGACCAGAGAATGACCCTGACCCCTCCATACACTCATGTTGATGCATCAGTGTATTAAAAACACACCTGGAAAGCTGATGGATACTCTATTGAGATTCTCCCCTGAGACCTCCCCTGAAAGTCCTGCCATTAGAAAACAGATAAAAACCCTTAAGACAAAGGGCCCAGTATACACCCTTTCTTGGGCACATCCACACCTTACTCCCTTTCTTTCCTTAGGTGTGTACTTTTCCTTTCTTTCTAAACTTCCAAGGAAACCAGCAACTAGGGGAGCAGCAGGTGATGACAGCTCGTCCCGGGCTAGCACTCTGAACCTGTCTCCCAAGGGCCCTTCTTTTCCCTCGGAAACTTGTTTCCTGAGTTCGTGCAGCCCGGCTGCCTCACTTCTTCTGCCTCTGTGACTCTCTAAAGCACCAAGGCAGCTCCACCTAGGCTCCCTCCTGTTGCTATGATCTTGCCTTTTTTATTTTAAGCCCTTCCAGCTTTAATAAGCATTATCTCAAAATCACCTGGACTCGAACTGTGAAATCTCTCCTGCATGAAGTCAGGAACCCACACATTCCCATTCTATTTCCTGTGACACCCATTGGAATAATAAAACGCATTTGTCTTCCCTATTTCTAAACCTGTTTATAACAAGATTTTGTGTGCCGGAGGATGAAGAAGAGAGGGCCGTATTTCACAATCTTGAAAATAATGAAATCATGACTTCATTATTTCATTTAAATTTTCAAAAAATTTTTTTTGTGTGTCATGACTAGGAACATCATCAACTTATATCTATGTCTGCATTTGGGAAACAGACAGCATCTGATTAAAAACTCTTCCTGTGGGACCAATTGGAACCCATATGGATTGGGAGGGGGGATGGAAGTGATAAGAAGGTCATTCTGAAATGTTCCTTTAAATTAATTACAGTGGCCAGAGGGGGAGAGAGAGAGAACCTTATATCTGTTGATGGGTACAGGCCAACCAACAAAAGACTTCTCACATTCTTGTGTTGTCTATTGGAATTTTAGATTCATTTCCAGGTGGCTGTTTCCACAGGTTATTTTAGCCAGACACCACTGAATCCAGGAGCCTCTCCTTGCTTACACGTGGGCTTTCCGGACGGCTGCCCACAGTCCCTCCAGAGGAGCATAGATTTCTTCGTGCAGACTCTGCCATCCCAGAACTGGCACCCTGCCTCACGGGCTCCCAGCCCTTTCCCTGCAGCTCATGTAAATGCTTTCAGGCTACTTCTTTCTCCTGTCTTTCCCCTGCTTGGTGTATAAAAATGCTTACAAAATTCTGGGACACAAACATGCTGTCTTTTCTACCTAGCCTTGTTGCTTGGTAGTTTAGACTCTATGCCCCAAGACCAACTGGTCTTTTGGCTAACATTTGGAGCTCAATATAACCTTACTTAAAAAATGAGCTCTGACTTGGCTGGTGGCACAGTGGATAGGCACCGGCCTGAGAACCCAAAGGTTGCTGGTTCGATTCCCCAGCCAGGGCACATAACCAGGTTGCAAGCCAGGTCTCTAGCCAGGTCTCCAGCCAGGTCCATAGCTGGAGGCAGGTGAAAGGCAACCATAGATTAATGTCTCTCTCCCTCTCTGCCTATCTCCCTTCCCTCTCTCTAAAAAAAATAAAATAAAATATTAAAAAAAATGAGTTCAGTATGGAAGTTGAAGATTTTTTTTTTTTTTTTAAGATTTTGTTTATTATTTCCAGAGAGAGGGGGAAGGGAAAAAGGCAGAGAGGGAGAGAGACATCAATGTATGGTTGCCTTTCACCTGCCTCCAGCTACAGACTTGGCTGGAGACCTGACTTGCAACCTGGTTATGTGCCCTGGCTGGGAATTGAACCAGCGACTTTTGGGTTCACAGGCCAGCACCTTATCCACTGAGCCACCAGCCAGGGCTGGAAGTTGAAGATTTTTTAGCTTAACAGAAGAAACACAAAAATAGGAAATTCAGAGGGCTTCCATGATGTGTAAAATCTGCAAAAATCAGTTTCAGACTTTCTACCTAGAGTGGAATGGTGTAACTTTTCATCTCATAAATATAATGTTTATTCTAAGGAAACAATTGTGATACAACAATAAATTAATTTTTTAAAATGGTCATTTTCAGAACATTCAGACCATGTTTGTCTGTGCTCAGCAGATGTTTGCTGAATGAATAAACAAATGAATAAAGTTTATTCCTAAGATATATATATATTCCGTTATATATATATATATATATATATATATATATATATATATATATACATATGTTCCATTAAAGAGAAAGCCACAGGTCCAATATGGTGTCACTTGTGCTAAAAGCCCATGATACCTAGGTTTATTTTATTTTTTAATTTTTATTTATTTTTAATTTTATTGTTGTTGTATTACATCCATCCCCTTTTTGCTCCCCTCTTTCTCCCTTCCCACCCACCCATTCCCCCCAAAGTCAATCCCACATGTTGTCCATGTCCATGGTTCCTTTATACTAGGTTCTTGATACCTAGGTTTAATACTTGACCTAATTGCAGTTTCGACCTCTGCCAGAAACATAATCTTAATCTTAATTGATCAGTCTGGAATTTTGCGGTCAAGTACCAGTAAAGTAACTGTCATGTGGGCCCTCTCCATCTCTATCTGCCACAAAATGAAGAGGTAATCTGCATGATTAAAAAACAAACAAACAAAAAACCATCTGCACCATTCCCCCAAAGAAAAGATGTCTAGGACCCAAAATAATCTTTTCTTTTCATTTGTCAATAGTCCCTTGACTCACCCTTCTTCCTATCAAAACCCTTCTAGTTGCTAGAAGGGATGTTGCCCAGTTCATGAATCACTTAACAAAGTCAATCAGATCTTCAAATTGACTTGGCAAACTTTTGTTTTTTAACAATTCCGACTGTGGCAAAAGTAATGCTAGTAAGTGTTTATTCTCCTATTCTTGCTGGACATTGAAGTGTATTGAAGTACTGTTTGTACTTCAAACAGTACTGTATTAGAATCTTCTTTTTTTTCTAAAGAGTTTATTCATTATTTTCAGAGAGAAGGGCAGGGAGGGAGGAAGAAAGGGAGAGAAGCATCAATGCATGGTTGCCTTTCACCTGCCTCTAGCTAAGGACCTGGCTGGAGACTTGGGTTGCAACCTGGTTATGTGCCCTGACTGAGGAATCAAACCAGCAATTTTGGGGTTTGCAGGCCGGCACCAATCCACTGAGCCACACCAACCAGGGCTAGAATTTTCTAAATTTTCTGAAAGGGTGAAATTTTCTGACACTGCAAGGGCCCTCTTCAGGTGTGTCATCTTTTGCTATTATTCAAAATGTGTTCCATGGGCCAGCGGCAATACAATTACCTTGGAATTTGTTAGAAATGCAAGATCTCATACCTTACTTACCTTAAACCTTCTGAATTATAATCTTCATTTTAAACAGCATCCCCAAATGATTTTCATGTGAATTGGGGAGCACTGATATAGCTCATTAGAAAGTCTATGGAATTCAGTATACAAATCCCTTATTTTCAATAATTATTACAAGGTAGTGATTCTAAGTCTTTATGGGATCTTGGACTCCTTGGAATGTGCAAAGAACTGAAATCTCTCCCTGGAAGAAATACAAATATGCACTTAAACGTAGCATTTGCATAAGAAGTTTAGAGGAATTCATAGTCTCAAAGTTAAAAGCTAGGATTTTAATTTTCTTCTCTAACCTGGGGGAACATTTTTTAACAATTTACATATGAATAGGTTGAATGACTAAGGTATGAAGACAGCCTGAATAACTGAGATGTTTGCATGCGTAGGTTACTACTATGTGAAGAAAAAAAATAAACAATCTAAAAAGTAGTCTTTCCTAGGAACCTAGTCATCAGCAATAATTGCATTTGTAGGTATTGGCAATGAATGTTTCTTCCTCATAAGGAAAAAACATTTCACTTAAAAAATTTGATTTTTGCCCTGGTCAGCATGGCTCAGTTGGTTGGCGCATCGTCCAGTACACCAGAAGGTCATGGGTTGGATATCCAGTCAGGGCACATACCTCGGTTGCGGTTCAGTCCTGGTAGGAGTGAGTACGGGAGGCAACCAATTGATCTCTCTTTCTCTTTCCCTCCTTTTCACCCTCCCTCTCTATCTAGGATCAATAAATATATATATTTTAATTTTCGTCTTGACTAAAATAAAAAGAAATTGGATGCCATACTAGAATTAGAAAGGAAGCCTTGAGGAGGGAAATTCCTGCATAATTTTCAAGCTCTGTGTTGATTATTTTAAGATGATAAGGAAGAGAAGTTAAGAGGATATTCGTATGCATTGCCACAGGAGCAGAGTTAATAAAAAACACAGTTAAGAAGGCAAAATTGTCCCACTTAAATTTAAACCTGTGCAATACCTGTTCATGTTTCTTGAGAAGGAGCAAAGTGATCAAGCAAATTAAAATCTAAACATGAAGCATCATGGCAGACATTTAGAGTACAATGGAATTTTCCCCTCATTTATTTTTGTCTTCTACTTGTAATAATCAAAGAAATGTGGTCCTTACTAACAGAGGCTTATTTCTCTAACCAATGGCACTTAGTTTCCTCTCAGTTTTTAAAATAATGATCCAAGGCCTTGGTAATAACATCACTGTGTTTTGCTCTCCTTAAAAAAATTTTTTAACAAGATTTCATTTATTATTTTCAGAGAGAGGGGAAGGGAGAGAGGCAGAGAGGGAGAGAGACATCAATGTATGGTTGCCTTTCACCTGCCTCCAGCTACAGACCTGGCTGGAGACCTGGCTTGCAACCTGGTTATGTGCCCTGGCTGGGAAATCGAACCAGAGACATTTGGGTTCACAGGCCAGCATCTATCCACTGAACTACCAGCCAGAGCTGTTTTGCTCTTCTTTATTGCCATCATTTAAATTTGTTTAATCTGATTTGCATTAGCAATATCTATTTCTAAGGATTATTTATGGATTATCCATAAATATTCAGAACAATGTTTCTATGGATCTTAGTCTTTGCTATCTTTGGCTTAGGGTTTTGTTTTCTAAAAAATTTTCCAAGGGAGAAAAAAGGGGATGGATCTAATACAATAACAATAAAATTAATTTTAAAAAATTTCCATTTCCTTTCTCCCACTTAGCATAAGACTTCTCGGGTTTACTGTCTGGTCAGCCATTATATTTGTAATCTCATTTAGATCAAATGGGGCCACCCTTACGAAAGGCCTGGTCAGTAAGCTGCAGAACATTATACAAATAGAGGGGTTTAACTTAAAATAGAATTTCCCCTTCACTGATTCTTTAAAATTAGGTATTTTGCCCTGGCTGGTGGTATGGTGGATAAGGCGCCAGCCTGCAAACCCAAGGGTTGCTGGTTGGATTCCCAGCCAAGGCATGTAACCAGGTTGCAAACCAGATCTCCAGACAGGTCCATAGCTGGAGCCAGGTGAAAGGCAACCATACATTGTTGTCTCTCTCCCTCTCTGCCTCTCTCTCTTCCCCTCTCTCTAAAAATAATAAATAAAATCTTTAAAAAAATAAAATTAGGTATTTTTTTCTTTCAAAACTGGGATTTTATTGATTGTTTTGAAGATAAGTACACAGGCAGACATTTCAATTTGTGTACAATTCTTTTTTTTTTTTTTTTTTTAGATTTTATTTATGTATTTTTAGAGAAGCGGGAAAGGAGGGAGGAAGAGAGGGAGAGAAACCAATGTGTGGTTGCCTCTCATGCTCCGCTGACTAGGGACCTGGCCCACAATCCAGGCATGTGCCCTGAATAGAAATTGAACTAGTGACCCTTTGGTTCACGGGCGGGTTGCCTATCCATTGAACCACACCAGCCAGGGCTCAATTTGTGCCCAATTCTTTACATACCAAAGAATGAGAAAAGTCACGTAGTTAGGATTCTTTTCTAAACTGTTATTCCAGTGAATTCTGATGAGGGAACTTGAGTTAAATTTTTTTTAGCTTTAAGTTATAGTTAATAAGCTTAGTAATTAATGTTCTGGTAACTGAGATGTGTTACTGGACCCACCTTAATTTCAGGAGACCCACAAGCAATTCAACCTTTGCACCCCAGGAGAACTGCAAGTGATCAAGATGGTATCTGAGCCATTGTGCTCAAGGGAGAGAATTCCAATGCCCAGAATGCAGATAAAGATCCCAGGTGTCAGCCCATAAAAGGTTGCTAGGAAAATTGCAGGAGTGCAGCTTTCATCTGATTAAGCTTTTCCCTGAATTCCAAAACCCTTACCTACTTGTTTCCTGAATTCCAAACCCCTTACCTACACTTTTCTTCTGCTTAAAGGTTGGCTTGAGATAAAATGTGAAGAATGTCTCTTAATGCACATAACCCGCTGGCTGCCTTCTCAGATCTCTGGTTATCTGAATAGAGTGCCCATAAAGATTCAATCCTTGTTTATGCTTAATGGTTCTGGTAGAGGGAGGCAACACAAACACTGCCTTTTCCGGTTTCATTTCCAGATTAGGGTTCAGAGGCCAATTTTCCTTAATAGTGTATTAAGTACCAATATCTTCAAATGTTTGGTATGTTTTTACCTCAAAGTCCTACCAATTCACAATTTAATATCATCTAGACTGCATAATCAAATTTTCAATCTTTCACAACACACTAATAAAGTTACTAGGAACCCTGGCTGGTGGCACAGTGGATAAGGTGCTGGCCTGCGAACCCAAAGGTCACTGGTTTGATTCCCAGCCAGGGCACATATAACCAGGTTGCAAGCCAGGTCTCCAGCCAGGTCCATAGCTGGAGGCAGGTGAAAGACAACCATACATTGATGTCTCTCTCCCTCTCTGCCTCTCTCCCTTGCTCTCTCTCTGGAAATAATAAATAAAATCTTTAAAAATAAATAAGTAAGTAAATAAAGTTACTAGGAAAACTGGAGTACGGTACCAAAGATGTTACAGAGTGCACAAAATTATGACAGGAAAAGTCAAGCTCAAAGAGTGGTTTTCTTTAGGAAACAATTCTACCAAAAACAAGAGCATAGAAGTAACTTAGACCCTGGTTGGTGTGACTCTGTGGGCCTGCAGACCCCAAAGCTCACAATTTTGATTCCTGATCAGGGTACATATTTGGGTCATGGGCCAGGTCCCCAGTTGGGCTGAGAGTGAGAGGCAACCACACATTGACGTTTCTCTCCCTCCCTGCTTCTCTCTCTAAAAATAAATAAGTAAAATCTTTAGAAAGTTGTTTTAAAAAGTCATGTAAAATATTCCAGGCATTAAATGCATAGCCGGCTCCAAATTGTCATTTAGTGTACTTTGTGTTGAGGAATGTTACACTGACACCCAAGACGATTAGAGCTTCCCATATTCCCAAAATAAACAACCAGCAAATTACTTAATCTCTCTCTTTGTTTTTTTTTTTTTTTTAATGGGATGAGGTAGAATTCTCTCCTTCTAGAACTATTTTTAAAAACTTGCCTTTACAACAGACAGGGACTACAGCTAAGACATGGTATAAGCTATTGATCTGGATTGGCTTCTTCTTCTGCTTCATTCAGGCAGACTCCCCTCATTTTTAGTTTCTCCATTTTCCGCAGATAGATCTGTAGGTTCGTGATTGGCCACTTGGGCCTGTTTTCCCTTTGCTTCTCCTTTTCCTTTTATTTGCACTTTGTTGTGTCTGTGGATTTGTTCTTTCCTGTCACTTTTTGAGCTTCGTTTCTACGTTGGCAGAAGCTGGTTTAGCGAACAATCTCCCAGATCACCCCTGGAGCTCCTTCGCTGGAGTTGGTGGGCACAGGGGCTGCAACCTGGATCTGTCACATGCTTCCCTACCCTGGGCTGCTGGGCCACTTCTCCTGCCACCCCAGCTGCTGGGACCCGCAGCGAGGGTGCTGGAAGAACCCAAATATTAACATTCTCTGAATGTTTCACTAGTGAGCATTCTTACAAAGTACTTTCTTTAATGCTTTCTGGAACCTACCTTTTTGAAAACTGGTCATTCACATTTTGTTAGTCTAATTCACTAAAGTTGTTTTTTTTTTTTTTTTGTTTGTTTTTTTAATTTTATTGTTGTATTACATCCATGTTTTTGTTTTTGTTTTTTTAAGATTTTATTTCATTATTTTTAGAAGGAGGGGAAGGGAGAGAGGCAGAGAGGGAGAGAGACATCAATGTATGGTTGCTTTTCACCTGCCTCCAGCCACAGACCTGACTGGAGACCTGGTTTGCAATCTTGTTATATGCCCTGGCTGGGGAATCGAACCTGCAGGCCGACACCTTATCCACTGTGCTACCAGCCAGGGCTTGTTTTTTATCTTTACCTAAGGACACTTAAAAATTGCTTTCAGAGAGTGAGAGAGAGAGAGAGAGAGAGAGAGGAAGGGAGAGTGAGAAACATTGATGCAAGAGAGAAGCATTGATTGTTTTGCCTATCCTGCCTGGACTGGGGAGGACATGCACCAGGACTCAATAGGTATGTGCCATGACCAGGGACCAAACCTGCAACCTTTCCGTTACAGGATGATACTCCAGCCACCTGACAAGGCAAAAGATTTTTTAAAATTAAATTTTGCTCCCCAATATTATTTCTCCAACCACTGGCTCAAAATCTGAAGTTACCTTTATCTTCAACTCACTGTGATGTCCTATCATCTCCTGTCCTCCATCATTGATGAACTAGATGTGAATCCAAATTATAAAGAGGAGAAAAAAGTTGGCAAAAGGCCATTGTTTGTTTGAAACAGTCTACATTTAAGATAGTGCTCAGCTTCTGCTCAGAAAGGGACCTTCTCTAATAAACAACTAGCAATCCACCCACTACTCCAGCAGTTTAGTCACAAGAATAAGTACCTAGGGGCTGGGGGCTGCAGCCTACAAACCACTTTGGAACCAACAGGTATGACCAGACAAAAGAGAATCATGGATCAATCATCCAGTTGGGTTTCCTGCTGCCGGTGAGGAGCTCAGGCTGAGTCAAAAATAACCTTGGCAAGTGAGCAGACTACAGGCAACATGGTAAATCAGGGCATGTGTGCCTCAAGCAGAACCCTGGACTCTTGGAACTCCATACAAAATCCTTCTTAGTAATTGAGTCATGTCACATCTTATTTCTTTTTTAAAGGGTTATTATTATTGTTATTATTATTTTATTCTCATTTGAGAGAGAGGGAAAGGGAGAGAGAGGAACATTAATTAGTTGCCTCCTGTGTGTGCCCTGACGGGGATCAAACCTGTAACTTAGGCATGTGCCTTGACTAGGGATTGAACCAGTGACCTTTTGGTGTATGGGACAGCACTCCAACCAACTGAGCCACACCAGCCAGGGCTCACACATCTTATTTCTTGAAGGACAAAGCTAAGGGCTTGGTAGGTTTGTCATACCTACATATTTTCCCATGGTGTTTCCTATTATAATTGTTACTATTTAGGAAAATTATTAATTTGTATTTAATTATGTGATGCCTGGCCACCATTTTAAACTCTCTTACAGACCCAATTGTATTTCAACATGTCTTTGGATTTCTGTACATAACAGTGATTTTTAAAAAAAATTTATTTCATTCGTTTTAGAAAGAGGGGAAGGGAGAGAGGCAGAGAGGGAGAGAGACATCAATGTATAGTTGCCTTTCACCTGCCTCCAGCCACAGATATGACTGGAGACCTGGCTTGCAACCTGGTTATGTGCCCTGGCTGGGGAATTGAACCTGCGACGATTTTGTTTTTATCTTTTCAATAAATATTTCTTATTTTTGTTTTGTATTTTATTGCATTGGTTTGTACTTCCAGGGCAGATTTGAACAATTGCAATAAATGTGAAATAGTTGTTAACTCCTTTTTAAGAAATGCCTCCTCTGATTATAAGTTGGATATTATAGTGTGTTGAAGTGTATTCCCCTAAAAAATATGTTAAAGTGCTAACCTTTGGCACTTGTGAATGTGACCTTATTTGGGAATAGGTTCTTAGCAGATGTAATCAAGTTAAGGTGAAGTCATATTGGACTAGGGTGGGTCCTAATCCAATGACGGCTGTCTTTATAAATCCAGGGAGACTTGGAGTCACACATATACACAGAGAAAAGGTGGCCACGTGAAGGAAGCTGAAGGCAAAAATTGGAGCAATGACACACGAGCCAAGGAAAGCGACCACTGTAACCACAGGACCAGATCAAAGTGGCCCTATCCTGTTGAACAAGATACTTGGATTGCTTTTCAGTGACAACAGACCAAAACTGAAAGTCATGCATCGGAAGCTTACACAAAGGAGAGAACTTTGACCTTCAGCCGTACCTGGTACAAAAGTCTCATATCTGTCCCCATCATGTCCCCCATGGCCTCTCCACTCCTGACCACTAATCATGGAACCAAAGGACCAATGAGACAGTATAGGGACCTGGACCCCAGGAATGGAAAAATACCAGGTGGCCAGGAAGCCAAGACCAGGCAGTCAGAAGACATGGAAACCACTCTTCTTCCTGATCAGTTGATCAAGGTTTGGCAGCTACTCAGCCTTCTTGAGATGACAGTAAGGAGCAACATGGCCACTTTGCCCCTATGACACGGGAGCAAGACAGTTGCCAAACTACCTGAGAGAAGGAGGAAGGAACTCCACCCTGACTTGGAAAACTCCCCTCCCAGAACACTTCACAAGGCCTCCTTTCTGCACAAGCCTGTGCAGCAGCTCTGTGCTTGAGCGTAAGTTTAGTGAGATGTTTGGAAATTTCTCTAGGGCTTCCTCTCAGTTTCTGTCTCTGGAAACTTAAGAACCCCAAGGCAGGTAACAGCGGGACATCCCTGGAAACTAGCCCTGGAACTGAGCACCGGAACTCTTTGAAAAGTGAAGGGTCTATTGTTCCAGAAGATTCAGTGCTGATGCCCTTTACCATTGATGACCAAGCTCCAAGTTCCTCCAACTAAAACTTGCCCCACCGACACTTCAGCGTATTTGTTCCCTGCTTAATCCTTTGACATTCCACCCAAACCCTGCTTGGGGGAGGTCAGGCTTTTGAGCATTAGCTTCCTCGTCTCCTGGGTGGCATCCTTCCTAATAAAATAGCCGATCTTTCTCCACTGTAATTCTCCGTGTTCAGGGTTTGGCTGTCCTAGTGGGTAGATGAACCTCTTCTGTTAGGTAACGCTACCAGAAGCAAGCAAGAGGCAGGAAAGGATTCTTCCCCAGAGCTTTCATAGGGAACGTGGCCCTGCCCAGGACCCGGATTTTGAATTTCTAGCCTCCTATGACAGAATGGATGTCTACCTTTTAAGCTACCTGCTCCTAGAAAACTAATACAGATATTGATAGTGTTTTAAAATAGATATTTAAACCCTGGCTGGTGGCTCAGTAGATAGGCGCTGGTTGCAAGCCAGGTCTCCAGCCAGGGGTGCAGCTGGAGGCAGGTGAAAGGCAACCATACATTGATGTTTCTCTCTCTTTCTTCCTCCCTCCCTGCCCTCCTCTCTAAAAGTAATCAAAATCTTTAAAAAAAATTAAAATAGATATTTAACAAGAACATGTTCGCTTTTTTATTGTAATTGTTAAAAAATAAAATTCAACCAACTGAAGCTTTCATTGGCTGTATGAAGCAATTCATGAATTGGGCAGCATCCCCTCTAGCAACTAAAAGGGCTCTGAAACGTTGTACAAAGTGGAAAGCTGTTTTATAGGAAGAAAGAATTGCGTGGGTGCCAGATATCTTTTCTTTGGGGGGTTAGAACAGATGGTTTTTATCTGCAAATTGCCTCTTTTTTCTACGGGGGATGGAGATGACCCATATGATAGAGCGCCTTACTGGTGCTTGACCACAAAATTTCAGACTGGTCCATTAAGATTATGTTTCTGGAAGAGGCTGAAACTGCAGTTAGATCAGGTATTAAATCTAGGTTTGGTATCATGGGCTTTTAGCACGAGTGACACCATTTGAGGCCTGTGGTTTTCTCTTCCACAGGATTATTTTAGAAAATTAACAAGCAATGAATACTCTTTTATCTAATAAATACTCGCTAAATGTTTATTTTAGTTTTTAAATGTCTTTATATTTTTGTATTCATAGAGGTAGTTTTAATATACATCCATAAATATAACAGGCATATATTCTGGATTTTATATATTTTTTATATTGCAGTCTTCTTTTGTTTCTTCTTTTTTTCTTGGCACTGTCCTTCCCTTCTGTCCCTTCATCTACGTTATCCTAACCCACATACCCTGGTAATGGTTCAATATATTTTTTTTCTCCATGCTTGACCACGTACACAATACCTATGTGTTATACATATCTTTGCAAATATACAGATATTTGCATAGCATATATTCATATACATGCCTAAATATACAGGGATTTTCTCTGTTTTTCAGAAATGAAATATTATATACGTGATGGTCAGTTATATGTATGTGTTAACTTGTTTTACTCTATCAAACACTAGTTTCGGTGTTGTGAAGGTATGTTGTATAGAAAATTAAAATCCATAATCAGTGATTTGAATATCCTAGATAATTGGGGATGGTGGAGGCACTTATCCAATCAGTTGAAAAGCCTTAAGTGCAGGACTGGTACTTCAGGGAAAAGAATTCTGCCTGTGAACCGGAGCTTCAGCTTGTGCCAGCGATTTCAAGGCTGCCCTTCCTGGTGCTCTGCCCTATGAATTCGGCACTTGCTTTGCCCCAACTGGGGGAGCCAACCCCCCAAAGTAAGTCCCCCCATCTAGGTCCCTACCGAGTCTGTTTCTGTAGTTGACGGATTCAACACACTTCTTTTCCTCGTTTTGCCTTTTTTTATTCAAAATTATTTCTTGAAAATGACTCTTCCTTGAAAATAGCCCACTGGTACACCTCTGGTTCCTTTTCTTTAGTTGCTGCACACTCTTCTAGGGTGTGGATGTAGACTATGTTTTGATTCTTTTCAGTTTTATTCCATTCTGGAAAATGCTGCATTAAACACCTTATGTCGGTGCTTTTTTCCCTTCTAGGTAGAAGTCTAGAATGGAGACTGCTGAGTTAAACAGCTATGTAAGTGTCCACTAAAATATGTGTCTCTCTATATATATGTATATATACACATATATGTGTGTATACATATATACATATATGTATATATGCATACGAGGTCTGTCCCGAAAGTATCGGCTGCGCAAACTTTTAATTATACTGACATTGGCCCAATACTTTTGAGACAGACCTCATTTATATCCACATTTAATTGACAATACGAAAGTACTCTAACAATAAGTGCCACTGTCTTTTAAAACTTTTTCCTGATGAATATAAAGTATCATCTAATAATTTTGATTTCCTTGATGTTTAAAGTTTGCAAATCTTGGTTTTAAAAATACTTTTAGATTGTATTTATTTTAGAGAGCAGGGAGGGAGGGAGAAGAGGAGGATAACATCAATGTGAGAGAGAAACAGCGATCACTTGCTTCTCATAGGCATCCTGACTGGGACCAAACCCACAACCCAGACATATACCCTGACAGGGAATTGAACTGGTGATTTTTTGATGTATGGAACAACAGTCAACCAACAAAGCCACAGCTGTCAGGGCTTTCACATGATTTTAGGCATTTGGATTTGCTCTTCTCTGTCAGTTTATTAATACCCTTTGCCTGTTTTACCATTGGGTCGTTTGCTTTTTAAAACTTTATAGATTACTTTTTGTTCTCTGTATAGTTGACATTCTATTTTTCTTTTTCTTTTTTTAAAGATTTTATTATTTTTCAGAGAGAGAAGAAGGGAGAAAGGCAGAGAGGGAGAGAAACATCAATGTATGGTTGCCTGGTTGGCTGTCACCTGCCTCCAGCTACAGACCTGGCTGGAGACCTGACTTGCAAGCTGGTTATGTGCCCTGGCTGGGAATCAAACCAGCGACCTTAGGGTTCTCTGGCCAGCACCTTATCCACTGTGCCACCAGCCAGGGCTTATAGCAGAAACTCTAATGCATTGTTTATGGACTTTATTTAGAGTATACAGTATATAACTGAAGTTTTTATTTATATGTAATTAAAATATTCCTATTATTTCCATTATAACATTATTTTTCCATTACAGCTTCTTGGTTTCAAATCTTGTGAATAAGCTTACTAATGTCTCCAGAAGAGATGGTACACAGAGTATCCTAGGTTGTTTTAGAAGATTTTTATTGTTCCATTGTTATATTTTAGTCTTTAGTATATTTATTTATATTATGTTTACCTAAAAAACCCATCAGAGACTTTTGGTAAACCTAATTATATTATAAACAAATGGAGGTTAAATTCTCCTTTTCAAATTCTTAGCCATTTAAAAATTTTTCTTGACTTATAATTGTCAGAAATCCTAGAAACAATGTGAACACCTTCATTGAGGCATAACTGATATCCACTAAACTGTACATTTAAAGTGGGCAACTTAATATGAGCTTTGAAATACTCATATATACACATCCATGAATCTGTCACCACAATCAAAAAGAGAACATAGTCTTCATTTTCAAAAGTTTTGTTTTTGACCTTTGTAATTCCTCCCCACACTCACCTACCAGGCGGTCATTGATCTGCTTCCTATTACTACAGAAATAGAATCATAAAGTGTGTGCTCTTGTTTTCTTTTGGCTTAAGTTTTCTGGCTTAATTTTACTCCACATAATTATTTTGAGATTAATTTATGTTGTTGCACGTATTGATAGTTTATTTCTTTTTATTGCTCCATTGTATGGCTATCACACGATGTATTTACCCATTTGCCTGTTAATGGACATTGCGTTCTGTGTTGGTTCTGATACACTAGTGTTTGAACACTGAAAGTAGACTTTTCCCCACATTTTACATTCATGTTTATTACCTGTATGTGATCCAAGAGAAGGGTTTTCTACTCTTAGTGCATTCATAGCTTGTCTCTCCTATCTAAATATTGTAATATGAGGTATACTTTCTGCCTGGAGGTTTTTGCACATCCATGGCATTTATAGGGTATCTCTCAAATATGAATTTCCACTTGCCATTGAATGCATTCTCACTTTCCTTATATGCATACGGTTTGGCTCCAGTATGACTTCTCTGGTGTCTGATGAGAGTTGACTTCTGAATAAAAGCCTTCTCATACTTATTACATTCATAAGATTTCACTTTTGTATAGGCTATTTGATGAGTAATAAGGGTTTTTTTTTTTCCCTTTTGGATGAAGATTTTCTACATTCATTATTTTCCTAGAGTTTTTTCCCCCCAGTATGAACATTTTGAGCCTTAATGAGGTATTGCTTCTAGCTAAAACACCTGCACATTGATTTTATTCAGGAGCTTCTTTACAGTATGAATTTTCTCACGTGTGAGATCTGATTTGTTACTGAAGGCTTTCCCACATTCTTTATATGCACAGGGTTTCTCTCTAGCATGTCTTCCATGGTGTCTACTTAGTCTTGACCTTTGAGTAGAAACTTTCCCACATTCATTTTTCTTCTTAGAATGACTAGCATAGTTTTTCTGTTACAGATGAAAGCTTTCCCATATTTATCACTTTTACATGATTTCCAATCTATATGCATTCTTAAATGTAGACTAAGGGATGAGATTCAAGAGAGCATTTGGGCCCTGATGAGTTTGTCTCGGTTGGTTGGGTGTCATTCTGCAAAACCAAAGGTCACTGGTTTGATTCCTGGTCAGCGCACATGCCTGGGTTGCCAGCCATCCGAGGGTGAGTGCAAAAGGCAACCAATGGATCTTTCTCCCTCCCTTCCTGTTTTTCTAAAAATAAATACATACAATATTTTAAGAACATTTAAGAAAGAGAACACTTAAGAAAAAATAGAGGTAACACACTTGAATTGACTAAATTCAGCACTCACATGAATGCATGTTTTTCATTATGTTCTCCTGATCTGATGTATTGCTTCAGGCTAAAGGCTTTTCCACATTCATTCTATGCGTAAGTGTTCCTCCAGTATGATTGTATTTTAGTGTTTAAGGGGATTTGATGTGGCTGGATGCTTTCTAACACTCCTTACATGCTATAGTTTTCCTTTTGTTTCAATTCACAGGTATATGTTGAAATTCTATTTCTTCTTTCATATGCCCTGACCAAGGGTCAAGCCTACAACATTGGCACATCCGAACAATGGTCCAACCAACTGAGCTACCTGATCAGGGCACAGGTTATCTATCTTTCTTTACCCTCAGCAACATCAGCTGCATCTGACGACTGCATCCTTTCTTCCCTTAGCTTCTAAGACACTATCCTCTTCAGTTCTTCTGCTTTACTGGCCTTCATAGTATCTTTTTGGCTCCTTCCTCTGTTTTCTCTCTAAATTCAGCAGTTCTTGTGAGCTTAGTTAGTCCTAGACTTAGTCTTCTCTTTATGCTCTCTCCCTCATCTAATCCTCACGATGACCTTATTTAATTAGACTTCATGTCATCCTATGTAAATACAACTTGTTGTCTGATGAATTCGAAAATAATACTGTGGCCCAGACTTCTACTTGCATTCTAACTGCCCTATATGTCTAACTGGATTTCTAAAAGATATTTCAAACTTAACATGGCTCTTATGATCTAACCATTTCTCTCCCAGTGTTCCCAATCTCAGTTAAGGCTCCAACATTGACTTCAATCACTCAAGCCTCGACTTTATCACTGTTGTCATCACTAAAGTCCTCACTCTGTCCCATTAACTTATTCACTCACAAGTAGTGTGGCCTTACTTCCAAAAATATATCTATTCATATACTTCTCTCCACTTCTCCCTATTTTAGTCAAGGTTACCATTATTTTTTGCTTACAGCTTGATGAACAGACCCCTTATTATCTGCTTCATCTCGGGCATTGTCTACTCCCAACACCAAAAGGGAACATTAGAATGTGACTCTCTTAACTGATAGAATCTTTCCTGACTTTCATATCCAGTGAAGAGCTAATAGCATCTGTTACCAAAAATGTTAAGCTCTGTTTTATAAGGCCCCAAATTACACCTTGTTGCAATTATACGCCTGCCACAAAGGTTTACTGATTGCCTTTATTCCAAGCCCACTGCCGTCTGCACAAGTCTGTGAAGGAATAAGATATAGTCTAGTTATAAAGTTTGTTACAAGGTAGTCTACTGTCTTGGAGTTATAGGAACATAATATGCTCCCATTCTTTCAACTCTTGTTTCCAGTTTTTTGTTTGTTTTAAATAAACAAAACGTAGTAAAGAGGATATTGTCGAGTGAATTTTACAATATCCCCACCCCCATTCAGCCCTGGATATTTTCTATTCTCAAGTCTTTTGCATAGTTGCACTTTCTTCTTTTCCTTAGTTACGCAGTTTAGTAACTCTATGCTTTATCATCATTTAAGTTCTAGCGTGCTTTTTTATAAGCATCATTTAATCTCCAAAATAACGTAGCCAGGTAGATGTCATGGATGGGCCCACTCCCTGAAGGCAGGAAATTTCAAGGTCTCCCTAGACCTAGGCGCCATTCGTATTCGGGATAACTAGAGCTGGGTTTCTTGCTCCAAAGCTTGAGCTTATTTCTCTGCACTAGGTGGCCCTTTAAGAAGGCACTTTTTAAGGGACGGTAGGATGTGGAAGCTTGAGGTTAATGAAGTAGTTAAATCACGGGTTAACCAGGGTTGAATAATACTTCACGTTTCCGAAAAACCATTTCCTTTTTCAGAATGGTAAGGGGAAAGGAATGCTGCAGCGAGGCGCTCCAGGGTCTGGCAGAAACGGGAGCTGGAGGTCGCACATGGAAGGAAGCGCCGGCAGCTCCAGGAGCGCAGGGCCCTCACGCACACGACAGCGACCCTAGAGCCCCAGGCAGGGAAGTGGGTTTCCCAACGGAGGATCAGGACATGGGGCCTCTCGGAACCCCCACCTGCAGTTCAACCTCTCCAGCTGGGACTCTCAGACCACTCGTTTAACCGGTCCTGGAGCCCGCGGGACCGTCAGAGCCTGGTCGACCCTGAATTTTAAGAGTCGGCTTCTGATTGGCTTAGAGTACGAACGCAGGCGAACGCTGCTTGAGACCCGCTCTTTGATTGGGTTTTAAAGGAACAGCAGAGCACGAAATAAAAAGGCCTTCTGTCATTGGGCCATTGTGTGAATCTTCTTTTGGTTTCTCCGCCGATTGAATAAGCATCTCGGGACCTTCGTCATGAGCCTTAAATCTGGGCTTGTCAGTTCGCCCCAGCGTTACTCGTCTCTAGGCTGGGCCTGGGGTTTGCAGAGTTCAGCCAATCACATAACGCCGAGATCAGGTTGCCAGGCAGATTATGGTAATGAGGCCCCGCCTTTTATGCTGCTCCCACTCTGCGGCGGGAAGAACCACCTGGAGGTGGCGGGGGGGGATTGATTTCCATCACCCCTAGGGAGAGAGGATCGGGGACCCGCTGATCTTCCAGCTCCCCTCACCCAACATCGTGTAAGTACCTACAGGATTAAGGGAACCGGATAAGCCAGCGTCCAGAGTACCCCATCGACTGGGAGGGTGTTTCGTCTTTGCTTAGTCCCACCCAAAATGGCGCCAAGCTCTTTCCGCGTCTCAGAGCCCGGCCGGGGCCAACCGACCGCGGACCCGGGCTGGGGGGGGAAATTGATGGTGGTGGGGGTGGGGGGGAGAAATCCCGGCGGCACCGCCCGATGGTACAGTCCAGCCGGGGCTGGGACGCGGCACCTCACTCGGGGTGGGGGGGGGTCAAACATCTGCACCTTCTAAGGGGAAAGGGGCGAAAACCCCTAGAGGAGTCCCTGCGGGCGCTGCGTTCCGCCATGGCCTCGGCGCCGCTTCGCCCCTGCCTTCCCCATGCGCAGCCTCCTTCCCGCGACCCCCGAGTGTCTCGCACGCTCCGCCGGCCGCGCGCACCTCTCCTCCCCTGCCCGCATTGGTTGGGCCGGGACGGCAGTTGGGCGCCCGGCGCGCTCCTGCGGCGGCGGCGGCGGTTGGGCGGGCGCTCGGAGTGCTGCGGGGAGTCTCCGGCGGCCAGGGCCGGGGGACAACGCGGGGGTGGCGGCGCTGTACGGCCTTCGGGGCCGGTAGGCAGCGAACCCCTGCCTCTAAGGGCTCCACGGGAGCGGCTCCTTGCTTTGTGTTAGGAGGCCGCGCCGCCACCTGCCATTGATTTCCAGTGCCCCGTTCCTTATTTACAGCGTGGTGTCACTGGCACCCGGGAGACCCTGCTTGGAGGGGCGTGGAAATGGCCTCTTGGGGTCAGTCTCCGGAAGCAGTGGCCCCGGGTGGGGTGGGCGGAGGCCGAGGGCCACCTGCGCTGTTTGTCGAGTGTAAAGGCGGGAGTCAAAGGCCTTTGGGGAGCCAGTTGGTGTTATGGTTTCCAGCCGATCGTCAGGCTTTCATTAAGCATTTATTAGTCCGTAGCCAGGTCTTAGGCATTCTGTCTGTCTCCTAAGTGAACGCTGAGCGGTTGTATTTCGTGTGCGTGCATGGTTCGCCTCGCTTGGCGGATTTGCTAGATTTCAGTCGATTTTCAGGCAATGTTTGTGTACTTTTAGGCACAAGGAGGGCTGGTTGGGGTGCCGTCATCGAGGATTAAGTGTGTGATCAGTCCCATCCAGCTCAGTCCTGTCTAATTCGCCTGTTGAAATCTTGCCGGGCAGGCTCTTCACCCTCCAAAGTTCTTTTCAACTCCACAGTATTTACCTTCATTAAAAAGAATCACTCGGGACTGTTTCGTGGCCTCTTTTTCTGACCCATTCTTTCATTGCTTTAAGCTCATCGAAGGCAGGAAGGCATGGTGTATCTTTTGAGTACTCTTCCCAACCACTCCACCCCCAGCACAATAGCGTCTATCTACTGAATGTGGATGAACAATACTTACAGGTTGCTGTAGAATTGGAAAACAAAAACAATGGGTTGGTTGGAGCAAAGCCGCGTTGAAAGCAGTGTTGATTCAGTCTGGTATATTTAGAAAGTAACATAGGTTTACTCTTAATAAATTGAGGTGAAATTGGCATAACAAGAACTATTGTAAAGTGAAAAATTTAGGAGTAGATTTACATTAAAAAAAATCTGGACCAAGACATTTTCTCCACCTTGTGACTCTTTACACACTTATTCCTTGAGCACACACTCTCGGCTCTGATCTGTTTTGGCAAGGGTGCTGAATAAGCCATTTTTGGTATGTTTTGTAGCATGCTTCACCGCATATTAACGTGTGCATTGTATACATATCATGCATGTGAATGTAATCTAGTATAAATAAGGTAAAGTCCATGCTTTTGAAGGGCCCTGAAGGCTTTTTACTTAGAGATTATGGTGATTATAAGGGATAGCAATCCAATATAATCATGAGTTTATTGACACTGCTTCAATTTATACTTGTATAAGTTTATTCTTTTTGATCCTTGTAGAAAATTGAGAAAAAAGTTACCTAAAATACAATTACTAAAGGTAACCCCTGCTGGTATTTTGGTATGCTTCAAATCTTGTGTGCGTAAACACATTTTTTACAAACTTGGTATAATGCTATGTTTTTGTGTCTTTTTAAAAAATGTAGATTAAAGAAAAATTTAAAAAATGTAGATAGATACCTGATGACTTCACTGATAATTTGCCACTTTTCAGTAGTTTCCCTCCATTAGTTCAAGGGATTATGAAATGCTTTGAATGAAAAATGCAATATTTGATTCACTTTACCTTTTAAATGTATAACCTAATGGGATAGGTTTCTGATTAACAAGCAGAACTGTTCAAAGAGTTGAGAAATATTGAACTATAATTTTGGTTTCCTTAATAATTTTACAGGGCAAGCACTGGTAAAGTACCTGATTTCATTCAGTGAAAATAGTAAACTATTAAACATCCTGTGATTGCAATGTTTGAATTGGTTAGTCAGAGTTTTAAAATAGAAAGCTGATGTACTTTGATCTATTAGCACTAAAAGACATAGTTTTCCCCCACCTCCTTTCCAAAATGTGTAGACACACCCTGTCCAGCACTTTATGCTATTTCACAAGCAGAATTTATTGACTACTGTTTACATTTATCATAGCAAATGGGAATTTGGTCTAGTATGGAAGGAGTCCTTCAGTTAAGAAAAGCAAACGTTTGGTACAACCACATCTTTGCAGAATCGTTCTGCTCAAATTCTGCTGGGGTATTGGGGTGGGGACAAGGAAGGGGAGAGGGAAACTTTTTCTGACTTTATTTTCTTGGCCATTCTCCGTTGGAGCCTTCCTCTCCCTCTTCTGGTTTATACTGTTTACATGATTTAGTTGAATCACCACTAAAGGGTATCTGGCTTCTGGCCTTGTATTATCAATAGGGAAACACATGCCAGATTTGAGCTTTAGTATGAAAAAACCCCAATTATTTCTATTTCTACAATATTGATTACATGTTGAAATAATATGTTGCATGTATTAAATTAAATAAAATAGAATTAATTTAGCCTGTGTTTTACTTTGAAAACATTTACAATGACATGTGGCTTGCATGTGTTTGTATATTTCTGTTGAACAGTGTAGCCTTAGTGCAGTAGGGATGGGTGTTCTCAAGTGGCACTGTCATACAATTTTTAACTTTTTGTTTTTACATTTCTATATATTTTTGTACTTTTTGTTTAATTTCTACCAATAGATGTATCTGATTATTTTAGTGCTTGTGTCAGCTTTCACAGAAGCATTATTCATTTGAAGGACACCTTCATGTTAAAACCACTTCAAGATAATTGAGTTAACTGTTATTGAAATAATATACTCAATTCATCATTTAAATTAAAATAATAAAATGACAACTGTTGAGCATGTAATTATTAAAAACTGTTGAGCTAAGTATGTACAACTGAATTTTCCCAAACTTTGTCTGTTACTCATTGATTTAAAAAAATTTTTTAAATTGATTTTAGCCCTGGTTGGTGTGGCTCAGTGGATTGAGCACAGGCCTGCAGACCCAAGGGTCATTGGTTCGATTTCCAGTCAGGGCACATACTCAGGTTGCAAGCCAGTTTTCCAGACAAGTCCCCAGCTGGGGGACTTTAGAGAAAGTCCCTTTCTCTAAAATGGTAAAAATTTTAAAAAACAAAGTGTCAAAATTTTTGATTTTAGAGAGAGAACGAGAAACATCAATTTGTTCCATTTATGGATTCATTGGTTGATTTCTTTAAATGTTTTATTATTTTTAGAGGGAAGGGCAGGGAGGGAGGAAGAAAGGGAGAGAAACATCAATGTATGGTTGCCTATCACCTGCCTCCAGCTGGGTACCTGGCTGGAGACATGGCTTGCAACCTGGTTATGTGTCCTGACTGGGAACCGAACCAGCGACCTTTGGGTTCACTGGCCAGCTCCTATGCACTGAACCACCAGCCAGGACTTTGGTTGATTCTTATTATGTGCCGTGATTGGGGATCAAACCTGAAACCTTGGCTCTCAGGACAATGAGCTGACCAACTGAGCTACCAGTCCAGGTTCTGATTTTTAAAATGCACCATTTTTCAAAGCTTTAAGATAGATTTCTGGGAGAAACTTAAAAGTTGAGGAAAATCAAGCTCATAATTGTTTCCCCTGTGATTTAAAAAAAAGACCATAATACTTCCATTTTAAGTGTAGAAGTCTTTGGACCAGCTTGTGGGATAACTGTTCATTTATATACAGTTCAAGAATCATGGCCTACAGATAAAACCATATTCTTTTACACCTGTGTTTGAAAACATTGACAGTTTTGCCCTAATTAACCTTTGTAGATGTAGTCCCTTTTCCACCCTCTATGGAGATTTGATATGCTGTAGCACTTAAGAGCACGGGCTCTAGAGGCACAGGAACCTATTCATAGCCCTGCTGGATTGACTGCATGTGACCTTGGGCCCCCTCTGTAACTTCTATAAGCCTTAGTTTCTTTCTTAAACCATTAACTAGTTTATTAATGGGGATAATAATAGTACCAATCTCATAGACTAGGTAGGAGAATGCTTGTTCTTACGTATTACACAGGAGTATAAATGGCTCCATGACAAAGTGCATTGTAATCAGGGGCTCAGTAACAACTGAATTTTGGACCCTCTGGTTCAGCTGAATTGGCTGTCCGCCTTGCTCCTACAATAGTCAGGAGCTTTCCTGCATGTTTTCTTCACTCCTTCAATTCTTGAAGGGATGGAAAGAGTATCTCTGTGTCCACTCATTTCTCCCCCATTTCTGCCCACTAAAGTCCCATCCGTCCTTCTAGAACGGTGGTTGCTCAACGTTTTTTGTAAAGAGCCAGGGAGTAAATATTGGTGGCTTTCTGGGCCAAATGGTCCGTTGCAGCCACTGTCCTCTGTCCCTGTAGGCTGAGCGCATGGCTGTGTTCCAATCAAAGTTCAACTTGAAGTAACAGAACTTCCGCATATCACAAAATAGTCTTTTGAGTCTTTTCAACTCTTTTATTTTTTTAACTTCTGGCTTCCAGTTCATTTCTTCTTTTGATTGTATTTTTCCCATTACCATGTATTTCTCTTACCCCTCTCCATGCAGTCATCACACTGTTGTCCATGTTCATGAGTCCTTTTTCCATTTTGCTTGGTCCCTCTACCCTACTCACTAATCCTCACATTCCATGGAGCTGTCAGCCTGCTCTCCATCTATAAATCAGTCTCCATGTTGCTTGTTCAGTTTGTTCATGTATTTCACATGTTAGTGAAATCATACGGTATTTGGCTTTCTCTGACTGGCTTATTTCACTGAGTTAAGCATCATGTTCTCTAGGTCCATCCATGCTGTCGTCAAATACTACTTGACTGTAAAAAAGAAGAAAATTTTCAACTACTTTAAAATGTGGAAACCAAGTCATAGCTCACCGGTCACACAAACGCAGGTGTCCCGTGGCCCATGGGCTTTATCTAGTTTGGCAACAACCAGTGGACCAGAGCAACTTGAGAGCACGTATTCTGCCTTGTCAGCCATCATACTTGCAAGTGGTTTTTTGGGGTCTGTGGGTGACCTACAGCGTTTTTGTACTGCTCTGTTGTAATAGTACCATTTATTGAGTGCTTGGTTTGTATCCCATAGCAATGATTTGGGCTTATTTCTTGTTTCCTAAAGATAAACCCCTCAAAGCTATGGATATTTTTTAGCCCCCTCATATTCAATGCCTTTTACTTATAAGTCTAAAATGTTTGGAGGAATAAAGGAGTGAGTACAATGAACTTTTAAGATAGTCAAAGTGATGATTGAAGTTTTCTTCCAAATTCTTATTTTTGTGCCCACATCCTACCAATTTCTGAGCAAGGCTTGAGATTTCGAGGCCGATCTGTTGGGGCTTATTTTCCATCTTACTAAAAACCTTATAATGTTCTGACAGCGGGAGAGCTGGAACTCTTTCTTTGTGTTTGCCTAACTTTTTGTGCTCAGAAGGCACCTGTTTTTGTGTCATTCTTAAAGCGTGGCATTCACAGAACATGTGTAGTAACCACTTCACAAATGAGAAAAAGGGAACGGGGGTTGAGTGAATTATGTGAGAGCCGTGGGAGCTCAGGCTAGGAGCAAGGTTTTGTACTTATCAATCTTAGGAAATGGTATGTATTGTAATAAGATTTAAGCCTCTTCTCTTATTTACCTTCTCTTTCATTCTTTTTCTCTTAAATTTAATGAAATTACTGTGGATTTTATTTACTTCATAATTTGTTTAGTATAAGGACCTGTGACCAATAAATGTTTAGGACACTTGTTTATGTTGAAATGACATATGACATAACTACAAAACAGTAACCTTACATTTGAAACTTAATTATATAGTATTAATTGTGCTTTGATGAACTTTGCTTTATTTAAAAATGTCAAGAAAGTGCATATTCCTATTTATATATACTTATCCCAAACTCTAGGTATTTCATCAGATATGTTTTTATACATTTTAAAAATCATACCTTTTTTCAGATTCATGAATTTTCAACCATTGTAAGCTGTAGGAGACATATTTTCAGTTTAACAAAATATGAATAAGACTTTTACAGAAAAAACTTTAAAGCTTTATTGGGTGAATTGAAAGAAAACCTAAATAAATGGAAAGACACACTTGAGGATTGGAAGGTTCACTATTGTAAGGTGTCAATTCTTTGGAAACTGATTTAGAGATTTAATGTAATCCCAGCAAATTTTTAAAAACTAGACAAGCTAATACAAAAATTTTTGTCAAGGCCCTATGAATGGCAAAACACTTTTGAATAAGAAAAAAAAATTGGGAAAACTTCTCTACTAGAGATCAAGATGAGCTGTAATAATGAAGACACTGGGATAGGCTAACAGGTCAGGAGAACACCATAAGGAATCCAGAAACAGTTTCACACATATTCAAATAAACATTGGTCTGTGATCCAGGAGGCATGGCAGATAAAAGGCAAGACAATAAACTTATTTTTTATTGTTTATTACAGTGGCCCCTTTTTTCCCCTTTGTCCCCTTCCGCTCAGCCCACCCCTCCTCCCCTTGTCCCCGCCCCCTCGTCCATGTCCATGGGCCATTCGTACATGTTCTTTAACTAGTCCCTTCTCTATCCTTCTACCATTCCACCCTGCTCCTTTCCTCTTACAGCCGTCAGTCTGTTCCATGTTTCCATGTCTCTGGTTCTGTTTTTGTTAATTTTGTTCATTAAATTACAGTTATAAGTGAGGTCATATGGTGTTTGTCTTTTACTGTCTGGCTTATTTTACTTAGCATAATGCTCTCCAGTTCCATCCTTTTTTCTATCGCAAAAAGTAGGAATCCCTTTTTTTCTGCGTGTAGTATTAGTCCATGGTGTAAATGTACCACAGTTTTTTAACCTACTCATTTACCGATGGGCTCTTAGGCTGTTTCCAACACTTGGCTAAAACAATAAAGCTTTTAGAAGTTAATCTAGGAGAATTTATTCATGACCCAAATATAGAAAAGGGTTTCTTAAATAAGATGTTCCTTGCATTCAGAATACTAGGCAAGAGTCTTGAACAGGTATTTCAGAAAAAGAGAAATCCAAATGTCTGATAAGCAAGCGCATGCAGAGGTGTTCAGTCCCTTCACTAAACAAGGAAATGCAAGTTACTAGCAGAACGCCATGTTGCTGTACATGTCCAGCAAAGTTGGCAACATCAATCCTGACGTTGAGCAATAGGAACATTCATAACTTGCTGGTAGGAATGTAATGGCCCTGACCACTTTGGAAAATGAGATAGTCCAGCAATTCCCCTCTTAGAGAGGTGCGTACTCATGAGAGCACCAGAAAAATGTAATCAATTTTCTTGATATGAACCGACTCAATATCTGAGGACTGTTGTGTTCTGTTTAGTTCCCAAGGTAGCTCCCCGCCCCCCCCAGCTAGCAGTGAATAATTGTTTATATTTTCTCTCTGCTGAATATTTTATTTCTTACTATATATATATATTTTAAAGATTTTATTATTTTTAGAGAGAGGGGAAGGGAGAGAGGCAGAGAAGGGGGGAGACATCAATGTATGGTTGCCTTTCACCTGCCTCCAGCTATGGACCTGGTTGGAGACCTGGCTTGCAACCTGGTTATGTGCCCTGGCTGGGGAATCGAACCAGCAACCTTTGGGTTCTCAGGCCGGCTCCTTAGCCACTGCGCCACCAGCCAGGGCTCTGCTGAGTATTTTAACATTTAATCTTTAAATGCTGGGCACAGAATGGGCATTTACTAAATATTGTTGTTTTTTCAAAATTACTTGAATTTTTATAATGGGTACCCTTCGCTATAAGTTTGTAGTTACCTCATCTCTGGCTGTTGGCTAATTTGCCTAATTAAACCTGTTTGTGGGCTGATAAATTATAACCTCACGGTGCCTTTGAGAGCCAGCCTCGCCTGGTGATTGCATCATCTGGTGGGAGACCGAGGGACTAGCAGCAGGTCCAAGCTACACTTGGGTTTTGGCAGCCTAGCCTGGGAGAAAAGCTGTGCAACAGAGGAGGGAAAGGTCGGTTAAACTCTGTAATCGAGAGAATTTGGGTTCAAACCATGCTTATCAGTGCTGTGACCTTGGACGAGGAACAGTTTTTGGTGGTGGTTATTGGACAGGGGCCTGGCCCTGAGTAGGTCTGCCGAGGGCCAGCTGTCACGTGTGAGTTCTTGCCTTCCGCAGGGAAGAGTTTACAGCACAGGTCCAGGTGACTGTGAGCGTGCAGTTTTTCAAGCGGGGGACGGGAAAACAAGGAAGGGCTTAGCATAGAGGAAGCAACAGGAGAGCCTAGGCTGGCTGCCTTAGCTCACTGAGGAGTCAGAGAAAAGGGGGCTCGGGGACAGGTTCAGGGGATCCCCCCGGGGCAAGCTGCCCATTGCCCACTGCTTTAGAATTTGGACTTGTGCCAGTGAAGAAAGGAGTGAGGGGAGAAGAGGGGAAGGTGAAGGGCTCAGGTGCTCCCCGAGGGAGAGAGCACTTTTGCCGGGCCTTTTGTCTTGAGGATTTGTTTCTCTCTTTCTTGCAGTTGGGGATCTTAGGGGAGGTCTCAGGGGAGGGTTTTGTAGAACTTTGATCAGTTCTCCAGGTGAGCCCTTTCAGGGTCATGGTCTCCACTGATTGGTCGGTGGGGAGGGTACAGGGTCTTTAGTGACTGCAGTTGGCTCTGGTGTCCCATGTGGTTTTGCAGCTTTCCTGGGCCTGGTGCTGAAATACAGCTGAGGCCTAGATGTTTCTCCAGGGAGGTGACCTCCGCGGCTGTACATTGCTTATTGCTTGGCCGTTGTGTACCGCTTTCTGTCTCAGTTTCCCTGTTCCACTGGCCAGGGAATTTTCCTGGCTTCTTGCTGTCCTGTCTCCTGAGGATTACTCAGAACATCTGAACGTTGAAATATTTAGGCATACTGAGTATTTAAATACTCAGGACAAACTCCCAAGGCCTGGCCTGTGATAAGTACTCACTCAGTAATCAGCAATAGCTATAATTATTATGGTCCCTCTCTTTTGTTTTTGTTTTTTTTTTACTTAAGTAACATTGACTTTCCACAGGATGCATTTTTAATCAGATAAACTATGATTAGGCTGATTTTAAAAAGCAAAGAGTGGCACCTATTAGGGGATTCTAATTTTGTGGTCTCATTGAACTCCACTGGATTTGCAAATGAGTCCAGTCAACATCCTTGCAGTGTGCATCTGAATGAAATGGTCTGGCAAGTGTTTGCAGAGAGTGGGTATGCCTGAGACTTTTAAACTGGAGCAGATGCCACTATTTTGCCTTTCCTTATGGAAGAAAATGCTAATCATACAGTTGAAGATTCTTTCAGTTTTCAGTTGAAGTATACATGTTTCCTAGCCAAAGACATCAGCTGAGAGACTGCTTGCCTGGAGTTGAGTGATGCTTATTCCCAAATCAATTGTTTAACAATGAAAATGTATTAAAAATATCTTTAACGAAGTATTTATTTTTAGAGAGATGGGAAGGGAGGGAGAAAGAGGGAGAGAAACATTAATGTGTGGTTGCCTTTCACACACCCCAACTGGGGACCTGGCCTGCAACCCAGGCATGTGCCCTGACTGGGAATCAAACCAGTGACCCTTTCTTTGGTTCACAGGCTCAATCCACTGAGGCATACCAGCCAGGGCAAAAAAAAAAAAAAAAAATATATATATATATATATATATATATTTTAATTGCAAATTATAGACTTTTCTGGGTAAGAGACCTTCATAGCCTTTGGTGATCACAATTTAAATAGTTATTAACATTACTAACATTTGTAATACACTCTAACAGTGATTTTTCAACTGGTGTGCCACAAGAAGTTTTAAAACATGCAGTACCTGACTATTTAGTCAACGACACTGACCTTTTTTCCCTTAGATTGTCAAATTTTTAAAAATGACAACAGCCAACATAACAAATGAATAGCTGTTCGTTGTGAATGCATCAAAATTGTACCTATTTTTTGTCACATCAGCAAAAATATTTTTGTGTGTGCTGCAGAATTGTAGTAATCAATTTATGTGTACCATGAGATGAAAAAGGCAAACAATCGCCACTCTATACCATCGTACTATACCGTAACAAACACCTCACTATATCTTAACAGTGAGCCTGGGACTGAGGTAACACAGCTGGTATTGTAACAGAACCCTTTGGGTCCTCAGTGTTAATGGGCTTGATTTGCCCGCCACCAGGAATGACTCTTAGTAACAGAGTTTGGTGAAAAGGAAAGGTATTTTGTTTATTCGAGGGGTATACAGATTTATATTAAAGGTGCAATTGTGCCGTTAAACCCCACTTTAAAAATACCCCAAATATACAGTCCTGCCCAATTAGGTTAGATTTCAAACAGACAAGCAAAAGAATCCATCTTTCAGAAACATAACAGTTCATAACTTAGCATTCCAGCTATAAATTCAAAGTTCCCCGCAGCTGTTACATCCAATTAGGGGAGTATTTTTTGTGCACACTCCCCAAACTCTTACCTCTATCTCTGCACAAGCTGCATGTCTCCCATTCTCCCCTTTGCTTCCCCCCTTCCCAAACCAGGTGAGCTCTCGGGCCAAGTGTCTGTCTTCAGGTCATCCAGGAGAGAGACAGAGCTTGTCTGCACCACTGTCCTGGCAAAAGAGAGAGAGTGACTGCATGTCTGTGTGCATGTCCATCCGGGCAAGAGAGGGAGCCTATCTGCATGTTCATGGTGGGGGAGGGAGGGGGGGAGGGGGGAGGGGGGGACAGAGAGAGAGAGAGAGAGAGAGAGAGAGAGAGAGAGAGACAGACCGAGACCATGTGTTTGCTGCCCTTAAGCCATAATGGCAGCCTATGACACAGTGGCAGGGTGACCAATCAAGGGCACCTGTGAAACCTTGCGTAGCCTTGTAAATTCTTTCATCACCATTCTGTGATCAAAAACCCCTCCCATCTTCTTGAGGGTAGGAGGTTTATCCAGTCATTTGCATAACCAAGGCACTGGTTACCAGCCAGAGGTATACAGAGTACCTCTCTCAGGGAAAGTGGCTTCCTTCAGTGTCCCAACCCCATCCCCAAACTGCATAGAGTGGGGGATTTTGGCTTTCTCACACTCTGTAACAGTATTATTCCAGTTGTCAAGATAAAGAACTTTTATTTGCCTTCTCGTCCACTATTTTCCTACTGCTCTGTACTGAGGAAACATTTTAAGAAAATGGCTTGTAGCAGACAACTCTGAGTATTAGACCACTGGATGCTGGTCTACTGTAGTAGTCTCATTAAGAGGGAGAAGGTTGAATTTAGATGATAAATCTTTTTAAATAGATTTTTATTAATTTTTTTTTTGTTTTTTTAAAATAAAGGGTAAGGGAGGGAGAAAGAGGGAGAGAAACAGCTATATGAGAGAGAAACACAGAGGTTGCCTCTCACAGGGCAGGCTGAGAGCCTGGGACCATATGAGGACGTTCATCTTTATGAGAAGGGGACTGACTGAGGACCAACCCTGAAACTCAAGTTTGTTCTGTGATTAGGAATTGAACTGGGGATCTTCAGGCTGTGCCACACCAGTCAGAGCTAGATTACAAATCTTCACTATGTACTGGAAGATAGTTTTTAATGAAGACAGTAAGAACCGCCTCACTGGACTCACCATCTTGCTAATCAAGTGCTTGTTTTTCACAATTCTGTGTATCATATTTTACTTTGCAAACAAAGGAGTGAGGTTGGGAAATGAGAATGAGAAAATGAACAGCAGGTGAAGCCCACATTAATCTGCCCACAGGGGAAGTGAATTGGACATAAAGGAAATTCCTTCAAACCAGCGTCACTTTGCTTCTTAGACCTGGGTCAGTGCCCTGGTTCAGCCTATTTGAATAAAAGCCTGGATATGCTTCAGGAGTTTGAGGTAGAGTGGTGGTTACACTGTTTTGTATTTTAGGCATAGTGTTAAATTATGAAAATTGTGCTATAGCATAATTTCCTTTAAGCAATTTTTAATATTCCTTTTCCTGCCCTGGTTAAATCATTTTAAAGCACTTGAATGTAGTGAGGAAACAGCTTGTGCTTAATTAAGATTATGCCTCATTGTGTTATCCAGTATTTCATACAGATTGCATTTGTGATTGTCAAGAGTCATGGCAACCACCCAGAACCCCCTGTAAGAGTGGCTGTCAGGGTCCCAGAAGACCCACCTGCAAATCTCCTATTTAGCTACTGCAATTGCTAATTCAACAAAAGAGCCTGAGCTATGTGGGCCAGATCGCTCTCTGTGTACAGGTGTACCAGGTCCACAGGTTGTACCTGCCATTTGTCTCGCAAATGAATGCCACCGCTCATAAAGAGAATTGCACGGGGAGCTATGCACGGGTGTTATTCATAGTAAAAAAAAGTATGCATACTCAATATTTAGTCATTCGTATCAATATTTCAATTTTCACATGTCCCTCATAAGCCCATATTTATGTACAAAACTTAACTTAAATATTTCTGATAAGTCTGTGGAGTAGTTTCCTTGTTATCATGTGGTGAAGGGAAGCTGGGAAATCAGATGGCCACAAGAGTAATCAGGTTGGCAAGGAAGACCACTTCAGTGAACAGCCTTTTCAGAATTCTAAGACAGAAATATCACAAATATATTAGGGAACCTGGTAAGCTTTTAAGAAAGGTGTAAGGCTTCTTGCTAAGTTTCTCTTCAGTAATATGAAGGTCTGTTTTATTTTGTTTTTTTTTTAAGATTTTATTCATTATTTTTAGAAAAGGACAAGGAGGGAGGAAGAAGGGGAGAGAAACATCAATGTATGGGTTGCCTTTCACCTGCCTCCAGCTACGGACCTGGCTGGAAACCTGTCTGGAGACCTGGCTAGAGACGTGGCTTGCAACCTGGTTACGTACCCTGACTGAGAATTGAACCAGTGATCCTTGGGTTTGCAGGCCAGTGCCAATCCACTGAGCCACACCAGCCAGGGCTAACGGTCTTTTAAGGTGAAGATTTTGAGCACTGAAGGTCTGTGGATGAATACCTATGAATACCTCTAAAATGGAGTAAGAATCCAGAGCTCTAATCTTTTTGCCCAGTGCTCGCTAAAGGCTGTTCTCAGCCTCACTGTACTTACTCCTTCAGATTACTACCAGAATGATGTTCCAAAAAGTGTTTTTGCTATGACAAAATATTTTTCTTTCCTTATTGTGAGAGAGTTAGATCTGGCTGACTTTAGAGCCTCCTGGGGAGTTCAGAAACAAAGATTCCTGCTCTTTCCTTGACCTCTGCAAATGAAGGAACAAAAATTTCAAGGGTGATACTCTGTAGTTTATCTTTTCTCCCAGGTCCCCTGGTGATTCTGATGTAATACTTGAACTTGAAGTCTTTTATAGGCCCATCCTAACTAGTGTTTGAGGCTTTTCTCTCTCATAATTACTAGTCCCTGAGCATGTCCTAAATTTCTCTTGCCTCTGAAACTGCCTCATGCTGTTTTCACCAGAAATGCCATTATATTTACTGAAGTAGCAAGCATTATTTTCTCTCCCTTTCTTTCTCTTTCTACACACACACACACACACACAGAGAAAGTATCTAGCCATGTAATATGAAAACTAGAGACATTTATTGAAGAAGATATATATACATGTGTATATATATATATATATATATATATGACATCTGCCCAGAAAAATTCCAGCCATTGTTAATAAACCAAGAATGGTTTGCATGACATTGATGTAACTGGTCAGCTAATCAAGAAGAGAGGACTGGAATGCGCATGTGTGAACAATGAGGACTTCACTAGTCATTGGGAGTACTTTGGGAGTACTAGTCAGTGGGAGTACTAGATGCCGTTGAGTGAGCATGTGTACTGTGTAGTGGTTGTAATTCAAAACAACTGAGGGATGGCCCTGGCTGGTGGCACAGTGGATAAGGCACCAGCCTGGGAACCCAAGGTCGCTGGTTCAGTTCCCAGCCAGGGCACACAATCAGGTTGCAGGCCAGGTCTCCAGCCAGGTCTGTAGCTGGAGGCAGGTGAAAGGCAACCATACATTAATGTCTTTCTCCCTCTCTGCCTCCCTTCCCCTCGCTCTAAAAATAATAAATAAAATCTTTAAAATAAAAAACAACTGAAGGAGTAGAGCAATGAATCTGCATCAAATTTTGCATTAAGCTTGAACGTTCCTTCATGGAAACTATTCGGATGATTCTGGAGGCGGCAGCAATGGGTAACTGGTGATTCATGACAACACATCAGCTCATGCATCACGTCTTGTGCAGAGTTTTTTGGCAAAACATCAAAACACCGAGGGGACTCAGTCCCCCTACGGCCCAGATTTTGTGTCCTATGACTTCTGGCTTTTCCCAAAACTAAAATCACTTTTGAAAAGGAAGAGATTTCAGACCATTGATGAGATTCAGGGAAATATGACAAAGCAGCCGATGGCAATTGGGAGAACTGTGTGAGGTCCCAAGGAGACTTCTTTGAAGGGGACTGAGGCATCATTGTCCTATGTTCAATGTTTCTTATATCTTGTATTTCTTCGATAAATGTCTCTCCTTTTCATATTACATGGCTGGATACCTTCTGGAGAGACCATATATATATATATATATATATATATATATATATATATATTTATTGATATTTATAACTCCCTAGAAGTTTTGCACGATTTAAATGCCTATTTTTTTTTTTAAGTAAACAGCTTCATTGAGATATAACATACCTTACAGTTTACTCAGTTAAAGTGTACAATTCAGTGGCTTTAGTGTACTCAGTTATACAACTGCCACTACAATCAATTTTAGAATATTTTTGTAACCCCAAAAGAAACTCCATACCTCTTTAACCATTACCCCTTAATTCACTGTTTCATCCAATTCCCTGGGCAACCACTTATCTAGTTTATATTTCTATTGATTTGCCTATTCTGCATATTTTCTATAAGTGGAATCATTCAATATGTGGTCCTTTGTGACTAACTCCTTTCACTTAGGAGGACAAAGTTTTCTTTCTTTTTTTTTTTTAAAGATTTTATTTATTATTTCCAGAGAGAGGGGAAGGGAGAGAGGCAGAGAGGGAGTAAGACATCAATGTATGGTTGCCTTTCACCTGCCTCCAGCTACAGACCTGGCTGGAGACCTGGCTTGCAACCTGGTTATGTGCCCTGGCTGGGGAATCGAACCAGCGACCTTTGGGTTCCCAGGCGGAGCAGGACAAAGTTTTCTAGGTGTTTTATTTATTTTTCATTAATCATAATCCCTTACTTGGATAATACATTTTACCCATTCATTAGTTGATGGACTTTGGGTTGTTTTCCACTTTAAAGCTATTATGAATAATGCTGCTATGAATACTCATGTACCAGTTTTTATGTGGACATATGTTTTTAGTTCCCTTGGGTTTATTTTCCCTGTGGTAAATCACTGAGTCATTTGTTAACTGTGTTTAGCGTTTAAAGGAATTTCCAGACTGTTTTCCAAAGTGTTGACACCACTTTACATCCTTACCAGCAGCATATGAGGGCTCTAGTTTACTGCATCCTAATCAATACTTGCTATTATCTGTTGCTAAATCAGAATTTTGAATGAAATTGAGAAGGTTAAAATATACTACAAAAATGAGCGTAGTACTAAGTCTGTCCTGAAAGTATTGGCCAAGCACATTTTTAATTATATTGACATTGGCTCGATGCTTTTGGGACAGACCTCATATAAACTAGAGTAGCATCAACAAAGGCAATTTTGTATAGTTAGTTGACATGGTATAAAAAAAATATTACTAGTATTATGTTAGGCGCTTTCCAAATAGTAAAAAGTATAGGTTAACATTTTGCTGAAATTCAGACTACAAAAGCTATGCTGAAGCTCCAGTGTACTGTACATTTTCTTAGCTGGATAAACCTTTACTCCTAGTGAAGAGTTTACAGCATGATTTGAATTCAAGTATATTGTACTTATACAATTATCAGGCAAAGAAGCTGAGGTGCTTGCTCATTCTTTTTAACCCTATGTATGAACATGAATTGTTAGGGTGTATTAATAATTATATTAATAACCAGAATAACCACAACAATGAGCATTTTCAAGAGTTTCCTTTGAGCCAGGTACGGAGTTTTATTTCACTTCTTTCATAGTTTCACTTATTATTTCGTAGTGCTGCCACAGGGGGTAGAATGGTAATTATTCTCATTTCCTAGATGAAGGAATTAAAGCTTAAGCATTAAATTAACTTGCTTCAGTGGAGCAAATAGGTGAAGAGTCTACACCGGACCTCCTGACTCTCAGCTCCGTTACTTCTCATCCAGAGCCCTGCAGCAGGACTGGATGGGGTGAGGGTGGGTAATTTGATCAATAGCAGGCCACTGGAGGTCATGTTAGGGCATCAGCAATTACGTAAGAGCTTGCAACAGGCCTGTACAGGAGGGCATTCTGTTAATGTGTTATCACCAACAGTTCCCACCATCATTTCTGAACGTGTCCATCCTGTTACTAAAGCATGGTGGAGGCCTGGGGGAGGAGTGAGATGTCTCTCCTAGTCCCAGAACTGCCCTCCAGTAAATGTGGCTGTGCTGACTTGAGCCTACTTTTTATTTTATTTTATTTCATTTATTAATTTTTTAAAGATTTTATTTATTATTTCCAGAGGTAGATGAAGGGAGAGAGGCAGAGGGGGAGAGAAACATCAATGTATGGTTGCCTTTCACCTCCCTCCAGCTAAGGACCTGGCTGGACACCTGGCTTGCAACCTGGTTATGTTGCCCTGGCTGGGAATCGAACCAGCGACCTTTGAGCCTGCTTTTCGACTGCTGTGAGCTCACCTCCTCTGTGTGTAATGGGGATGGTGATATCTGATCTAATTGTACATCATTGCCATGGCATGACAGAAGATCATGGATGTGAAAACTTCAGAAACTATACGTCATACATGAAGACATACATCTTGGGTTATAATAATGGACTTGTCAGAGAATATTCTTTGAGTTTTCAAGGACTGATTTTGATTTTGATTTTGTGTGCCTTGGGAGCTAATTCCATGTGTCTTTGCTGTTGCATAGCTGGCATGAGTTCAAGTTCCCCCAGAATATTCTGATTTGTTAGTTTATAGTACTATACCAGGTCATGTATGAATTGCTTTTCTCCCTGTGTGTTTTTTTCTTTCTAGCTCATTCAAGTTAATTTATAAACATTGATGTCATGTATGTACACCTAGTTTCTTAACTGTGGAAACAGTTGTGCATCATCATTCTAAATGGTAATACAGTTTTTATTTATGAGAATTCATCTTAGGGTTGGTTTGTTTGTTTAATATCCTCCTAAGGGAAAAAAAACAAACAAAAACCCTCCTAAGGCAGGAGAAGACCATATCCTACATTCATTCTGGAAACAGTAGTTGATGGCCCCAGGTGTCAGGCATGGTTCCCAGTGCTGAGGGTGAAGGGACTCTCCTGCTGTCCTTCCCGGGGAAAGGTGGGGGTCAGACAATTAGATCGACATCGCTTAATTGGTGATCACTGCTTTGCACAGTCTTAAAGGAGAGTAATGTGAAGGTGGTGAACAGGAAAGGCCTCCTGAGGAGGCACTGCTGATTGTGAGATCTGAACTGGGAGGAAGGATGGGATAAGCATTCAGGTAGAGCTTCTGCAAAAGCCCTAAAGCCTGGCAAGTGCCCTGAGTAGAGGAAGCCAGGAAAGAGAAGGAGAGCAGGAGAGAGCAGGGCAGTGCGGCCTTGAGAGGTCAGGCTGCCCCAGGGGGCGGAGGAGGAGCTGGGAGGAAGCAGGGAGTCTTCCTGCCAAGTGTCAGGAGGGGGAGAGTTTGAAGGAGTTTGAAGGAGGGCGTGGATGTGGTGGAGAGGGCAAGTCGGAGGACAGTCTGAGAGCCTGGGATTTGGGTGTGGACATTTGATGAAGTGCTGCCCCTGGGGAGGGCCAAGGAGGGAACGGGAGGTGAGGGGCAGCTGCAGACCCTGCAGAGGGCTTATGGGTTGTGAGCAGGAGAGCGGGCTCCAGGGAGTTCTGTGCCATGTAAACATTGTGTTGGTATAAAACATGTTTAGAATAGTACACTTTTAATAAATAGATAAGTAAAATTGAAATACGAATTGGAGATACTGTGCAGATCTGCTGATGTGCATGTTCCACTAGGGAGGCAGCAGGTGATGCTGCAGGGGTGCAGCCTGGGGACACCTGGGGACACGGGAGGGTCCTGCACAGCAAGGTGGAGAGGGTGGTCTTCAGTAGGGCCGGGGGCATTTTCTCCAGGGCCATGTATACAGAAAGAATACATAATTGAATACATTTAATTTGGAAGTTAGGAAAATTATGTTTTAATAACTCAATATTTTTGCCAGGAAGACCAACACTGGAATTCAGGATCCACCAAGAAAGAGGCCCTTTAGGAAACAACCCAGAACCTCTGTTGTAACCCCTGGAAGGTCAAACCCAGGAGCAGGGCTGGCCCTTCTGGGCTTCAGAGACTTGAGAACCAGCCTGGAGTCAGCTCCGGTGGGATCCTGCGGCCAGGCAGTGGAAATATGGATCGGGGTGCCCCTGGGAGGGTGCCCTGAGACTTTCAGGAGCTGGGGGTGTTCTGTTCCTCATCCCACATCCATTTACTGTGTGAACACCTTTCCAGTTGGATGCTGATGATTTGTAGGTTTTGCCTGCTCTCCACTCTGCAGCCTTGTGTGTAAAGTAGCATAGGGGATGCCAGATAGATTTCCCCTTGAAATTGCCTTCACATTTTCCCAGCCAACCAGCCAGTCTTTGTAGAAAGGAAAAGGCAGACATCAAGGCTGATCATTCGTCAGAACTCACCCTGAGCGCTGGTTCCTTTTGAACTCTCAAGGACTTTAATATGGAATTTCCAGGCTAAGACCCCCAACAAGTCTCCTAACCTGGGTTTTTCTTTTCTTCGGGTGAATGCGGAGAGTTCTTTTCAGGGACGCGATGGGGTTCTGACGCATTGCTAACGAGCCATCAAATGAGGTGGGAGGATCAGCCTTCGTTTCTTTGGTACATGAAAAGTTCTCATCTGAACTGGAGGGAAAAAAGCTTTCTTGGGTTGAGGGGAAGAAAGACTTGCTTGCGTGCCCTTTAGGAGGTACAAGAAAGGAGTGCCTCAATGCTGCTCGGAAAAAAGGACCTTCTTTCACAGAAGAAAACCTTTCTCGTCTCTGAAGCCCTTTTGTGTACAAGAAAAAGGAGGAGGAATCACTATGTGGTGTGAAGATTTCTGCCTGGAAGTGGAAGGGCAAAGGGACACACAAATGAAGAGGGGAAGGCCAAGGTTACCGTTTCAGACCTGCTTGATTGGCTTCATTTCTTGCTTGTGTTTGTTATCCTGTGTTTTCTAATCTGTTTTTTTTTTTTTTTTTTTAAACCTTCGTTCAGTTCTTTTCTGGTTACACAGTACTGTCCTTGATGATGGCCAGAAACCAGTTATGCAAATTTCTTTAGGATGCATTCTGCAATAGTTCTTGGTGACAGCTGAGTCTCCTGATGTTTAAAGTGCTGTTTTGTTTGCCCTGGCCGGGTGGCTCAGCTCCTCCCCCCACCGCCCAAGGCTGCGGGTTCCATCCCTGGTCAGGGCACATGCATAGGCTGTGGGTTTGGTTTCCAGTCAGTGTTTTTCTCCCACATCGACGTTTTTCTCTTTCTTTCTCTCTTTCCCTCTTTAAAATCGGTAAACAAATCATGGGGGAGGGGGCGTTAAAAAAATGCTGCTTACTTTGAAATTTATCTAAAATTGACTGTTTGCTTTATCTTGTTTCTGAAGTTTTTTCTAGAACTCTTTCCAACGGATACACTTTTATCTGGAGTTTTTCTGCAATCTTGAGCATTTTGTTATTCGTTTTGTTATGTAAAACAAATTTTAAATGTGAATGGTGTCAGGAGAAATACCTGGAGGACCTATTATTATCACTTTTCTTTTTTTTTATTATAATTTAATATATAATTTAATTTTTATTGTTGTTTTATTACATCCATCACTTTTCATTCTTAATCTTTACCCTTAGACTTCTCTGTTTGTGTGGAAATATTGTGACTCCATAATGGCCTAACTAAAGATACTTAAAAAACAAAGATTTGGGACCTAGTCAAACATTTGTTCCTCTTAAAATTTGCTAACAATCTTTATGGGAGCTTGGTTTCCCTCCTGATTCACTTTCTCAGATACCTTTAGGTCCTTAGGTATATTTCCCCTGACTAAAAATGTGTCTATTTTACTTCAGAATGGGATTAAAAAATACTGTAGTCCTATTAGTCCACCCTCACTTGTGGGTCTCCAGTAGCTCTTTAGTTGGAGTCATGATAGGACAAGATGGCAAATGCAGGGACCTCAGGTTGACTGGACCCTGTGATTGCGGGCAAGTGACATCACCTCTCCCCGAAGTCGTTTTCTCTTTTGTAAAATGTGGAACCACACCTCACCAGCCTCCAGCAGGACTGAGGCGGAGATCAAATAGGTGTGGCTAAGAGCACTTGGGAAACCATGCCAGCCTAGGTTCAAGTGTTGTTATTCTCAACTACTCATTTCCACTTCTCCGTGATGCTAGACATTTGTCATGAATTCTTAAAACTGAGAAACTTATGCAATAGGTTATCTGGGCTTCTCCTTCCCAGCAAGAATGGGGAATCTGTGCTGAAATTTGTATAATTAAAAAAATTTTTTTTATTCACTGTTTTTAGAGAGAAGGGCAGGAAGGGAGGAAGAAAGGGAAAGAAGCGTCAATGTATGGGTTGCCTTTCACTTGCCTCCAGCTACGGACCTGGCTGGAGACCTGACTTGCAACCTGGTTGGTTATGTGCCCTGGCTGAGAATCGAAGCAGCGACCTTTGGGTTTGCAGGCTGGCACCTATCCACTGAGCCTCCAGCCAGGGCTGTATAATTTTGTTATTTGTCCATTGCTACTTCTGCTCAGTTCCTGTTCACCATTTAGAACTAAGTCCAGTATTTTTTTCTTTTCTTTTCTCAAACTATGTGTTCTAGAAATTGGTTGTGTAATAAACTGTACTTGTGCTTGTTTAATCCTTGCTCTCTTAGACTCCTTCCACACCCACTCTCTTTTTTTTTTAATAGTATTTTTTTTTAAAGATTTTATTTATTATTTCCAGAGAGAGGGGAAGGGAAAGAGGCAGAGAGGGAGAGAAGAATCAATGTATGGTTGCCTTTCACCTGCATCCAGCTATGGACCCGACTGGAGACCTGGCTTGCAACCTGGTTATGTGCCCTGGCTGGGGAATCGAACCTGCGACTTTTGGGTTCGCAGGCCGGCGCCTTAACCACTGTGCTACCAGCCAGGCCACCCCCACTCTTTTCCTTTTGTCCTCCCACTTCATTTCCTCCCAATCTGAATTGTTCTCTTCTAGAACACTCCACTTCTAGAACACTCCATCTCCTTCTGCTTCTTGATTGCTTTCCTCCTGTTTCTTCTTCTTTTCCTTTTTTTATTCCCTTCCCTCTTTCCCTAGTTACTTCTTGCTCTACCTTTTTGAATTTGTGACTCAGAATTGACCCGAATCATTTCTTAGATTTAACATATAAAATGCTTACCATAACATAGATTCTGTTCTGTTACTTAGCAAATATTAACTCATTTAATCCTTTTTATAACTTTGTGAAATCTGTAGACCCTATTCCTGTCTCCGTATTCAGATGATGACATTGGGTCATAGATGGGTTAGGTAATTTGTACAAGGTCAGCCGTTGGTGGGGGTGGAGCCGGGGTGGGACCCTTGGAGCGTGGTCCCAGCACACTCTGCTCTCCCAGTGCCGCCTGCCTGCACCCCAGCGCAAGGGCAGGGGCTGTTGGGGTTTACAGCAAAATTAAAAAGCTTGTCCGTCAAGTTCTAGAATGTTGAGAAGTGTCATATCCAGAAGTCTCCTCTTATATCTTCACAAGAGGCTTTTTCTGCCTTTTATCTTATACTATTTAACCCTGTATTTTTTTCAATTATCACAGTTTTTAAGAAAACCTTTACTCTTAATTATAGAGCTGCAAAGTACTTTGATTAAATTATTTTATAAAGTAATGACTGATTTGCCTCAATATATTTCGTTTTATTTTTTTAGCTGTGTTTAAACACTGACATTGTAATGAGGTTTCTTTTATTTTTGTAACATACGGTTTCTTAAATCTTTAGTTTGTTACAGCTACGTTTATTATATTTCAATTAAATTATTAGTAAATAAAATTTCTGTGTTCTGAGAGTCAAAATACAGTATGTAACATAACTTTAAAAGGTACATAGAGCCAAATTATCATTATTCAATGTAAAGTCAGCATTTACTGGCAGGTTTATAGCTTGGAGTTTCTTGCCTCATTGGTTTCCTCAGATCAGTTAACACATGTCCCTAAGTAATAACTTAATTCATTGTTTTTAGTTTAGTGAGCTGGAGTATTTGTATAGAAATCTTCATGGACTTACATTGCTTGATCTTTGTCATTTTTTAACTCCCTAGGTAAATGTGCCTAATGTGAGTCTCCTGATTTTCCCTTTCATTATGCCACATCAGACTTTTCTTTTATGTGTAGTTTTTATTCTGAATTTTTTATAGTCTCACAGGATTTAGTTCTAAAATTCTTTAAGTAGGTATTTTGTCATGAGCTAACTTATCTTAGAACTTTTTTTTCTTCTTTTAAAGATTGTATTCATTATTATTTTTAGAGAGAGGGGGAGGGAGAGAGGCAGAGAGTGAGAGAGACATCAATGTATGTTTGCCTTCCACCTGCCTCCACCACAGACCTGGCTGGAGACCTGGCTTGCAACCTGGTTATGTGTCCTGGCTGGGAAATCGAATCAGTGACCTTTGGGTTCGCAGGCTGGCACCTTATCCATTGTGCCACCAGCCAGGGCTTATTTCTTGACTGTCTGTCATGATGACACGTGGTTCCAAATATTACTATATTTTATATTAAATCAAGGATGTTGATGGTAAGATACCTAATTGTTTTGTGTATCATTACAAAAGAAAAAGACCTTGTCAATTAAACTGATACAAGTGCTTTCACCACTTAGAATTTTTATTATGTTCTTACTGAAAGAGCTCTTTTTAGACCTAGATTTTTGTTATCACATCACTTCTGTACATACATGAAAGGGAAAGTATAAGGGAAACAGATTAAGTTATTACTAAAATTGCATCACTTTCAGAATCACTTTCTGACTCAGAGTAACTGCTGTGCCTCTGTGCCATCAGAGGTATTGGTGACTCAGGTTTCTTAGACCAGGGCACACAGCTGTGGTCAGCAGGCTTCTCCAAGCAGCAAGCGCCCATTCTGGGAAGTTTGTCCCTGGTCTTCTCATCCTTGGCCTGTGGTAGGCTGGTCTTTCCTCACTTCTTGCTAATAACTGTGCACAATGCAGCTTCATCCACTTGGCTGTCTTTTATTCCCCAGCTCCACAGGTATGGTTGTTAAGATCATTTTTCCATTGATGGATATTTGCTTCCCTAATCAAATTTATGGCCAGCTGCTGTCCCCATGCCATTCAGTTTTAATGACCTATAGTGTCATCTTTTGGAAGACATTTAAAGTGGCGGTTAGACACAGGGTGCCTGGTACTGACATCACACGTGACTCCATGGAGCAGGTACAGGTCAACTGGGAGCAGGCAGTGGCCACCACAGCCCACTGTCCCCTGGGTGGCAGTGACTGCAGGACATTGCAGCAATCGATCCCTAGTTCAGAAATGTTAAAATGTGAAAAAAAGTGCATTGTAGATTTGATGAAATACAAGTCATTTATTCTTATCACCACTAGCCTAGACAGGTAACTTCAATTTTCAAGTGAGGAGACTGAGCACCATTTTGTGGCTTACTGACTTCACACCTGTTAGGCACGTGTTGATCAGGAAGCCTTGAATCCTGACTCTAAAGCCCCTACTTTCAGCTATATTTACCATTTAAGAAAAATAACTGGACTAGAAGCTGCAAGAAGGCAAGCATCATTTTTCTGATACGCTGATGTTCGTGAAGGGTCTAGAACAGTACCTGACTCATATCTGTTTCTCAATACATATTTGTTGATTGACATCATGAGAGAGGATAGAAAGGCAGGATGCCCTTCTTTTCTTGGAAATGAAGTCTGTGACATTTTAGACAATGGGTCAAAGACGGGAATATGGGTGACCATTTTCCAGACAAGGTAATAGTTTGGTGGTCCGGTTCTTTGAGGTCTGTGGAAGAGGTGAAGGGGTGAGGAGTAAAAGAAAGTTGATCTCTCGCTAACAGAGCCTGTCAGCACCCGCCTGGTGGACAGCTCTGAAGGAGCCCCTGGGTGCTTGCTGCCAAGTCCTATAACAACGGTCAACAGGACTCCTGTGCATCGGCAACTAGCATTAAAAAACATTGAATGCCAACTGTAGGTGAAAAATAAAATAACGAAAATTTCAGATAAAAACAAACACAACAGGGCTCTACAAATCATGCAGTTAAAAAGGAAAACAAATATGACAAGCCTTCACTCTAAAGGAAGTTTATGTACAAGGCCTTTGCTTTTGACAAATTGTTGGGTTTTAAAAATAGGAAATAGTTGACAATTTGAGCCTCTTATAAGCTCATCTGTGAAATATGAAAGTTGATATATTTGAGTACTGCCATGTGGGAGATCTTGTACCTAGAAGTTTTACCTGTGTCCCATAATGCTAAGAGGTAATTATCGTTTTCATTTTACATAGGGTGATATTGCAAGTGTAAGTGATTTGGTCAAGGTTGACGTAACTGGTGAGCAGTTGGGACAGCCTGGAAGCCAGGACGTCAATTCAGATTCTACGGACTTTCTACTTCACTGCTTCCCATCTAAGCTAAGGCTAGGATAGACGTTAGAAACCATTTTATGCCCTCATTTTGCAGACAAGGACCCTCACTGATGCTGGAGGATTTAAAGTGACTTAGTGTGGAGCCATGCTTAGAATTCATTTTTTTCTGAATAACTTAGTAAGTAATAAATAATTGTACAACATCACACTAGTGTTTTAAATAACTTAGTAGTTACAGAAGAAGCTCAACAGATCTTATAACTATATCTTAAAGAACAAGAGCTACTAACTGGGTATTCTATTTGGATTCCAGACACTATTTTTTTTATTATTATATTAAAAATATTTTTTTATTATTCTTAGAGAGAGGGGTAGGGAGAGAGGCAGAGAGGGAGAGAGACATCAATGTATGGTTACCTTTCACCTGCCTCCAGCTACGGACCTAGCTGGAGACCTGGCTTGCAACCTGATTATGTGCCCTGGCTGGGGAATCGAACCAGCAACCTTTGGGTTTGCAGGCCGGCTCTTTATCCACTGCGGACCCTTTTTTTTTTTTTTTTTTTTTTTCCAGATACATTTTGAGTTAAAGGGTTTTTACTGCCTTGGGCTTCTTTATCTGCTAACAATACTCTAACGTTATTGGGAACTGCTGTTGTTGGCAGCAACAAATCACATCCTTGTTGCTGAATTTTACTGACCAACTTTCCTATGTATATGTTAACATACTGTTGTTTTGCTCCTCATTTGGTAGATAGTTATTTCCCTTTTTTCCTTTCTTTACCCTTGCCTGATGTAGTTACTGAACTTTTATGTCCTGTAATGTCTCCTCCTATAGTTTTGGTAGAACTAGAACAAAGATACAGCCTGCCCCTTCCTATTTCTGATTACTTGCTCCCGTTCATCCTTAAGTTTCATATTCCCTGAGAAGTCATCCCTGAATGCAGGGGCTGGGATTTCGTGTCCCACTGCACATGGTAATCTCTTTAAACCACTCTCAAATTACTGAGTACCTGTCATATGCCAGATTTAGAGTTACTCTCATGAACAAACACATTCTTTACCCTGAAAGACATTGAGATGGGGAGGCAGACAGTTAGATAGAAAAATGCAACGTGATTGAATACCTTTTCTTTTTTAAGATTTTATTTATTTTTAGAGAGACAGAAAGGGAGGAAGAGAGAGGGAGAGAAACATCAATGTGTAGCTGCCTCTCGTGTGCCCCCAACTAGGGACCTGGCCAGCAACCCAGGTATGTGCCCTGACTGGGAATCGGACCAGAGACCCTTTGGTTCGCAGGCTAGTGCTCAATCCACTGAGCCACACCACCCAGGGTTGAATACCATTTTTTTCAAAAAGCTGATACTCATATGTGAGCACTTACTATGTAACAGACATTGTGCTAAGCATTTTACATGCATTATTTCATGTTATTCTCTCAGTAGCCTATGGTCCTCATTTACAGAAAAGGAACAGGAATGTAGGGAACTACTATGTTTTGCTCAAGATCAGTTAAGTCTCAAAATTGCTATCCAAAACCAGGTCAGAGCCCAAGCTCTTAACCACTATTCCTCTTAGGCTAACTGCTGCCTTTCCTCTGAGCCTTTTCCCTGTGTATCCACGGGTCCCAGGTGCAGGGGAAATAGCTCCAGTGCTGGACTTCAGAAATGAATAATGATTTCGCAGCCGTACAGCCTCTTGGACTGATTTAGTAACTTCCCTCTGAGACTTTAATAAAAGAATTCAAGATAGTAATACATGTGAAACAATGGATGTCCGAAGTAGTTCATCACAGCATTGCTTATAATAGCAAAAGATCAGAGATAACTAAATGTTTATCCACATGGTATTGATTAAATAAATTATGATACATACTTACAGTGAAATGACACGGCTATATAATAAGGAATAGGAAACACTATATGGATATGGGACAATGTAAGAAGTGCAGTATTATGTGTGATAAACAAGGTTTAGAAGAGATGCTGCTTTGTATAGAATCAATAGTATTTGCTATTTGTGGTTGGAGAGGCAGAGAGTATATATGGTTTTACTTGTAGATGCATAAAATATCTTTGGAGGAATAGGCAGGAAATTGATTATATGAGCTGCTCCTGAAGAGTCACTAAATGATTCCAGGTAGGGAGATTGTCTGCTGTGTATCTTTTTGTGCCTTTTGAATTTTGAGTTAACTGAATTTACTGCCTGTTAAAAAAGATATAAATAAAAATAAGACCAAAAAAAAAAAAGGCTCCTTTCTAGACATTAAAACAAATACATCCCAGTCAGGGCACATAACCAGGTTGCAAGCCAGGTCTCCAGCCAGGTCTGTAGCTGGAGGCAGGTGAAAGGCAACCATACATTGATGTCTCTCTCCCTCTCTGCCTCTCTCCCTTCCCCTCTCTCTAAAAATAATAAATAAAATCTTAAAAAAAAAAAACTGAAACAAATACAGCTTTGGCTGAGTGGCTTAGTTAGTTGGAGAGTCCTGTACACCAAAAGGCCATGGGTTCGGTCCCTGATCAGGGTACATACCTGGGTTGTGGGTTCTTTTCCCAAGTGGGGGCACATGCAGGAGGCAACCGATCTCTCTCTCTCTGACCCTCTTCCTCCCCATTCTCTCCCACTAAGACCAATAAACATGTCCTTGGGTGAGGATTAAAACAAACAAACAAACCTAGATGAATAACATCTTACTTGAAAAAAAAACCCACATAAATACAGCAAGGTACTCAGGGCTGTGTATATTTCATCGGCACATGGGATAAGCCAGCCCTGATTGTCATCGATTCCTGGTGCACTTGAGTGTATTTGTGCAATCGATAAACCAAGCTGGAAAAATCTCAAATCCCTGTTTAGGAGGGACACATCTCTTGTGGTATGGCTGCAAAAAATGCATTTCCTGAATGTAACCATGAAGAAATAGCAGATTAACTCAAATCTGAAAAATAAATAGACTGTGCCTTTCAAAAATGACAAGGTCATGGAAAAACTATGAAAGACTGGGGACTGTTCCAGGTTAGAAGGAACTGAAGGGACATGATATCTAAGTGCAGTGTGTGTGATACCAGACTGAATTGCAGGCTCCCAGAAAAGCAGAAAAGTTGTTTCTGTCTCTGCAAAGGACATTAATTAGACACTTGATAGGTAACTTTTGAATAGATCTACAAATTAGGTAACAGTACTATTTCACTGGTAACTTCCCAAGTTTGATCCTAGTACTGTGGTTATGGGGAAAATGTCCCATTTTTAGGGCATAGGTACCTGTGAATTTAATAGTAAAAGGACATTGTATCTGCAACATACTGTCAAATCGTTTAGGTAAAGAGAGAAAGGGATTCCATTCTATGGTATACCGCATATATGAAGAGTGAGGAGAAGCTTGCTGATTTTTAGAGAGAGGGGAAGGGAGAGAGAGAGGAGAGAAACATCGATGTGAGAAACATTGATCAGTTGCTTCCTACGTGTGCCCCAACAGGGGACTGAACTGTGACTGAGATTTGAACCTGCGACCTTTCAGTTTATGGGATGATGCTCCAACCAACTGAGCCACATCAGCCAGAACTTTACCACATCTTTATCCAACCATCTATTAAATGTCACTTCAGTTTTTTTTCTATGTCTTGGCTATCATGAATAGTGTTGCTGTGAACATAGGGTGCACATATGTTTGAGAATAAATGTTTTCAAAAATTTTGGGTAGATAACCAGAAGAGGAATTGCTCAGTTATATGTAACTCTATTCTTAATTTTTTGAGGAACCTCTATACTGTTTTCCATAATGGCTGTACCAGTTTACATTCCCACCAAGTGATATATATATGGAATACTACTCAGCCATAAGAAAAGATGAAATACTGCCATTTGTGACAACATGGATCAATCTTGAGAATATCATGCTAAGTGAAATAAGTCAGAAAAAGTCAAGAACCATATGATTTCACTCATATGTGGGATATAAAAGTGAAAGTAAAAAAATAATAAATAAGAGAAACAAATAAAAACCCATAGATACAAGAGCATGGTGGTGAGCAGAGGGAAGAGGTGTAGGTGGAGTAATAAAGGGTAAAGAGGGTCAAATATATGGTGATGGAAGAAGATTGGCTTTGGGTGGTAAATATACAGATGATGCATCATAGAACTGTACACTTGAAGGCCTATAAAATATTATTAGCCAATGTCACCCCAATAAATTTATTTAAAAAAATAATAAACATGATAAAATGTTAATTTTTAGCATTTAGCAAGCTGAGTGAAGAAATATAAGAGCTCTTTGTGCTATTTTTGTAGCTTTTCTGTTTGAAATTATTTCAAAATAAAATTTTAAAATGCTTCCATATGGAACATTATATGATTTTGTAATGCTGAGCCTTTGATGTCCTTTTAAACAAAGGAAAAACATTTTTCTTCATATAGTTCTTTGTTTATTGTTGACACTTATTCCTAAGTTACTAAATATCTTTGTTTCTTAAAAAAAAAAAAAATATATATATATATATATATATCAGCTCTATTGAGGTATGATTAACATACTGTTCAACTCACCCTGAATATCTGCTTAAATAGTGCTATTTATAAGGAGTTTTTTTAAAAAAATTGACTTTATTAGTCTATAATATGTGAAAAATTCACATATTTTAATTGAGCAGGTTTTTTACTTAAAAATATTTTATTATTATTTTTTATTTTATTTATTTTAGAGAATGGAGAAGGGAATGAGAAAGGGAGAGAAACATCAGTGTATGGTTACCTTTCGTGCATATCCAGCTGGGAACCTGGCCCACAACCCAGGTGTGTGCCCTGACTGGGAATCGAACTGGTGATCCTTTAATTTGCAGGCCGGTGCTCAATCCACTGAGCCACACCAGCCAGGGTGGTTTTTGACTTTTGACACATTACTCCTCAGGTACCTACCACTGCAGTCCAGGTACAAGATATAGAACATTTCCGTTTCTTCTAGGAAGATCCCCCTTGTGTCTCTGTTTACACGTTCACCAGTTAATGGACATGGTGGTTGTGTGCAGTGCTGGGGGAGAGAAGGGCAGAGTGCCTGCAGGGTGAGTGGGTACAATGGGAGGGCTCAGGTGCTGGGTGAGGGAGGGTGTGCTTTTGAGCAGGAACAGGCTCCTCTGTGGCTCCGAAGGGGCTGCCACACGATGTGGACATGGCAGGTCCTGTATTTCCGAGTTAGGCTCAGACATTGGGTGTTTCAGTATCTTTCTTTCGTCTTTGGTCCTTAATCTGGTTCAGAGTTGGGAGCAGGTGTAGTTTTAGAATAAATGTCCTCTCAGCTTACTTCCGTTGTGAGAGCTAAAAAATAATAATTTCCCTCCCACTTTCTAAGTTCTCCTAGCTGAACTAATCAAATTAAGAGACAGATGAATGGGAACATCAAAATTTGAATACATGTGCGCAAGGAATTCACGTCAGAATGGACATTTCAAAGACAGTGAGGCAGGCAGCATTCGGTATATAATGACCTTTTGGACAAAGGAGAAAACGGGGTGAATATGAGGATGGGCAGTTTGCAGGTGGTTGAGAAGAGCCGAACACACATCCAGCAGTCAGATTCTTGCCCGACAACTCAGAAACAAAATGGTAGTGGGGTATCTACCTGAAGCCCTCCGACTTACCACAGTTAATTCAAGTCAGACAATGGGGAGCTCCTAAGATTCAATCTCATAGGCAGGAAGTGGGAGGGTCAAAGGTTCTTTTTGAGTCTTTTGTTTCTTAATAACCAGTTTGAATTCAATATCCAAAAAGTTTCCTTCACCATTGGTTTCCTTCACCATTAACGGTGGAGAAAATTGTGGCTGGGTCTTGGCCAGTGGCCTTTCTCACCTTTAATTCAGTGATGTTCTGAGCAGGTTAACCTTTTCTGTCTACACGTTGCTTTAAAGGCAAGGCTGCAGTTCTGCCTTATTTAACAGCAATCTCTTGGGACTTTTAATATCTCAGCATTTTATCATCACAAAAAGGGCAGATTGATTTCTTTAAAATGCCGGCTTTGGAAAAGAATAAGGTTTCAAGATGTAGATTTTAGCACATGTTGATGTTGGTATGGTTTTGATTTGTTCCCCGATCACTCCTGTACTGACCGAGTGGGAAGCCGAGTTTATATTTATATTCACTAAATTGGGACCCAGAAAATTTAGCCACCTCTGCTGGCCATATTTGCCTCATTTTGTAACTTTTGTTAGTCTCCTGTTCATTTCGAGTGGGTGGTATAGGAACACAGTGTCTAGGCAGGTGTGGAAGAGGGGATACCTGGGGCTATGCAGCAGTTAAGAGTCAAGTGTGTGCCCACTGCTTACCTGCATTTAGCAATGGAGAACCTCATTCTCCTAATAAGGAGAATTACGAGAAATACTTTATTTTTAAAAAAAATTTATTCGTTTATTTTTAGAGAGAGGGGAAGAAAGGGAGAAAGAGAGGGAGAGGAATATCATTGGTTGGTTGCCTCTCACACACCCCCAGCTGTGAGGGCCTGTGCCCTGACCAGGAATCAAACTGGTGACCTTTTGGTTTGTGGGACGATGGCCGACCCACTGAGCCACACCAGTCAGGCCTCTGTTAAGTATTTTTGATGAGAATGACATTATACCATGTGTGCCTAGAACATAGCAAGCATTCAACACGTTGTGTTCCTATAACAAATACTTTCTCTACTTTTACCTTTTTGCCCAGGTAGAAGGTTTTATTTCTCTCTTTGTGGTTGAAACTGTAATTTATTAAAACGTATACATATCTATTTAAAGTCTTGGTGCCTTTTCTCTGTTTTCTCAGGCACCTTGCAGAGGTCTTTCTGTCCTTCATGAACGCTGAGGTGGCAGACAGATGACTGTCCTCCACCCTATGCTGCTCTAGGTGCCCCGGACGTGGAGCTGTCCAGCAGGGGAAGAATGGATTCCAAAGATGAAAGCTCACACGTGTGGCCTGCGTCTGCAGAACATGAAGAAAATGCGGCACAGGTGAAGAGTGGCCTTTCCAGCTTGGCACTGGTGGCACTTTGTAGTTGGGTACTGACTGCGGACAGCAAATAGCAGCTGCCGTGACGTAGTGAGTAGTGGGAGGGAGCTGACCTGGCATCTGGTGGGTCAGAAACGGGCATTGTTTCAGCGCTTGGACTGTCCTTACCTGTTTCACCCCCTGTTTTATTTTGTAATTGGTGCTGAAAGTGTGTTTCTTTGATGTTATCTAGTATATGGTTTTGATTCTTGGCGAACAATGAAGTGAGTGGTTTTTCTTTTCTTTTCAAATTAGGAATGTAAACCTCTAATTGAAAGTTGTCCCATTGAGTCAATAACTCTGGAGGTTAGTCCCTTATTGAAATGCTGCTGTAATTGTGATCTCTGCCTTTCAAATTGTTATCGTAACCAGCTACTTGTGCTTTTGACTGTTCCAATAGGCAAGGCAAACCTCTGCATTTTTGGTATGCATTTGAGGAGAGTCGACAGTCATGTGGAGCCTTGTCTTATATGTGACCAAAGTCTAAAACTTAATTTTTAAGCATATAATGAACAGTAATTTTTATTGAAGTTTTCATTAAATTACATGATCACAATGTTATCAAAATGAGGATGTTACCTGAAACCTTTAAATATATGTATTTAATTTAAGCAATATAATAAATATTACAGTAAATAAAATTGATTATCTGGTATGATTTAAAAGGCTGAGTCTGAACACTTAAACTAAATAGTTCCAGAGATGCTTCTAGCAGAATCATTAAGAATGTACCATTTTGCTTTCATAGAAACCATTTCGAAGGTTACTGTCATACAGCTCTATATTTTGATGTATTTTGTTCATGAACAGAAATGTAGTCCATTAAAGAACAGAATAAAAGAAAATGTGGTTATAGCCGTATGTGACCAAGGTCCTCAGATGTGGGTAAACTGGACATAAAAGACAGCGGAGCTCACCACCTCTTATTGTACCACTGTTCCTCCTAGCTAGGAATTTTCAGTTAGCACAATAGTGAGTAGCAAAGACCAAGTTGAAGAGGAAACGTTTTTTGCCCTTTTAAAGCACTGAAATCAGTGCAAGGGTTTGTTGCTAGTGAGCAAATCTAAAGTCACAGAATTATCTTGCAGCACTTAAATATGCAGCACAAGTATGTTACCAGCCTAATTCTTCCAATATAGAAACTCCACCTTCATGGACAAATTAAATTATGTAGAAGCTTTGATTGATCACTTAGTATACTGTACAAGTGAAAGTTTGTTTTATTTCCATGGTGCTTGATTGCATTTGCTCTCTAGGTTTCTTTTTGGGGATTAAATTAGTTTATATCATCTTTTGGTTCTACTCCTCTCCATTGGAGAAAGCTGACATTAAAAAAAAAATAAGTTAGGTCCAAAGCCAAGAGAGTATAAGAGTAAGGATTCCAACCTATAACTGCTCAACTTTAATATCAGCACATAAATTATTTCTCTCCCAAATGTGCTCTTTGGCCATCTGCTTCTATACCTTCAATATCAGCCTCAGGCTGTGTGCCAAACTTGAGCCTTTAAGAATGCAAACCTCCAAAGCTAACCACTCAGAAAGCATTTTAGAAAATTCAATTTCTGCTTAGTTCTTGGTAGATAGAAAATGATTTACCCCGTTGACAACTAAAATAGTTGTCCAGCACCCCTTAAAAGCACTTCATTAGAATTTTCTTGATCTTTTTCTAGCTGGCAAGGAATTCTGTTCCAGTCATTGATTCAGCAAACATTTACCATATGCCTCCAGGACAGCTTGGGGCATGAAAAAAAACTTGTAGGAAAGAAAGTGACCTTATTTTAATATGTCTGCTGAAAGGCAGTATTAGTTACAAAGGAGAATTTTTATGATGTGCTAAAAGCAATTGGCTTTGGAGTCTTGACATATTTTTTCACAACACAGAATAATTTGTATTTTGTATTTTGGAAATGTTGTTCACCAGAAATGTTGGGTCACGCTTCCAGGATCAATGAAGCACCCCCTCATGACTCCCCTAAAGAGGTAGCTGCATTGGTTATTAGAGACAAGGGAGAATTTAAATCAGTTGCCTCATAGTGAGCAGCGTATCAGTGAGTGACAAGGTGCTTGGTGCCTGTCTGAGTCAGTCCCCATTCATCATTAGGGATATTTTAGAAATGCAAATATGTACTCTGCTTGCTCTGCTATGTATCTTTGTGAGAGTGGTTTTGGAGATGGATTTTGTGATTTTTGTTTCACGGTGGTAGTTGCTACATACGTGCTGCTTTTTGCCCCAGGTACACTTTGTTCCCGACGCTGGCACCGTGGCTCAGATTGTCTACACCGATGACCAGGTCCGTCCGCCCCAGCAGGTGGTGTACACGACAGATGGTGCCTCTTACACTTCGGTGGATGGGCCGGAGCACACGCTGGTGTACATCCATCCCGTGGAAGCTGCGCAGGCATGTAAACGACTCTTGTTTGTAGTTGGCTTCTTAATCAGTTAATTCACTAGTTATGTCTGTTTGCTTTCTACCAGTCGCCACCATGGCTGTTGGTACAGGAGATATTTGGATAAGATTTGTGCTTTCAAGTTTCTGTCCAGCTTGGCAGAGGAAAATATGACTGACTTATTTAAATTGAATGAGTTAGAGCAGCAATTCTTCAACCTTTTCCATCTCGTGGCACACATAAACTAACTATTAAAAATCTGCGGCACACCAAAAATGTGTTTTTTTTGCTGATCTGATCAAAAGTAGACATAATTTTGATTTACAAAAAAAAAAAAAAAAATAATAGTAATAACCCATTTTGCTTCAAAGTTAATTAAAAAAAATATCAGTGCCTATACTTGTATATAAGGATTTCCGGTACCAAGAATTAACAAATCAGATGCCACCTTGTTATACAATGTGACCAATAAGATGTAAGTAGAGTTGACTTACATATTTATGGCTCAACATATTCACACTGGAGAACTAATGGCTGTTGTCATATTTTTTTTTTAATATGGAACGCTTCATGAATTTGCATGTCATCCTTGCACAGCAGCCATGCTAACTTCTGTGTTGTTCCAATTTTAGTATATGTGCTGCCAGAGTGAGCGCTGTTGTCATTTTTTTATTTGACAATCTAAGGGAAAAGAGGTCAGTGCCCTGGCTAAAGAGTCAGGTATTGTATGTTTTAAAAATTCCTATAGCACACCTTTTGAAAGTTGCTGAGTTAGAGCACTAGCCTTGTATTAGGTCTTCTTCCCAACCATCATGGACTTCTTCTTTTTCCTGAGTGTCAAGAAGCAAGGCCAAAAATGGCATTTAGTTCTGAATAGCTCACCCAAATACGGATCAGGGAAAATATACAGATAATTACAGTTAAATGTGTAAGCAAAAGGTCCTACTAGCTTATTAACTGCTATTTATTATCACAACTGTACTAATTTGCAGGACTGTAATATGGCAAAGGTAAAAGCTATACAATTATAGCTATATTTATTTTTTTGTCAGTGATTTGGGTATTTGTTTCCGAGTGCCTAACACAAATATTCCCCAGTATGTATTTCTTGGTAGCACTTGACACTGTAAAAAATCATTTTTCAATGTATTTTAAAAAATTAATTCCATACTTTTATAGTAGGATCCTGGTAATAAAAATTTGCCCATATGTTCAATATTTAATCAAAAAGGCTCTGTAATCATTTCCAAGAAGAAATGGGACCTACCTAATTGGAACCTCTCAAGTCAGTATAAACATGAAAGTGCTAATCCCTGAGATGATAGTTTTGGGACACCTCTGCCTAGCCACAGTCCCCTGCCTGTGTCCTGCTTTTCAATTATTACTGTGTTACTAAATGTCTGAATTCCGATAATATTTTAATGTCAAATCTAAGAATCTGACACGGGCTGAAGTTCTCTTTTACATTTTTTTGCAATTAAAACTTAGCCACAGTTCTTATTCCCATAGGGTTGCTAAAGCCTTGGGCCAATTGAAGTCTTTTAAAAGTTTGAGGGGAAAGAATTTTTTTACAAATTATAGTGCCTTGGCTAAAATAATTTTGAAGATTTTTCTTCTCTTGTCAGCTTTGCCGCTCCATGACACAAATTATGTGTTTGTGAGACCTTTCTTTTCAATTATGACTTGACTGGCCTTTTCCAGAAAAAGAAGCTCCAGAACATTAAATTCAATTTATTTTTCTTCTACTTCTCTTCCGATAATGAGCGTGCATTTTATATCTGAAAGAGTTGTCATGCTTGCCTGTATAGTACTCTTCTGTATTTTCATATATCTTGATCCATTTTCATTTAATTGCAAGTCTGCTCCCTGCGATGCATAGTGTTGAGTGTGTGTGTGTGTGTGTGTGCGCGCACCCTGGTTCAGGGCATGTCTTTTATGTGCTCATAACATGCCTTTTTAATTAGATGAGGCATTCAGCCTTGGGAGAGGCTTTGCGTGAGAGGAAAGTTGTAGAGTATGTTGGCAAATTGAGATGGTTCGCTTATACAATCTCTCGGGTGCCATCTGAGGGAAAGGCTTTAGGTAAATGTAAGGTTTCTATCTTTACCTCCGATATTAATGAAGGAGTATTACTTGATATATGGGAGTAAACTCTCCCATGCTTTGGTGCTTAGCAGTAGGCTAATTTTTCTTGTATAGGCGAGTTGTTTAACGATCTATTGATGTTTGTTGTTGTTGTGTTTTGTTTTGTTTTGTTTGTTTCTTTTTGTCTAGACTCTGTTTACAGACCCAGGCCAGGTAGCTTATGTTCAACAAGATGCTACAGCTCAGCAGGTAATGAGTTGCCTTTTTGCCTCCTTGTTGTGTGGGGATAATGCTATGAATGTGACTGTTCCCTGCGATGCTCCCCAAATGCACAGTATATTCTCTCGATATCTGTTTCTTTTTTTTTCTTTTCTTTTCTTTTAAAATTTTGTAAAACTCTATTTTTAGACAAAGGGGAAGGGAAGGAGAAAGAACGGGAGAGAAAGATCAGTGTGTAGTTGCCTCTTGCATGCCACCAACCAGGGGTCTGGCCCTCAACCTAGGCATGTGCCCTGACTGGGAATCGAACCCGTGGCACTTTGGTTTGCAGGCCTGTGCTCAGTCCACTGAGCAGCCAGGACTCGCTATCTGTTTCTTATATGCTAAGTTAAATTTGATGGCAGCCTTCATCATTCCAACTTCTGAAAAACAGATTTTGCTTGGCTATTTTTGAAAACATTTTACTTGTTCGATCCATATTTCTAATATATCCTTTCTGATTTTGAGGGACTTCTTCTGTATTTTCCTCCAGAAAGTGATAAAGAAGGTTTAAAAGCTAGATATTGTCAGTCCTACTCTAAAGGGAGTATATGAATGCAAATAGCTTAATTTTCATGTTAGCTAATATGACTAACTTAGCTGTACCACTAAGTGTCGTTAAGTAAATTCTCAGTTGGTAAGCACTTTTTGCTTTTGAACTTTTTATAGAGGACTTGGATGCTTTCACTTTAAAATTTGAAAAGTGAATAGTAGTTATATTAATATTTATGTAATATAGAGGGAATTCTTAGGAGTCTTTGTCATATAAATTATGATTGACTTTATTGCTGATTGGTAGCAATCTACAATTTTTTGGGGTTTGTGCAGTAGAATTAAAACTCGTCTTAGCCTGTTTAGATTGCTGTAACAGAATGCCACACCCTGGGTGAGTTATAAAAAGCAGAGATTTGTTTCTCACTCTTCTGGGGGCTGGAGAACCCAGGATCAGGGTGCCAGCAGATTCTGTATCTGGTGAGGGCCCTCTTCTCACTGTGTCCCCACATGGCAGAGGGGGCAAGGGAACTCTGTGGGGTTTCTGTTCCGAGGCCACGAGTGCCACTCATGAGGGCTCCACCCTCATGACCTAATCACCTCTCAGAGGTTCCCCCCAGTACCATCACACGGGAGTTACGTTTTAACATAACTTTTGGGGAGTCACAGTCATTCAGTCTATAGCAGAGTTATTTAATTTTAATAATTTTGTCATAATTAGTTATGTTCTTGACACAACAAACCATGTCCATTTCTGTGAATATTTATTGACTCCTTCAAGGAAGCAAGGAATAAGTTTAATTAGTTTTTACAACTTGGCAAGAAAAAGTGAAATGAAAAGCCTTTGACCATCTTTCACAGATGATTAATTTATTCTCTCTTGCAGTGATGATTTTTTTCCATAAAGAGTTAAGACAATGCAAATAAATAAATAAACACACAAAAAAGAAGTATGGCTCTGTCTGGTAGTTTGGTGGATAAGTGCCAGCCTGAGAACCCAAAGGTCACTGGTTCGATTCCCAGTCAGGGCACATAACCAGGTTGGAAGCCAGGTCTCCGGCCAGGTCTGTGGCTGGAGGCAGGTGAAAAGCAACCATACGTTGATGTCTCTCTCCCTTTCTTCCTCCCTCCCTGCCCTTCTCTCTAAAAATAATGAATAAAATCTTAAAAAAAAAAAAAAAGGAAGAAGTACATAAAAATACCCAAACAAATTCTGCCCAGGAGCATCCCTGTTAACTGAAGAGTTTGGTAACTATTATTCCAAACAGCTTTCCAGACATACAAAGATAAAATAAGCGGGGGAAATGGCACTTCGCCTTAAATGCCATTATTCACCTGGGCTTCGCAGAAGAAATTGTAGTGAAACTGAACAAGGTTTGTGTCATGATGGCTGCCTTGATGGCTTCCATGTCTTAACTCTCCATGGTTCTGTTTGATGCATTATTATTGTAACTAATATATTTATGTTCCGTTCAATAACCAGAGTTATTTAGAATTTTGCTCCATTCCCTACTGGCATTTAATTTGTAGAAATCTGGAGCCTAGTATTTTGTTTTATTTATTTATTTATTTATTTATATTTTTGTGGCTGATGTGAACAATCCTATTCTGCTCTCTTAATCTGAGGGCATGCTTATTATTATTTAGAGAGAGGGAAAGGGAAGGAGAGAGAGAGAGAGACTAACACCTCTGTGAGAGAGAAACATTGATCAGTTGCTTCTCACATGCGCCTTGACGGGGGCCAAACCTGCAGCCTAGGTAGGTATGTGCCCTGACTGGGAATCAAACCTGTGACCTTTCAGTTTATAGGACAGTGCTGTAACCAGTTGTGCCACACACCAGCCAGAGCAAAGAGCCTAGTTTTGATTAATTTTGCTCACTTTTTTCTATCTTAATGCATGTTTGATTCTTTCTTTATACTTGAAGTTGTCTTTGAAGTCTAATATTTTCACCAACACGTGAACCAGAATTTCCCAGGATAGGGTATGTCCTTTTGATGAATACATTAAGACTTTATTTTAGGAAAATTTTCATCTTTTGGGCCTTGAAAATCTTTTCAGTTTCATTTGATATGTTCACTTTTTAGGGTATTAGTCATGAGTGTATTGACTTGTCTTTGCATTTTATATCTAACAGGTTGTCTATGCTCTTTTATTTATTTATTTTTTTACTATGCTCATTTTTATGTCTCTTCTTTTGCATGTTATTTCTGTAATTTCCTTTATGGTCACTATACTTTCTTATAGGGTATTTTTATTTATTTACACTTAAATTATAAAATACATGTATAAAAGTGCAAAAAATTGTAAGCGTTTAGTACAATGACATATCCAGAAGTGAACCTACCCAATAACACTGAGATTAAGCAATAGAACATAACCAGCTCATTAAAAGCCATCCTCATGCTCCCTCCTAATCAGCTTTCCTTCCCTTCTGCTCTAAAGTAACTAGCCTCCTGCCTATACTAACACCATAGATTACTTTTCCGTGGTTTTGAACTTTATATAAATGAAATTACTTAGTATGGTTTCTTTTTAGTCTGGCTTTCACTGTTATGCTTGGGAGATTAATTCACGTTGTTTGGTGTAGCTGTGGGGTTTTTTCCTTCTATTTTTATTGCTATGTAGCATTCAGCGTTATGACTATACCGTACTATATCCAGGACTGTGATCCCACCTCCACTTTGTTTTTCATCAGGAGTATCTTGACCCTTTGCTTTTCCATATACATTTCAGAATCAACCTGGAAGTTTCCACAAAAGTCCTGCTGGATTTTTACTGGAATTTCATTGTTTCTATGCATCTGTGTATGTAGAATTGACATCTTTGTAATATTATGTCTTCTATGTTCACAGACTAGAACACAATAAACCCCTTTAAAATAAAAAGTTAAAAAATTATCTTCCAGGTAGGGGTCTTACATATCTTTCAGTAGATTTATTTTAAATATTTGTTGTATTTTGATGATATCAAAATTAAATTTTTAATTCTCTATTAATAAATTTTAGTTTTCATTTTCTTGATGGTATTGTTGTCCTGTGAACCGTGACAGTTTTATTTCTTTCCAGTTGTTCCCAATCCTCATGTTTTTTTCTTTTTTCTTTTTGTTCCCTTTTTATCTGGTGGCTAGAATCTCTAAAAAGTTATTGAAGAAAAGTGACGTAGTAAGATTCTTTTTTCCTTCCCGATCTCAGAAGAAAAACTTTCACTATTAAGAATGATGCTTAGCGCAGGATTTTTATAAAAAGAATGCCCTTTATCAAATAAAGAAAGTTGTGTTTATTTTTATTTTTTGATATGTTTTTATTAATTGATGTTTATTATTATTCATGGATGTTGGTTTTTATCGAGTGTTTTTTCTGGATCTGTTTTGGTTTTTCTCCTCTTTTCTGTTAATATGTTGAATTATATTAATCAATATTTAAAAATTAAGCCAACCTTCCATTCTGGAATAATTTCTACTTGATCCTTTTTATACAGGGTGGGCAAAAGTAGGTTTACAGTTGTGGGTATGTGAAAGTTTATTCTTATGTTATTATTTCTCTATTAAGTATTCTTTTATTATTATTATTAGCTTACTGTTGCTTGTCCCTGTATGTGTCTAGTTTTGGATTTGGTTTGCCAATATTTTGTTTGGTGTTTTATATTTTTACTCAATAGTGCATTGTATTTTTTAGCCAGAGTATTTGCTTTTTTGTTTCAAAGTATCTTTCTACAAATATCAGGTCATTATGTTGTGTAGCTGAGACTAATATAATATTATGTCAATTATATCTCAGTTAAAAAGAAAAGAACAGGCAAAAGCTTTTATCTTGATATTTTTCTTTTAAAAACATCCTGAAATCTATATCATCATTTCATATTAACTGTATAGTATGGGTTGACCAAAAAGTTCATTAAGTTTTTTCCTTATGATGGCTGTAGTAGTGCTTAGTTGTCTTTAATTTCCTTTGAAATAATTTTGTTAGATTGCATTGTAACAGCTCGCATATCAGTGTGCTTAAAAATACATCAAAATTGGTAAGTTTTTTGTACAGCCATTTAAATATTGAAGATGTAAAAAAGTACACAACATTTTTGGCATATTATGGTTTATGATTTCAAGAAAGACAAAATGTAACTGAAACGAAATAAAAGATTTGTGCAGTGTATGGAGAAGGTGCTGTGATTGATTGAATGTGTCAGAAGTGGTTTTTGACGTTTCTTGGTACCACTGACATTTTGGCCAAAATAATTCTTTGCTGCTGGGCTGTCATCTGCATTGGAAGATGTTTAGCAGCACCCCTGGCCTCTACCCACTAGAAGCCAGTTTGGGAGATGGCTGACCTACTCAAAATAGCCAAGTCAATAATTTTATTGGTGACAATGAAAATGTGTCTTTGATTTTATGGAAAAACTAAATGGACTTTTTGACCAACCCAATATTATAGGGATGTACTATTTTCTATATTTCCTGTCTATTGTTTTTATATGTAGGTTATTTCCTATTATTTTTTTGCTACAATAAGGAACATTGTCATAGATATCATATCAAATCATTTCCTTAAATTCCTCAAAGAGAAAGGATAGAGGCCAATGGGGTTCACATTAAAGATTATTTAAAAACCAAGATTTTTTTTCCTGAAAGTTAAAAAGCTACAAATATGAAAATCAGGTTAAATTAAACCTCAGAATCCTACATTTGAATTGGAATATCATTATGAATGCATAGTGTATTTTCTCTTATAAAAGAAAAGAAAACATGTTTTCTAGTCTAGACACTGGTAAGGTTTAGATACACATTCATTCATTCAGTAGCAAAGAGCTGGTATGTTCTCCTAATACACTTTCTCAGTAAAAGGAATGAGGGCTACCCCGGAGCAACAGCAGGTTCTAGGTCTGGGGCAGGAGCTGTGCAAGATGTGCCTGAAACATCTTGTCTTACCACAGTGCAAGGAAGCTAGTGAAGTCTGTTCAGGGGTCCTGTGGAAACAACTTATGACTAACTGAAGGGACCAAATATGGGGCAATCTGACCTATGAAAAAAGCAAAACATCTATAGTGATTGAAACACATTAAACATAAAATCTATAAGCTCATACTAATATTAGAAGAAATAACTCACTGGTCACTTTTTGCGGATGCTATGGGACCACCACTTCATTCCTTCTTCAGGAAACTGGTAAATGACTGGAAAGAATTCAACCTTCCTCTCTGAATGTACTTGGGTAAACAATTCTTTGATGAGGGAAATTTATTTATAGAAACATTCTAACTAATAAACACAGAGGGGACGACTGGCTTAGAACATCGCCATTTATCACCTTCTAAAGGAATATGGATCCAGGTGAAGATCATCCACCATAGTCTGAAACCATCAGAGAAAGGCTAATGAAGCACTTTATAATGGATGGGATCAATGGAACCCTTGGATCATTGTTCACATCAGGAAGAAGAGAGCACCATTCACGATTCCCCTCCTGCTGTTGGGTCCCTGCTATTTCACTTCACCACACATGAAGATTTCCACCTCCACACGCAAAGCTGAATCCGAGCTACTCCAGATTCTGCTGCCAACAGCTAGGAAACATGGTAGATGGAGTGGAACAAGTTAAAAGACACATAGAGAGGTAGTCAGCAAAATCCGTGGGAGACCGTGGGACAAATGACCTAGTTTCTCCTACATGTAAATTGCAGAGGGGAAGAAGAGGAATGAGAATTTACATATTATAGGAGACTTTGAACAAACCAGTTGTAAAAATGTAAAAGATTATGAGACCATTGGAGAAATCCTAACACTAAGTGGGTATTTGATGATATTAAGGAACGATTAATTTTTTTTTTTTTTTTTTTTTTTTAAATATGGAACGCTTCACGAATTTGCGTGTCATCCTTGCGCAGGGGCCATGCTAATCTTCTCTGTATCGTTCCAATTTTAGTATATGTGCTGCCGAAGCGAGCACACGATTAATTTTTTAAGTATGATAATATATAAAATGAAAAGTGATTTTTTTGCAGAGCTATCTACTGAACTATTTATAGATGAAGATGTATAACGCCTGAGGTTTGCTTCAAAATAATTTAGTGAGGGTGCAAGTGTGTGGGAAAATAATTGAAGTAACGCTACCCATGAGTAATTGTTGAAGCTGAGTGATGGGTGGGTGAGGTTTATTATATTGTTCTATCTACTTGATATATGTTTAAAATATGTCGTTATAAATGGGAAAGTTATTTTGTTAAGACTCTCTAAATTGCTTTCAGAAGCTGAAAAACTTTACACGCTTCCCAACAATATGTGAGAATGCCCATTTCCACACATCCTTGCCATTTGTATTCGTGACTATTTTGCCAATCTGATCTGCAAAATGGCATTCTGTTGTTTTAATATTAAGGCATAGATTTTAATTAGAATTTTTGTTGCCATTTGCACCTCAAAGGGCCCTTCATGTTCTCCAGTCTCCAGAAACAATCTGTTTCATGTTCTCTACAAAAGGAAAGTTGTACTCCATAAACATCGACATTACAAGGAAGTATAACTATTGGCTTAGCATCGTTCTTTATTACAACTTCCTTTCAGCCAGCAGTTTTTATTTCTAGCTATGACACCTCATTGATTGTCAGCTTATTCCGTTACCTGGATGAATTCTGGATAAAAAGTTGGAGTGAGGGTTTAACACAGATGATAAACACATTTCCCCCCCTTAGCAAAAATGTTTCTATTTTCAGTTGTTTCAGTGGCAGTAACATCCCTTTGCAGCCTTTTTTCATACATATATGTATTCCCTCTTCCTTAAGAAAAGCTTCAGCTGTCTCCAGGTCCGGAGGCCCAGTCTCTTTGTTGCCGACCGTGGACATGTGTGGCTCCGCGCACCCTGACAGGGAAGCGTGCTGCTCTGGCCACGGGTCTCAGCAGGAACCCAGGAGCATTCTGTTGTGTTTACTGCCAGCCAGCATCGCTTCGTATTTCACCTGCCAGATAAAGGGTATCTTAAAATGCAACTGCGTCACATCGTTTCAGATATCATTACGGGGAGTGATATGAAGTGGGAAGGAGAAAGGGTCCTGGAAGTTTAACAGATTCTTTCCCCTCCTACTGAGTTATACTGCGAATGACAAAATGCACAGGACTGAAATATTTCTGTCTCTTGTTCTTCTTCTGTAAGTATAGGTGGCCCACATTGCTTACTACCTTACCGCCTGGCGATTGATTGCCCTGAAGCAGGTGTGGTTACTTGTGGCTCTGGTGTTCAGGTGTGTGATGCCTGACTCCTCTCCTGCCCTGCTATTAGACTTACCTCCGCAGGGGCCACAGTGGTGTAGTGGGAAGGCAAGGCAGAGGCCATTTGCACTGATCTTGGCCACTTAGGAGCTGTGTAGTAATGTGCCTGGCCTCCAAGGAATTTATACATATGCCTAGCTCTCAGTATGTGCCAGGTGAATTTCAATTATTAATTGAACAAATTTATAATGCATGCCTTCTGTGTGTTAAGGTTTATCTCTCTGGACATACGTGTAGACCGTTTGTTACCTAGAAATGATTGCCGTTGACCCTTTTCATCCCCTTTCAACAGTAGTTCGCACGATTCTGCAAACTACGATTCATGTGTTCAATCTCTGCCTTATCAGTAGCATTTCCAGATAGTGCTGAAGTGTTCGGGCTTTTTCTTTGCCACAGCCTTTCAGGAGAAGGTTGTTGGTACTATTTTAATGTCCGCTTTCTCCTCAGTGGCGAGAAGCCAGCAGCAATCTTGCCTAACCACAGTCTTTCTAACAGCATCCTTTTGGGGGGAAAAAAAATACATCACAGCTTCATTGGAATAACTCCGAATTGCTGAATTCATTCCTTGAGGTTGGCTCTGCAAGGAGATAAAGAATTTATGAGGAGCAGAGGTGGATATATGCTTTGGTTTGCTCAGCGTGTGATAACATTCATCACTAACGTTGGCATAAAATTTAAGTGCTTAGAATAAAGGGCGATATTGAATCTGCGCTCTGAGATAACAAGGGGGAACTGAGTAGCTTTGTTGCAGGACCAGGGGAGGGTGCAGAGGGCAGGCGGCAAGGGCACTTTTACTGCCAGAAGTCCCCTGCCCTTATCCTTACGAGGAGCCCTCTTCTCAGCGTGTGTTGCCTATTGTTTTTATTAAAGCTGAAGCTGAAGCAGAAGCAGCTCCCAGAATTCTGTCCTCCCACATGAAGCTTCTGAAAGGCCCTGAGCTTCGGAGCTGGGATGTCCTGTGAAAGTCTGGGCTCCTGGGTTGAATGAAAATGTGCTGAAACATGCATATGCTATTTGAGGTAACTGATTGTATCTGCCTTCTGAGCCTGAGTATTGCAAATGTTGGGCACGGGTCTTAAACTGCCCTAACAGGCTCTGTTAACACACACAATACTTTTTCATTAGACAATTTAAGAAGCTGAAGAAAAGATGTTTCTGTGACTAGCAGCTGAGTTCCTTTAGATGCCTAAAGGGATTGATGTCATCTCCCAAAGGGCCCAATAGATTTTTCACAAACTAATCTTCACCGAACACCTAATGTTCAGAAGTCTTTTAAGGTGTAGAGGGAAGTGTATGATGTTTTCTCAGTCCTTGCAGAATTTATGCCAGGTACTTGACTACTAGCCTCATATGCATTGTTATTTCATTGAATCTTCACAACAGCCTAATAAGTATAGGTTTATTACTATGCCCACTTTACAGGTAAGAAAACTGAGGTTCAGAGTAGTTTATCAACTTGCTAAGTAGTGGGGCCAGGATTTTAATCTAAATCTGTCTGACACCAAAGTCCGTGCGGGGCTTCCCTGAGGCGCAGTTGGAGGCAAGATGGATTTACATGAAAGCACGTATTCGCTGAAACTTGGATGGTGTTTGTCAGAGGACACAGAGCTATGAGGGACTGCTAATGTGTGAGTTGACAGAATCAATCCTAAAAGATCTTGGCAGACTGGAAGAACAGAAAATAATAAAATGAAATTTATGGGAGATGAATGCAAAGTTCCTTCTTTTAAGTGAAAATCAGCTACTTAAGTCCTGAGGAGGTGAGAAAGGTTTAGTAGCACCCCATGAGAAGGAAAAACTGACTCGGAGAGTTTAGTTATCTGCACATTTGAAATGGATCGGCAATACAACAGTAGCCGTCATCAGTGCAAATGCCATGTTCCTAGATACCTCTGGGCCCACGGAGGCATAAAGGAAGACAGTAGGGTGATGAGGGACCTGTAGGTTTGGCCATGTAAGCAATGGCTGGATGATTAGAGGTTTTGATCTGGACGAATTTGAAGAACTGTCCTCATGTGGTGGAAGGGTTAGGCTTACTCTAACTTGAGAGGGAAGCCGTAGGTCCCGACTTGCACATGGAAGGTGCGCATGGGGATGTCTCCACCCCGTGGAAAGCATCATCGAGCTATCCAACGGGATCCGTGATCCGGGCTGTCCTGGGAGGGCAGGAAGCATGGCAGCAGAGGCTGAGTGATGGAGAGTGGGATTCTGTGGCCCCAGGTGCCCGGGAACGCAGAGCAGAGCAGAGCCAGGAAGGGCTAGAGCGGTTGGAGACAGTTCAGGAAGAGACCAGGATATGATGCTGGTGTGGAAGATGAGTGCAGGAAGAGCAATCTTAGATGAGGAAAACGACATATGGGAAGATAAAGGAAAAAGGAGTAGACATTAAAAAATAAAAATGACAAAAACTGACTGTAGTCCTGGCCGGTGTGGCTCAGCGGACTGAGTGGTGGCCTGCAGGCTGAGAGTTGCCGGTTCGATTCCCAGTCAGGGCACATACGTGGGTTGCAGACCAGGTCCCGGATTGGGAGCACGTAAGAGGCAACCGATCAATGTTTCTCTCCCTCTCTTTCTTCCTCCCTTTTCCTCTCTCTAAAACAAACAAATAAGCAAATCTCTCCTCCCCAACTTGCCATATTTATTAAATAAGAAGGGGACATGGCTTGAGTATGACTTAGGGTGTTAACTGGGTAAGCAGTGAGATTGGATGAAAAGAATCTGGGGTGTCTCGAACCCATGACACTTATTTAGGAGGTGAGAAAACTCTGAGGTACTATTTGTTTTCTGCCAACCTAGTTGGTAAGGTAGCATCACCCCAATACATGACCCAAGCCTTTTATTTGCAAAAGACTAACCTCAGCATGATGAACCAAGTAGATGTCTCTTTCCTTCTTACAGCCTCTCTGAGGTATAGGAGGAGAGCTGTTAAGCATGGAATTTTACCAACTGCATATTTATTGCACCATGTGCATAGCTCTAAAAGTGAGTGGTTGAAGATAGGTCACATCATTACCTGCCCTGGGAAAGGCAGGAGGGACCCCCACCCAAAACTGAGTTCAGCTGTCGAGACTGATGATACCACCTGTACACCAAAAGGGTATGAAAAGGTTTGTGGCTTAGATATTTGAAGTCCCTGGGGAGAGAGGTCAGGCCTCCCACGCAGATCTGAAACACCTTGAGAGAGTAAGGAAAGAGTTTGTGAGACCCCTGCCAACGTCCAAGGAGGGAGCAGCAGGATTCCTCACCAGCTTGCCCTCATATGGGGCACAAAGAGCAAAAATGGAGGCAGATTCCTCTTTGCAGCTGATAAGCAGACATCATCTCTCCAGGGCCTTGAAGGGATCTCGGGTGAATACCTGCTGCCACAACCTCGTACTTCATGCGCCTCTGTGTGTACCAGCCCGCTAAGGGGAGCGTGTGCTAACTTTGTGATGAAACTTTGTCCAGGCCTCATTGCCGGTACATAGCCAGGTGTTACCTTCCATGGAGAGTGTGGATGGCTCAGACCCTTTGGCTACTCTGCAGAACCCTATGAGTAGACTGGAGGCCAAAGAGGAAGAGGAAGAGGATGAGGATGAGGACACGGAGGAAGATGAGGAGGAAGACGGAGAAGACACAGACCTGGATGACTGGGAGCCAGACCCACCCCGGCCCTTCGACCCGCATGACTTGTGTAAGTACCAGCTAGTTCTTGTGAGTGAGCGCTTCCTGTGTACGGCCATTCCACCGGCCTTCCCTCCCTCCGTCATCCCATCAGTGTGGGGGAGGGAGGTGGGCACTGTCCCCAGTTCAGGCTTTACTGATGAATGAACCGATGCTCAGAGGAAGTGAGGCAGCCTGCTCAGTGTCACACAGGGGTGAGTGGTGGGTCAGGCAGCAAGCCCAAGTCACTCCGAGACCAGAGCTTGGGCTACTAAACTATGGTGGTGAGTTTGCCCAGTTCTGGAATATTCAGCAATATCAGCTTTTACAAAATTAAAAGGAGAAAAAAAAAAGTTATCACCAGGGGATACATTCATTGATTCCAGAGGGAGAGGAAGGGAGAGAGATGGAGAGAGATGGAGAGGGGGGAACATTGATAGTTACCCATCCTCTGTACCCCAATTGGGACTGAACCCGCTACCCAGGCACGGGCCCTGACTGGGAATCGAACCCACGACCTTTCAGCATATGGGATGATGCTCCAACTAACTGAGCCACACTGGCCAGGGCAACAATTTCAGCTTTGCTACGTTTTCTCACCACCTTACCCCTCTTCATAATCTTTTAAAAGTGCCTGTTGTAATCCAGGCACTAGTGCTTTACATCCTCTGACTGGGTTCATGCTCTCCACAGTCTTATGAGGCAGGTAGGTTTCCCAAGGTCATGCTCCATTGTTGCGGGAGTCAGGATTCAAACTCAGGTCGTCAGGCTCCGGTGTGCCCAACCCCCGCACATGCTGCCCCTCCGCACTGCCTGCCGGGGGAGGAGCGTGTTCCAGCTTCCACCTGCCAGGTCATCGCTTCTTTCCATTGATTTTCATGCCCCTGCGGTGAAGCCCTTACCTCATTTATTTGAGTTCGCCAGGCCACATTCCTCCTGGGACCGGCCATGCGGTGGTGCTGAAGCCCATTTGTACGAGGCCAGTGTCCACCTTCACGCCCAACAGAGAACGGCCACATTTATTTTCCCTTGAATTCATGTTTTCAAGGCTCCTCCATAGTCACATATGCATAAAGCCACTTTCTTTTGCAGACATTAATGCAAAGTGGCTCTCGACTACCAGACAATTATTGAAATTGAAGATACTTATTTCCTAAGCCAGATCATCACACAGCCAGAGTTGGGTAAAATATGACTAGTTAATTCGATTTGCTAAGAGTCACGAGTATGATCTCTGAGAGGGCCAGTCAGTCTTCTCTCCTTGGTGGCCCTGGGCAGCTAATTCCACCAGTGAGCTGACAGATGGGTGCTGTGGGGAAAAGGGGAGAGGGGACACAGCGTGACCCCACCACTCAGAGGATGAGCTGAACCATTTCTGGTCAGGGCTGGGCTGATTGTGTCGTCCAAACGAATGAAGGAAGTCTGGGATGCGAAATTCATTAATTTCATCATCATCTTCACACAGTAGGCACTGAGTCCTCGAACCAACTTCACAGCACTCTTTCTTTTTCTCTGAGACATTCCCAGACAATGAGGCTTCTGTGGTTTCTTTAGAAAAAAGCTGATTTCACAGTATTGTCAGGGTTTTCCTTTTAACTGCTTTACTGAGAGAAATTTTATATACCATAACATTCACCTCGTTCATCTCACCACATTTTGTAACACTTAGTCTCACAAGCTCTTCTTTCCTGCTTTGCAGACATGTTATAATTGATTTGTAAAATTAGTGGCCACTATTGGAGTTAATATCCGGTAGAGAAATAAGTCAAAGCCTCCATCTGCCTGTCACTTTTGGCAGGCACACCTAATTCTGCCTGATTTTAGAGGAAAAGTGCAGGGTTTTACGGGCCTATGAAAGTTAATACCTCATGATTGAACGGGTACTGGAGTGGTGGAAGTTAATTGCATTTTGGTCTGCAAACGCGGGGATGTGTTTTCAGCTTCGAGCTTTTCGCTTGAGATCAAGTCGCGTGGCAAGATTGGGCTTCCAGGCGTTCTCTCTGTTGCAGGGTGCGAGGAGTGTAACAACGCACACTCCTCGGTGTGCCCGAAGCATGGCCCCTTGCACCCCATCCCCAACCGCCCCGTGCTCACCAGGGCCAGGGCCAGCCTGCCCCTGGTGCTCTACATTGATCGGTTCCTGGGCGGCGTGTTCTCCAAAAGGCGCATCCCGAAGCGCACCCAGTTTGGCCCCGTGGAGGGACCCCTCGTCAGGGAGTCTGAGCTGAAGGACTGTTACATTCATCTGAAGGTAATTCCTGCTTTCTTCGTAGTCCTCTCTTGTTCTCACGATTGTTTAACGGGGCACACATCTTCCTGCTGAGTCCCCGAGTTCAGCTTTGTAGCTGTGGTTTGCGAAGGCGGTACATGAATAGCTCTGGGGGGTGTAGTTCTTAGGGGCTGTGTCGGTTGGTTGGAGCTATCACAGCAGAACACCACTGACTGGGTGTCTTAAATGACATGCATTTATGTTCTCACAGTTCTGGAGGCCAGGAGGCCACGATCAAGGTTTGGGAGGGTTGGTTCCCTCTGAGGCTCCTTTACCTGGCTTGCAGATGTCTCTGTTGCTACTTCTGCTCATGGTTGTCCCTGTCTACTGCAGTGCCCGGGTGTCTCTCCGTGCGTCCCAATGTCTTCTAAGGACACCAAATTGGAGTAGGACCCACTCTAAGGACCTCATTTAAACTTACTCACCTCTTCAGGGCTCTGTCTACAAATACAGTCACTTTCAGAGCTATTGGGGGTTAGGCCTTCAACACATGAAGGTTTTTATTTCTCTTTTCTTTTTTGGTTGGGAGGACATCATTCAGCCCAATACCTTTTTATTTTTATTTTTTCAAGTTGATTAGAACACAGAGGATTATGTAGACTCACGCAATCTGCTAAGTACCAATAGTGTTTTCAAGAAAACCACTTTTCAGCTTTGGAAACAGATGGTGAATCTTTTGCTTAAGAGTAGTTCATTGTATGTTCAAATATGTTTATACTGATCCCTGTTTTTTACGTTTGATGCTTTTGCTTCTATTTAACCCCTTGCTGTCTGCCTCTTTAGGAGCCACTCTGAATAAATAAGAAAGGGCAGTAGGAAGGAAAATACCTGGGATGTGTGTGTTGAGAAATTAGCTGCTGTGATGGGAAGGTGTTCTTTGGTAAAAGCTCCAGGTCTTCAAAAAAGAATATTATTATTATTATTATTTTAAGGTTTTATTCATTACTTTTAGAGAAAGGTCAGAGAGAGGAAGAAAGAGAGAGAAACATCAATATATGGTTGCCTTTCACCTACATCTAGCTGGGGACCTGGCTGGAGACCTGGCTTGCAACCTGGTTACGTGCCCCGGCTGGGAATCGAACCAGCGACCCTTGGGTTCACAGGCTAGTGCCAATCCACTGAGCTATACCAGCCAGGGCTAAGAATATTATTTTATAAGAAGAAATACAGGCTATACATCCTAAATTAATGCAGTTGAATCCCAGATGAAAGCAAGTTGTAATAAACTGGGGAATGTTTTTCTGGCTTGTTTGTAGCATTTTTTGATGGGTTAGTTAATGATGAAACATCAACAAAGCTATACCATTAGATTGTTAATGTTGAGGTTTTGCTAAGTAATTCTAGAGGTGGGTCTTTGGAAAGTATCCTTTCCCCCATATCTATGCAAAGGGGACACTCAAGATATATGGTAAATTTAAGGAGAAATATTTTGTATATAATGATGTTAATACATATCACATTGAATATTTTGTTTTTATTTTTTGGTGTGGCTCTTAATTTTCTCTTTGTTTGCAGGTTTCTCTTGATAAAGGGGACAGAAAAGACAGGGATTTGCATGAAGACCTATGGTTCGAGTTGTCTGATGAGACCCTTTGTAACTGGATGATGTTTGTGCGTCCCGCCCAGAATCACCTGGAGCAGAACTTGGTGGCTTACCAGTATGGCCACCACGTGTATTACACAACAATAAAGAACGTGGAACCCAAGCAGGAACTGAAGGTAGAGCTGGGCCTCTTGCTAGGAACTGTGATTATTTAATGCTTTTCCTACATTTTGTTCTCTGCCGTAAGATTAAAAAATATATATTTTATTTATATTTATTTATTTACTTGAAAGTGGGGAAGGGAGGGAGAGAGAGGAGAGAAACATCGATGTGCGAGAGAAATATCGATCAGTTGCCTCTTGCTGGCCCTAACTTGGGACCTGACCCACAACCCTGGCATGTGCCCTGACCGGGACTTGAACTGGCAGCCTTTTGGTTCATGAGTCAGTGCCTAACCCAGTGAGCCATACCAGCCTGGGCTAAAGTGGGATTCTTACAAAAATGGTTCTTTCCTTGTAATTCACTTACTTGGCGAATACATACTAGGTACTGTACACCTATAATAATCCCATAAGTAGAGAGAATGAAAAATGTATGACTTCCTGGCAGATCAAAGGCCTACAGGAGGGCATTAGGCCAAGGGATAAGGAAGTGGTTGTTTGGGGGAGCAGACTGGTGTCTGTGAAGGAGTGACTAAAGATGGGGTCACTTAACATGATTTAAAGACTGTAAAGAATTCGTGGGAAACAGGAAACCTTATTAAATGGAACTCAGATGTATGGGCAAGACTTACATTTTTTACTTTATTTTTATTGTTGACACTCTTGCAGATGTCCCTGTCTCCCCAACTTTGCCCACTCCATTCAGCCCCTGCCTCCATTCCCTCAGGCTGTCAACAGACTGCTCTGTGTCTGTGTATCATGCATAGATGTTCTTTGACTGATCCCTCCACTTTCTTTGGTTTCTTTTCTTTATCTGAATAATTCATTTTGCCCAAAGAGTTTTATGCATGAACTTTTGATTTCAAGAATATATATTTCGGGAATAACTCTGTTGGAATTAATGTAAATATCAACCCTTGATGGCATGAAAATTTTGCAGTGATTCCAAGTGAAAATACCTGTTAAAAAAATCTCTGTTAGAAACGTGGCCAAAAGAGGGGGTCAAAATTCTTTATATAGCTTCCTGATGTAAGTGAAAAAAGGGGTGAGAACTGACTACATCAGTTGAGAACACTGAAGTGCACAGTGCCTCACTGTGGGCAAAGTGAGACTAGGCTCCTCCCTAGGGAAAGAGCAAAGGCCCAGACTTGGTTCAAAAGCTATGCAAAACCTGTGTCTTTGAAACCATCAACTAGACAATCCACACACCCCAAAGAAAGTATGTAAGAGGAGATTTATATTTCATGTTGTCTATCCCAAGAAATTCTTGACAAGATAAGACTAAACAATGGAGGGGAGATGTTCTCTTTCCAGGTAACTACATATACGTAGAGGTAAAGGAAGAAACAGTGAAATAAGAATACAGTAGTTCAATGTAATAACCAAAACAACAGATGAAAAGAAAACAACAGAATGGGGGAAATATTGGTAATATATATTAAAAAGTTTAAGTGTGAAAACAGAGAGAGTGGTACACCTCTGACCTTACTACATGCAGGTGGACCAATGAACAAATGCCAGAAATAGACTTCATTTGGAAGAGGAATCAAATAGTTAAGAAATATTTTTAAATGCTTTTAGTGCTGATAATTTAAAAGCCCTTAAGACAACTATGAGTTACTATTTTTTCTTAATTTAAGTTAGCAAAAATAAATGGGTACAGTACAACAAATGTGAGAATTTTAAGACAGGGGGACATTTATTACAGAATTGCAATATTTTGTAGAATATTTCTGGCAGTATATGGAAAAGATCTTCTCGGCTGAGTGAACTCAATTCCTAAAAATCAGTCTGAAGAAATAGTTATAAACAAAGATAGAACTAGATGCAGTAGAATTTTATAATGCCATATCTTACTGTCAGATACCAATGATTTCCATATACACCATTATTTTATGCACCATTAAGGAAATAATATGCCAGTTAGAATTTAATACAGTGCTTTTGTTTTTATCAATAAAAATGGTTACATTATACAGATTGTAGGAGCTATTTTGGACTTAGTTAAATATAATTTTAAAATCACATTACACACACACACATAAAAGGGCACACATAGACAAAAGAATTTGGTTGTGGTATTAGCTACTTTGTGTACAGCCTGAGTTTTTTCACGGAATCACTGTTTTACTTCATCATGGGTGTTTGTGCTTTTCTGTCTCTGTCATCTTCTGTGTCACCAGGTGTTAATGACAGTGCATTGTTTTTGATGCAAGTGTTCCACTATCACCTCTGGGATATTTTCCCAAGTCATTAGCCTCTTCTGCAAGGTTTTCCTTTTTTTGAAAGAGAGGGAGAAAGAAAGGGAGAGAAACATTGATTGATTGCTTTTTTTTTTTTTTTTTTTTTGGCATATTTAAAAAAAAATTTTTTTTTATTGTTGTTGTATTACATCCATCCCCTTTTTGCTCCCCTCTATCCCCCTCCCCACCAATTGCTTCTTATAGGAGTCCCAATTGGGGATGGAACCTCAACCTAGGTATATGCCCTGACTGAACCAGTGACCCATTGCTTTGTGGGACGACACTCAACCCACTGAGCCACACTGGTCAGAACCCTTTCTGCAAGTTTTGACACATGTCCTTGGAAGTTGAGTGGTTTTGATACAGTCAGTAGAAAGTATCTGACAGTTTGATGTTTGATGCCTTAATGAGAGGCACTGCAAGATGATCACACCAGCCTTGCATTGCTTTGAGATTTATTTCTCCTGAAGGACACAACAGTTTGTTTGTTTTGTCTTCATTTGTGTTATTTGGCAAGCGAATGCCAAGGCAGGTACATCAGTCAACAGGGTGTTAGTCGTGTACACAGCTTGGCCAGGCTTGTGCGGGAGCAGTGAGCAGGCCGTGGTGGGCAGCCACGTCATGGCAGTGATAGCCGAACGCCAGGGATGGTGAGGTGTTCAATTAGGAGACATGGAGCACCTCTCAGAACTGATGGACCAGGGTAGAATTTATAACAGCACAATGACAACCACCTAAAAATCCAACCGTAGAGTCATGGTGAAGTAAATATTAGAATGCAGACGTTGTAGAATATTATCCCACGTTTAAAAATAAAGTCTCTCAAAATCAATATGTTCACATTGCTAAAATAATGTTCCACAACCATGATACGTGATTAATTCATTTAAGGATTAATATATCGAACTCCTCTGGGTTTCAGCCACTAGGAAAAGACGGGCTGGCTCCCCATGTTCCAGAAACTTGTATTCTAGAGGGAAGGTGGGCAGAAAGATATAAATAAGCAAGTAATATCAAATAGTGGCAAGCACCAGGAAGGAGACAAATGGTGCAAAAAGAGCAAATAACGGAAAAGGGAGCAGTTTATATAGATGGACAGGGAAGGCCTTGCCGGAGAGATGAGTAGGCCGAGAGCCACCCGATGAGAAGGTGCCTGCTGGTTAGGGGAGGGGGAAAGGGAAGAACCAGAATTCCTGGTGGTGAGGCAGCAAGGGCAAATGAAGGTGGGGGAAGGAGAGAACTGGGCGCATTTGAAGAACTGACAGCAGTTCTCTTGGTTGAAGAAAAGGTAGAGTGATGGGAGCTGAGACTGCTTGGCAAGGTTGGGCCAGATCCTGGGGCCCTTAGGAGCCTGTCCAGCATTTCAGGTTTACTACGAAACAAGAAGCTGTTGCTGGCTTTTAAGCATGGGAATGGTGGAACACGATGTTTTTTTATTTTAAAGATCATTGTAGCTTCTGTGTGGAGGGAGATCGGATCGAGGAAGCAAGAGGAGAAAAGAGGAGGCCCATTAGAAAACAGGCAAGACCTTATCTTGGCGTGTATCTAGGTACCAGCAACAGTGAGGAAGGCTGTTTGAGCAATCAGCAGTTTAAAGGATTACAGAGGGAAGCAAAAACCCAAGATACCTTTTAGTTTTCAAGCCTGAGCAATGGGGTGGAAGGTAGGGTGTTCATTGAAGTGGGGAAGGTTAGCCGGAGTCAGCAGGGGAGTAGGGGAACTTCCCGGGGCTGTTTGTGAAACATCCAGCACATCAGGAAGGCAGTAGGATGTACCTGGAGGGACCAGGGAGGGTCTGGGATGGATGGAGATAGTGATTTGGGAGCCATTGGTTGGAAATGGATGTAATCACCTTAGAGAAAATAAAGAAGGCCCTGGATTTGGACAAAGCTTTGAGAAACACCGGTATTTAGAATCTAGGGGGAAGAAGAGCCGGACTGGGAGCAGATGCAGACAGTGGGGTGGGAGGAAGGAAGAGACTGAGGAGGGTGTGGCTGCATTTGAAAGTCCCTGGTGAACCTAGCAAGAGCCCTTTGGTGGCTGCCGGGGCTGGAAGCCACTGTGATGACAGCTGTGTGAAAACCTGCGCCTAAACTCAGATAAAAAACATCCAGAGGGACTAGGTTTTATTTTGGTGAAGAGTCATTAATATTATCTTTTGTCAAGTTGTTCTAATAACAAAAACAACTTTTTTAAAAAGGGAAAAGAAAACACGCTGTGCATTTTGGCAAATGAACTTCCTGACTGCGGATGGAGGTGAAAGGGGTTGGTTCACAGGGTGATTTTTTTAAAAAAGATTTTATTTATTTATGTTTAGAGACAGGGGCAGGGAGAATGAAAGGGAGAGAAACACCCATGTGAGAGAGAAACATAGACTGATTGCCTCTCCTATGTGCCTCGCCTGGGGATTGAACCTGCGACCCAGGCACGTGCCCTCACTGGGAATTAAACTGTGACCTTTTGCTTTGCAGGTCAGTGCCCACCCAGCTAAGCTACGTCGCTCAGGGCCACACTGTGATTTTGTTGTTGTTAGTTTGTTTACTGTGGGCTGTGGAAAAGCCTTAATTGTTTAACGTAAGCAGGAGAAATATTTAAAAAGTGAAACATGCAAAGAATCCTGCTGTTGTCCTTTAGTTCTTGATGATATTCTTGCTTCTTGCAGGTGTGGTATGCTGCATCCTATGCTGAATTTGTGAACCAGAAAATTCACGACATTTCTGAGGAAGAAAGGAAAGGTAGTTGTATTTTTTAATACTTTATATATGAATTCAAAGTCATATGTATTTTTTTTTTTAAAGATTTTATTCATTATTCTTCAGAGAGAGGGGAAGGGAGAGAGGCAGAGAGGGAAAGACATCAATGTATAGTTGCCTTTCTGCCTCCAGTTACAGACCTGGCTGGAGACCTGGCTTGCAACCTGGTTATGTGCCCTGACTGGGAATCAAACCAGTAACCTTTGGGTTTGCAGGCTGGTGCCTTATCCACTGTGCCACCAGCCAGGGCTTAAGTTATATATATCTATATGGAATTCCCATTTTTTTACCTCATTATATTTAAGGGGATACTCCAGTAAATGTTTTTAGAGCTACACATGCCTATCTAATTCTAGGATCATATGACAATGACAATATTTATCTTTCTTTCATGAGTGTTGGGAAATAGCATTTCACCTAATGAAAACTTCCAAATACTAAATTAAAACCTAGATCAGACACTGATCCTTGTGTAGATTTAATCACCTCTGAGGGCCTAGTAAGGCAGGCATTGACTTTGTTTTTAATATCAATGTTAGGCTAGCATAATCTCTATACATAAACGTGCACAAATTATAAGGGCGCAGCTTGATGGATTTTCATGAAGTGAACATACCTGTGTCACCTGTACACAGATCAAGAAACAGAGCAGTCCCTGGGCCCCAGAAGACCGCTTGTGTCTGCTTTCTGGCCCTCTTCACTCCTCTGTGTAATACCGCTCCTGACTTCCATACCACAGGCCCGGTATGCTTGTACCTGAACCTCATACACAGAGAATTGTATGATGCATACAGTTTGGTGCGCACCTTTTGCTCAAGATTATGTTTGTGAGATTCACCCATATTACTGTGTATTATATGTTGTTTATCCTCATTGCCATGTGACCTGACTCCAAGTAGTGTCAGAATTCCATTGTACCACCCAAATCTGCATCTGCAGTAAAACAGATCATTGAATTATGGTGTGTTCGTACAATAGAATACCAAATAGGACCGTAGGCTGTGTTACCTCCCTGGCACATAGATGTCTGCTAACCAACCAGGGCAGCTCACTTGGAGTTTCCACTGAGGTATCGTTCCGTAGCGTGATTGATTGAGTCATTGTCCCTGGGATTGAGATTGAACTGATGATTGAACTGACAGTTGAACTGACCCTCCAGTCCCTGCTATGCACCTTGCTTGGGGCAACCTGTCATCAAGTGGTGGGGCTGCTGGTACAGCCAGTCCCAGTGAGTCACTCGTTAGCATAAGTTTAGGGGTGGTCAGCGACTACAGTGAACAACAAGAACACAGATTACTTGGGGAAGTGCAGAGATGTAGAGGTTATTTCCCAGGAACCAGGGACAAAAGCTGAATTTGTTCAACAGCAGGAGTGTTTCCAGTGTTGGATATTATGAAGGGTGCCACTGTGAACAGCCTTGCACCTGTCTTTTAGCAAGAATATGTGTGTATTTCTGTTGGGTGCGCCTGCAGGAGTAGAATTGCTGCTGGTCCACAGGGTATGCATATAAATCAGCTCTGAAAGTTTGCCCAAGTGGTTATATTGGGCATTGATTTTCAAGTTATTTGTGATACAATCCACCCTCAGATTATGAAGCTTGCATCTGAATCACTAGGTTCTCTGAATATAGATTTCCAATGTAGCACTATCTTTCCAGTGTGGTGAGTGAGTGTGTGTGTGTGTGTGTGTGTGTGTGTGGTAGGGGATATTTGGGGGAGTGGGAGAGGGTAGTATAAGGGTGTTCGTTTCTTTGATGTATTACATGAATGTACCAGAAAATAAGGTCCTAAAATATGCTCTCCGTCAGACTTTAGCCTTTGACTTTAAGCAACAAAGCCAGTAGCAGACACTGTTTACAAACTCTGGGCCGTGGTGAGATGAGAAAGGTGGGGACAATGGGCATTTGAGTTTGATTGGTATCTGTTGACCATCAGCCTTTATACTTTCTCTCCTGTGGCTGTAGTCCTGCGAGAGCAAGAGAAGAATTGGCCCTGCTACGAATGTAACCGCCGGTTTATAAGCTCGGAGCAGCTGCAGCAGCATCTTAATTCTCACGATGAGAAGTTGGACGTGTTTAGCAGGTAAACAACGGGGAAAGGGTCGAAAGCTTAGTCTGTCAAGCTCCAGACTCATTTCGGTGTTGTCTATGGACGAATGAAGGTTTACATCTATGTGTGTGTGTGCGGATGGGTAACCAGGTAAGCAGCTGACAGAAATTTTTATCTTGTCATTCCCCCCACCCCCGCCCTCATGGACCACTTACCTATTTTGCAGTATAACCAGCACCCAGTAGTGGGAGAACCTTTCACCTTAGTTAAAGCTCCTCTGACTAAAGATTATGAAATATGAATTCTTGAGCTAGCATTCACCTTTGAAAGAATCCGCATCCCTGATTTTCAAACTTCTTTTAGCTGTCAATTCCTTCATTCTATATAAAAACGGTAGATGAGGGAGAGTCATACAGAATTGGGTAGTCAGAAGGCAGATCAGGTTGGCCTTATGGGTAATAGCAGGAAATAGAGATTTTATTCTAAGAAGTCTTTAGAGGATTCTGATTGGGGACTTTTGTGATGTCAATTATATTTCAAAATGTCACCCAGGATAACAGTAAAAACATTTCGGTTTATATTGGAGCAAGAATGAGGACAGGGAGTTCAGTTAGAAGCTATGTGAATAGTTCAGATGAAGAATGAGAGTGGTTTGGAACAGCAAAGTACCTGGGGAACAGATGTAGCATTGCCAACTTTTACAGGATTTGTAAAGAGAGGAGATGGTGTGAACTGGCATTTGGGGAAGTAGGAAGGTAAGTGTTCCAGGGAAGTACAGTATGATTGCCTGCAACATTAAGAACTCACCTTGAGGTTCAAGGTCATGAATTAAAATTCTTAAGAACTTAACTTGAGGTTCATGGTCATGAATTAAAGTGCAACCACTAGCATGGCCGTGTGTCATTTTCCAGCTTCTTGCCCTGCAAGAGTGCCAGTGCAGAGTGGGCAGAGAGTTTGGTGGCACAGTTGGATTTTGTTAAGTGTGTGCAACATAGCAAAAGAAATGAGGCAACAGTGAGGATGGAAGTCAAGAGCATATACAGGGGAGTGACTACAATGAATGACCTTAGACTTTATATGTGGATTAAGGGAGAGACAAACATCAAGAGGACATAGGACTGCAAATAGGTGACAGAGGATTGGATTGGAGTTGGTAGCAAGGTGGAAGGATTGTTGACTCCAGTTATTAGCTGGACTGTGCTAGAAGATTAGGAGACAGTGCCAGCTAGGGTGGGTGATGCATAGCTTGGGATAATGGGGGTTCTGCACTTCGTGAGGATGACAAATGTCCGATAAGACCAGGGAGGAAGTGTCCGAGGTGGGTGGAAGACACGATGAGAGTTAAGTCATTCCATCTGGGTATCTCTGACACTGTTCATGGCTCTGTTCATAGCATTTTTATATTGTGATTTTGGCTCCCTGGCTGGTGGCTCAGTGGATAGGTGCTGGTCTGTGAACCCAAAGGTTGCTGGTTCAATTCCCAGTCAGGGCACGTAACCAGGTTGCAAGCCAGGTCTCTAGCCAGGTCCTTAGCTGGAGGCAGGTGAAAGGCAACCTTCCATTGGTGCTTCTCTCCCTTTCTTCCTCCCTCCCTGCCCTTCTCTCTAAAAATAATGAATAAAATCTTAATACATACATACATACATAAATTGTGTTTTTGATTTATATGCCTGGTGCCTTTGTTAGACTTTGGACAGTAGGATCGGTGGCACATAACTTGTTATCTTTGGCGCCTAGCGTAGTGTGTGAGTCATCACAGATGAAAATTTGGCTAGCCACCTGTTCAAAGAAACTTGAAACAATTAGGAAAGTTTGAACTTTGACTAGATTTAATAATACTAAGCAACTATCAGTATTTTTTTAAATAGTGCTGTTGTGTGTGTGTGTGTGTGTGTATATCTCCTTATGTTTTAGAGATACACCGAAATGTTTATAGATGAAATGATATCTGGGATTTATCTCAAAATAGTCTCATGGGTATGTGTGTGGGGAAGTAGTTGGGGACATGGGTGGAATAAACCTGGCTGTGAGTTGACAGTATTGAAATGAAGTAATGGATATATTGGGCTCTTTATGGTAATTTCTACATTTGCCTAGGTTAGAATTATTCATAATAAAAAATATTTTAAAACTTCCTGGAGAAACAATTTTTGTTCAGTTGTTCAATAGACAAGCGGAAGAATAAAGCCTAATACGATTAATTTCTTTTTTTCTGATCCTGTTAATTTTATGTAAACCTCACACACACATCTTCTAAAAGAAGTTTTAGGGACTTTCTGAACCCCTTACATTAAGGAATGTTTGTATGTGAGAAATCTGTTGAAGGGGATAACAGTTATTTAGTGTTTACTAGGCATGTTGTGGAACAGTTGACTTAGAAATTTGTTCTGACCTTACAGAAGCTTAGAGGAAAGCAAGTAAATTCTTTTGACTCGTGGAAAGCCGCCTGTCTTGGAAGGAATCTGAGGCAAGGCAAGGGGAGAAGGAAGAACAGAATCTTGTCTCTCGGGTTGCCCTCCGAGGAGTAGTGGTGGGTTCCACCCTGTGTGCGTCTCCCACCTCAGCTCAGCGACTTGGTCCGGCCTTCGGATTTTTCAGGAGTGAAATGGTGTCAGTGCTTTAAATGTTTATAGCTCTCTTTTTTTCTGAGTAATTGGAGACACCTCTTTGAGTTATGTAGACGGCACAGGTGAGAAATTTGGAAAGTGTGTATTAGCAAAGACACCAATTTCCATGAGAAAAAGAACTGGGAAGAGTTTTGTCATAAAGTGAGAGGAAAATCCAGGTTTGGGAAGAATATTTTTTTATGGAGCCTTAGGTAACCACGACTATTTATAACTCAATCTCTTGTCCGCAGAACAAGATGCAGAGGGAGGGGACGAGGCAAGAGGCGATTTGGCCCAGGTCGACGGCCCGGGCGTCCTCCGAAATTTATCCGCTTGGAAATAACCAGCGAAAATGGGGAGAAGTGTGACGAAGGGACACAGGTACTGGGGCGGGTGGGGAGGAGCCATGTCCTAGGCGCTGGCTCACAGGACTTTCTGGAGCTATCACTGGCTTTAGTACAAATACCCGTCAGAGGTTGACAGTTCTGTTGTGCCATCCTTTGCTGCCTGTTCAAGTGTGACTAGTGAAAGGCAAAGAAAAATGCATTTTCAAATATTAACAAAATTCCTACTTTCCTGCCCTAGAGATCTGAGTTTTTCCAGGGGTATCATTGGGAGACTCTGTTTAGTCTAAAAATGAAAATTATAATGTTCCTGAAGAGTCCTGTCACAGTCGTTTCCTTATGGAACAATCTAGAATATCTCAGCATTTTCACTTTCTGCAATAGTTATCTAATTGACTTTCCCAGGAGGAGAGTATTTTTTTCTGAGCATTACGATGCTAGCCATTTAAAAAAAAAAAAAAGCAGTAATTCTAAACACCAGCTGACCATCCTTCTAGCGCTCCTCTCTATCTAGGTAAGGAAATAATTCCTGGTTATTGCAATTTCAGGATTTGCTACATTTCTCCCCCAAGGAACAGTTTGATGAGGCCGAACCGGCGACTCTGAATGGGCTGGACCCCCCAGAACAGACCACCCTCCCGATCCCCCAGCTGCCCCAGGAAACCCCGTCTTCCCTGGAGCACGAGTCAGAAGCCCACAGCCTGCACCTGCAGCCCCAGCACGAGGAGAGCGTGCTGCCCACCCCAAGCACCCTGACAGCCGATGACATGCGCCGTGCCAAACGCATCCGAGTAAGTGGGAAGCAGAGCCCCTCCCTCGCTATGCGCTGCCTTCTCTCCAGTCAGCCAGCTGCAAGGGTGCTACGTTTTCCAGCCTGCTTATTCACCATCCACTTTGAACGCTCGCATCTAGCTTATTACACACTCAGTCCCCTTCCTTTGGATGAAAGAATGAACTGTCTCTCAGTGTCTTTGTGTCCTGTGGCAGGCTGGGTGGCTGGTCCTGGAGGCGACCCGTTTAGTAAGGACACAGAAGCTGGGCTTTTCGCAGCGCCTGGATTGGTCTCGTTCAAGGAGGATAGTTCTCTGCATCCCTAAACTCACAGGCTGGAAGTGGAGATATAAGTACATTAAATCGTAGTAACTAGTGACATTAAAACCAGGCTAATCTGTGACCTGTGTCTAATCATAGCTCTCAAGTTAATGTTGGGTAATTTCATTTGGTTATCTGCATTTTCCAAGGGGAGACTGGCAAGTGTCATTCCTTATCAGTGAGAAGGGAAAAACGGACCCGCGCCCCAGCTGAGTGGCAGGTACAACCCCCACACCCGAGACAGCTGGGCGTTAGGCTGTAGGTCAGGCAGTAGGTCAGCGTCTCGCCCTTGTGACCTGCACCTCGACGCCGGGCCACATGGCTCCCAGGGTGGGTGTGTTGTGTTCTTGTTTTACAGCCAGCGTCTGAGTCTAAGTTAGGAGGTAGGCTATGCAAGAAGAACAGGATGGTTTTGAGGAAGGTGCCTGGGCTGACAATTTGCATTCAGAAAACAATCTTTTACGCCTGTTTTTGTGAGCAGGGCGTATAAAGACTTTTGTTAGTACTTTATGTGTGTATGATGGAGCATTTTTTTTTTTTTTTTTGTACAACTTTCCAGGATTTACCATTTCTAGATGGATCATGGTTTTAGCTTATGTTTCTCTTGTTCTTCTTACGTGAATGTGTGCAGCTTATGTTTTTTCTTGGTCTTCTTTTTCACCTGTATGCTAGAAGGGACCTTGAAAACTAGTCCAGTTCATGCCTTCATGTAGAAATGCATTTAAACATTTATAACTATACGATGACAATGAAGAGCTCACAGCCCTTCTGAGGTTGAATAACCTTTGTGAGGCGCCTGTGATGGAAACATACAATGCTTTTGGCTCCACGTATATTAGTTCAAAAGGATACATAAACATAAATAAATATAGACCACAAAGGCAAAAAGCTATGAACTAATACCTTCCCATCCATCATGCTACATTATTTCCCAATCTACATTTCCTTCTCTTGCCCAATGGCTACCTTTTCTAATTTTTCACTAAGTCCAAAGAATTGCTTCCTAGATTTAACGTTTTTTTGAGGGAAAAAGCCAAAAGTCCATATGTGTCCTGATGTTGTGGATACACAAGCATAGTCTACCTATGATTGTACTTGTATTCTTGAATGAGTTGGGTTACTGGTTTTGGTACAAGGTTCCTTGTATCAAAGTAAAAGCCATGTGCATGTGGCTTTTGCAAAGGTCAGTCTTAGTTGAGCTCTTTTTTCCTCCCACACATTCTAAACAGTAGGGCTATGTATTTTTTTCATCTTTTCTATCCAGGTTGGTAATGACCAACTGAAAGGAAGTCTTCCAATCCAATTGGTAATGTAACTATTTTTCTCTCCTCTAATGCTGCCTGCTCAGTTGGAGCTGCAGGTAGGTTTATTTCCTGTGTTTTACATAACAGAATGTCATTTAAGTGTTTGCCTTACCTGCTGTTCTTTGCAACCTGTACTTACTAAATCCTGGTAGAAACTACAATTTGGTTGCTACAGTAAATGCAAATTAGTTAATGAACAGTGATGATTTATTTTCTAACAGATGAGTAAATTATGGGCTGCAGATTCCTCATTCACAAATCAAAGGGTAGGACTAAGTGATCTCCAAGGTCCCTTCCAGTCCCAAAGCAGTTTGAATGATTTATGGGACGGTATTGAATTCCCCCGGTATATTCAGCACTGCACTGTGTACACAATAGATTTTCACAGAGTGCCATCCTGTAGGAGCTCACAGTCTAACTGGGGAGACATTGCTAATGTAAGGGGTTTCCAGTTAGATGATGCTTTTAAAAGTACAGCCTATATTTGTTATAGGAACTTGGAGGAGTGAAAAACCAAAAAAAAAAAAAAAGGTGAAGAAGTCAGGGAATAATTCCTAGATCAAGTGAGACTTAAATTGGTCCTTGAAAGGGAGACAGGAGATGGTCAACTATTTCAAACGAGGTTGGCCATGGGATGAAGGCCCAGACCTAGGAATGCGGTTGGTATGGTTACAGGACAGAGTGAAGGCTGGCTTGACCCTGGGGTGGGGTGCCTGGTGAGGGAGAGTAGTGAGCGAGAGAAGTTGGGCAGTGCTAGCCCACCAAAGTATTTAAATGCAAGGTCCAAAGAATATGAAAATTAATCAATAATTTAGGTTTCTCTAGCTATTCCTACTAACCTTTAGAAACATATTATGGTCTTTGTCTGTAAAGTATCTGTTGTCTCAGGGTTCATTTCACTGGAAGTCAAACCCCTCATCACAGATTTTGGCAGCGACACCATTTTGGCACCCTGAGAGTAGCTTACGTACCCACAGTACAGTGTGGCTGACTGGCTGTCCCTTGGGGACCAGAAGACCCATGATGGGTCCAACTGCGCTGCCTTCACCATTGTTCATGATTTCTTCTGGAAATGTATGCCAACTGTAGCTCCAAACCACAGCAGGTACTGGAGAGCAGAAATGGCCTGCAAGCGGGTCCCAGGGTTGGCACGTTTTCAGCACTCGCTGCCTTGTAGTTACATTAGGATCATTAGATCAAAGACATGCAATCTAGTTTCTGTGTACTTAAACAATATTCAGGGCTCCACAGAAATGAAAATGACAATAAGAATAAGGTTTGTTGATAAAGTCAGAAAGTGGAGCCAGGTGGCCGCTCAGTGTAAATGAAGTGTCTGGGGCACTCACGTTAATCCACAGTGACAGGAGGTGTATTAGCATAACGCATCAAAGCAGAGCTGAGTTCTAGAGTTGGCACCTGAGGAGAAATAAGACCCCAGGGAGGCCAAGATCAGTTGTTGGACCTTGCATCTTCCCTTGGAAACTTGAGTGAACTTGGACGGATAAAGGAAATGATTCCCACATGCTAAAAGCACTCTAAATCTTGACTCTCCCGATCCTCAGGAGAGCACTTGTTTATTTGCAGCATTTCCATAAAGTTTTGGAAGTAGCCAAAATACCGAGAGCTTTTATGTAAAAGAAGGATCTGCAGAGTGAAAAGATTAGGCAATTGCTAAACAGTACAATGACATGAAAGGAAGCTCTATGGCTGATTTGAAAAAGGTCTATTCTTTTTTTTTTAAGGATTTTAGTCATTATTTTTAGAGAGAAGGACAGGGAGGGAGGGAGGAAGAAAGAGAGCGAAACATCAATATATGGTTGCCTTACACCTGCCTCAGAAAAGGTCTATTCTTAAAGGTCTCTGCAGATGCTATAGAAAAGACCTTGAAATAATTCTTTTGGATTTTCATATGAAACATTTAATTAATTCTCAAACTCTTTTGGAACACTTCATATGAAATAAGGTATTTGTTGAGGGCTCTGGATGCAAAGGAAATAAAACCTGATGCAACCCTGAAGCATCCCCTGTCAGCTTGGTAAGATAAGAGAATGGCTAACTGTCTACTCAAGACATGAGTCGTATACCTCTCTCCTATCCTGGTTGAGAAGCCCTCAGAAGGAAGTTTTCTATGGTAAAGTAACTAGGTTCAGAATTTTCACAAAATCAAAAACAATCATTTGGCTTTTCCCTAAATGATTACTTTACATCAAATTTAGTTTAGAAGTTGTTGCTTGCAGTAATTTGAAATTAAGGGTGTAAGCCTTGTTCATTGTACTTTTTATTGCACAAATAATTCATTAAGAGCTACACTAATCCTTCAATTATTATTCCTTTATTGTTACATAAGCAAACCCATTTACATATATATTTTTTTTTTTTTGAGGAATTTTTTTCATCGCATAGCTGTGTAGAGCTTTCCCCCTGATATTTTGAGGAACGTATTTTTATGAATGAAACTTCATTATGATACAACAGAAGTATTATCTGTGTGAAAGATGATTCTGTTAATCTGCTCTCAGTAGAGCATGAGTTGTTTTTCTAGTAGTGATGAATTTGTGCTGTGTTTCCAAATTCTCCCCTTTGGATTCCCCATAACTGCATGAGTTGACTGGCTAATCAACATTAGAAGCGCAATCTGTGACTAAAATGGGGGAGGGAGCAAAATTGACTGTTCTAGACAGGGAGCAAAGCAGTAAGCCTAACTTTGTTAGCATGGCATTCTAACCAGTGGAACTAACTAGCTACATTGAGAACTTGTCCTCTGCATTTTCTAAGTAGGAAGTGATTAAATGGACATACTCCATTTATGATGTGTGCGCATATATCTTATCTTGTGAACAAACATGTTCACATAAACCTACATCCTTTTTCTTTCCATTCATTTTTTAAAAAAATTTATTGTTGTTGTATTACATCCATCTCCATTCTTTTTTCTTAAATTGAGGTCTAATTCACATATGATAAAAATCACCCTTTTATGGTGATTTTCAGAACAGTCCCAAAGATGCGTGACTGTCAGTACTTCTTAATTTCAGAACATTTCATCACCCTCAAAAGAAACCCCATATCAGCTGTCTTCTTTACCCAGCTCCTGGCAAGTACTACTCTTTAGTTCTTTTTATTACCATATTTTTTTTCACTAAACATTTTAATCAAGCTTTGAATTCTTTTTCTTAAGGATTTGAACAAGTAATATTTGGCTGACTTGCTTCAGCCTCATTCATGCATGTGTGACTTATCCCAAATTATTTCTTCTAAATCTTCAATTTTCAGTCTGCATCACTTCGGGATTTATTTCATTGAACAAGTCCTCTATTGGAAATACGTTTTTTGAATGTTAAATCCTTTTATAAGATTTATTCAATACATAAATAGACATAAAACAAAACAGAAAATGTTCATCTTTTCCAGATGAACTTCTTTGGGAAGCCTTCATGTTTTTCTTTTTTTTTTAAGACTCTATTTATTTTTAGAGAGAGGGGAAGGAAGGGAGAAAGAGTGGGAGAGAAACATCAATGTGTGGCTGCCTCTCCCACATTCCCAACTGGGAACCTGGCCTGCAACCCATGCATGTGCCCTGATTGGGAATCGAACTTGGTTTGCAGGCTGGCACCCAATCCACTGAGCCACACCAGCCATGGCTTCATTTTTAATGCCTCACCAGAAAAGTCTTTTTCAACCATGTGTCCTGAGTTTAATTTCTACAGAAAGCCTGTGATTGCAGAGATCATCCTCTTTATAAATGTGCAAGCTGCACATTTAATTTCCTCACTAAATAATCACATTTGTGTGTGTCTTTCAGAATGCAGCTCTTCAGCATCTGTTTATCCGGAAGTCCTTCCGGCCTTTTAAATGTTTGCAGTGTGGGAAGGCCTTCCGGGAAAAGGACAAACTGGACCAGCACTTGCGCTTCCACGGGCGGGAGGGGAACTGCCCACTGACCTGCGACCTGTGTAACAAGGGGTTCATCAGCAGCGCGTCCTTGGAGAGCCACATGAAGCTCCACTCGGACCAGAAGACTTACTCTTGCATTTTTTGCCCAGAATCCTTTGACCGCCTTGATCTGTTGAAAGATCACGTGGCCATCCACATCAATGATGGCTACTTCACCTGCCCCACTTGTAAGAAACGGTTCCCAGATTTTATCCAGGTGAGTGTCTGCTGCTGACATTCCTGCCTACATCCTTTTGGTGAAAGAAACTTTGATTTTTTGGAAAATCGAGACTGTCTGTCACCTGAATTTCCATCCCTTCTTTGTAACAACTTTACAGTTGAGAGGTATACTTCTTCAAGCAAACCACTTTTGTTAAACAAAAGATTATTATGACCCTTCATTGTCCAAATCAGACATTGGCATTTAAACATTTAAGTTGAATGATAAGTAATAAACACAGTGACTATAATTTTTAAAAAGTGGGTACTGGCAAAGATTAAAGAGGTATGCTCCCATTTCCTGGCCTGGGGACATTGTCTTCCTACCACTGTTTCCTGTCCTGTTTCACTAAGGTCGTGTATTTTGGAAGAAAGCAAAGAGAAAGTTGGTATATGATATACTTTTATGTTAAGAACTAATCCTCCCCGGTACTATATGTTGGAGCAAAATGAGCGATGATAAATTCCCACCTAGTTATGATTTCACTTGGACTTTGAGTGATTCTATTGTTATATGCTGGTCAATGCATAATTAAATCCAACTTTGTAGTAAAAATATTCTTTTTTTTTAATTTCCAAAGCAAAAGCAGCCTGTGATTTAATCACAGTTCTGCTAGTGTTGGAAGTCTTGGTAATTTTATTACTTTGCACAGATGATTAGAAAAGTTGCCTTAAGGCAGACTAATGGGAAAAAGACTCTAATGATAATGAAGAAAGATGTTTTATAGAAATAGATTGCTATGACACCCATAATTCTTCTTTGGAAATTTATGGCTAAGGGAGCTCAGAGGCCTATGCCTTTATTTAAATTATCTAAAAATACAGGGAATAAGTGCCAATTAAGGGGAAATAATGCTAGCGTTGTATTGTTCTTATGAATGGGTAATGTGTTTTACATCCTTCGATTCATGTCTTGAATTCTTCAGGACTTGATTATGTAGAAAGATGTGAAAGAACCTGTTACTAAAATGGGCTAAATTGTTTCTGTACCAGTTGGAGGCAGGAAAAAGTGAGGAAAAATGATTTTTTGTCTTCCTGTAGACATTTTTGGTGCAAAATTTGTTTAAGTCCGAGGGAACTCTGCTTTTAATCTTAAAACGTAAAAAGGAAAGTAGGTTCCATGTGATCAGGGCTTTGACTAAGCAAGCACGCTTTCTCCCTTCTCTTCAAGTCACATGGGAGGTTAAGATTTGTCAGGTTTCTGGCTACTTGCTTTGTCACTTCGTGGTAGGGATCGTGTGAGTGGCATGAGGCCCATTGCCAATCACAACTAGTTGAATTACACGCCTGGTTGACTAAATCCATGGCAGTGCCTTTGGCGCCCTCTAGCGTCGATACGATGCCTTTCGTCGTTTCCTTTGGTCCCCCAGTGCCCTGACATTTTCTGTCTTGCACTGCCAGGTGAAAAAACACGTGCGAAGCTTCCACTCGGAAAAGATCTACCAGTGTACCGAGTGCGACAAGGCCTTCTGCCGTCCTGATAAACTGCGACTCCACATGCTGCGACATTCAGACCGCAAAGATTTCCTGTGTTCTACGTGTGGGAAGCAGTTTAAGGTGCGTGAGCAATGGGGCAGCCTGAGCTGCTTCTCTTGGCCCCTGAAGTCCTGTGGAGTTGAGGAGCCGGTGCCTGTTTGTTTCATCAGCTTATCACCTGCTTTCAAAGAACTGGACTGGAGGTGCATTTTTGTGCCTCATGTTAGAGTTAGTTATTATGATCAAATTAAGGAAGAAACCTCACTTTCATGTTCCAAAGTTATTCATTGAAATCCCCAAATAGCGATAATGCATTTCCTGAAAGGATGCAAATGTATGATTAAGTACAACTAAATTGCTACTGAGGAATTCCTAGGCGAACTATCCATTTACTTATCAAAGCAAGAGAATCTTATTGAGCATTTATGAAGTAAGCTGATAACTGAGCCTTGAAGGCAGCAGGACTGTCATCTAATGGAGGCGGGAGATCTTTAGGGCACTGAGAGGGCTTAGACTACTTTGGGGAACATTAATGACTCCATGGATAAAATAAAAAATAAATAAATAAAAAGTTCAGTGACCTGCCTGGAATTTAGAGAAGCAAAGGAAAAACCCATGGGAGACTCAGAGATACAAGTTAAACAAATACATGTAAAAATAATAAAAAATGCTTCATTGGGAAATCGGGTGATCCTGCAAAGATGTCACTGAGGGGCACTCTACTGAATTTGATTGTAGGCCACATTATCGTAAAAACTGGGGAAAAAAGCAGAAATGGGTTCAAGAGGGAACAAATAATTTCATAAGGATGTAACTGTATAGAATGTCACAACATTAAAGAGTAGTAGAAATAATTTTCAAAGCTAAAATTTTGTGGCATTTGTGTTATGGAATATCATTGCAATGACTTTTAATATAGTAGCATGATTTAGAACTCTAAAGGACTAGTGTGAAAAGTATAAGTAGGTCTAGGTAGTTTTTTTGTTGTTGTTGATGTTGTTGTCTTTGAGATTTTTATTTATTATTTCCAGGGAGAGGGAAAGGGAGAGAGTCAGAGAGGAAGATCAACACCAATGTATGGTTGCCTTTCACCTGCCTCCAGCTATGGACCCAGCTGGAAATCTGGCTTACAACCTGGTCACGTGCCCTGGCTGGGAATCAAACCAGCGACCTTTGGGTTTGCCGGCTGGTGCCTGTCCACTGAGCCACCAGCCAGGGCCTAGGTTTTTTACATTTGTCCAAAGGAACCCCCATTTTGCGATGCCAACTGGTGGGCTATCTATCTTATCTCCTTAACATTTTTTGATTAATTTGTGCCAGATAGCATTTTAGCATCTAGGCATACTAAAAAACAAAGAAAAAAACAAACAAACAGAAAACTCCCAATACTTTTCTGCTTCTATTTTACCCAACATATTAGACAGGGTTCAATCAGGGAAGCCAAACCACTATGAGTATTATGGAATAAGAGGTTTTCCTATAGAGAAGAACTTGATTATAGGAGAAGATGGAGAAGTAGGGTCTGAAAGAAGAGGTTGAAGCATCAGCAGTTTTTCATGCACCTTTGTGAAATGCTGCCTGGTCTGGGTGCACAAATGGAAACTTAGGCATCCGGGAACCCAGGCACTTCCAGCTGCATGATAGGCCTGGGAGGGACAGCTGGTGTGTCCCTGCCCGTGTTGGTGGCCGTGGACTTGTGTGGCAGGGCTGGCAGTTGGGAAGAGAGCTGGGGGCTGAGTGGGAGAGAACAGGGATGCTCTGGGACCTCTGCATCTGACCCGAACATCATGGCTGTGCTGCATTTCCACCTTCTGAACTGCACCAAAAGGTGGGGAGAGCTGGTCCAAAATCTCTATGAGGAATAGTTTAATTACACACCCAAGAGCAGTACCTCACTGGCTAAGGGAGCTGGCTTTTTTTTTTTTTTTTTTTTTTTTTTTTTTTTACAGAGGAGCTGGCACTTTTTAAGTTTTGTTTTTATTCAGGATGAGCTCTGCCTGATGTTTTTTTTCCTATGGACTCACATCAACATGTGTCACTAGATTAGATCTCCAGAGGGGACCTAGACCATATATACTTTATCCATAGCGAATGGCATAATTGTTCCCTTAAACTTCTAAGTCCATTAAGATGAGAGATTCTTACTTAAATTCATTTGGGACTTAGAGGAGTATTGTTGTTTGTCACAACATGTGGGAATTGAGTCTATGCATGGCTTTGTAAATCCAGCATTACCTATCAGTCATTATCAGTTTCTCTTGGTGTTCTTAATACCAAACATCCCATGTACCCTTTGGTCTCTTCTACATAAATGCAAAGTCTTTTTTTTTTTCCTCAAAAGTATCTTTCAAAGTGAGCACTCATTTCCAACCAAGGCTCAGTGGGGTGCACCCATCTGCTTGTGAACGGTTACCCCTAGTCACTCCTGCCATGTCCTTGTGTGCCCAGCACTCAGCAGCTCTTGGTAGGTTGTAGTTACTCTGAACTTGTATTGATATTTTTGTTTGTATCCCTTCAATGAAAAAAGTCCTATTCTTGCATCTCACTCCTATGCCTTCTCAAAAATTTTCTCACAATAGCGAAAAGACAAACTGCGGGAGCATATGCAAAGGATGCATAATCCTGAGAGGGAGGCCAAGAAGGCCGACCGCATCAGCCGCTCCAAGACGTTCAAACCTCGGATCACATCCACCGACTACGACAGCTTCACGTTCAAGTGCCGCCTGTGTATGATGGGCTTCCGGAGGCGAGGCATGCTGGTCAGTGCCCGATGGCCCTGGGTTCCGCCTGCCAGCCTCCTGTGTTCCGTACATGTTTGCCCCTGGGTTTTGTCAGTGGCTAGGGGGAAAGCCAGAGGTAGACCGTTCCTGATGTGGCGTTCTTTTCTCCCCGGCCTCCCCTTGCCTTTCCTCTGCCAGTTCATTGGAAGAGGTCTGTAGCTACCATTCCCAGTGCCCTTCTCAGTCTCTAATCGCACCGCAATTTATTTCCCTCTTCTCGTTTGTGTTCCTGCAAATACTTTCTCATGGGGTCTCTGCCTTCCCCCTCACTGTTTTCTTTGATGTCTCACTTTTCTGGTTATCAAACAGCAACAGAAGGAGGCTTTTCATTGAAGCAGGGTATGGGGACCATGGAACATCAGGGCCTCCAGAATACAGCGGGTCCTCTAATAACATCATTTGCGATAATGCTGCGGAGATGCCAAGAAGAACTTAATTCTTGCCCATGTCCATTAGCCTGTGGTAAAATTGGTTTTGCTTGAAGTCATGGAACCTACTAACAACATTAAGTGAGGACTTTGTATTTCTACCAGGACCTAAAGTCAGACCCTGAAGTTTGATCTCATTCACTGTCCTCTCTAAGCCTGGGGCACTAAATAATCAAAGATTTGCATGGGGAGAGTTCACCAAAGAAATTCCTGCTTCTGTAACTTTCCTTTTCCAACAGCAGTTCATCAAGGGCTATTAATGGGATCCACAGTGACCCAGCTCACCTTCAGTAGCTTTCTGAATTCCTGTGAACAGTGACTGTTAGTGCCTGGATGTCAGATGGGCCTGGCGGTGCTGGGTCTGGCCTGATGCCTTGCTGTTTGGGTCACTGCCTCAGAGAATTCCAGCTTCCAGCAGTCGCTGTCAGATATTGGTTTAGTTCCTGACCCTGATGGGGTCTCTTTCTCATTTTCTGTTTTTCCCTTTAGGTAAATCACTTATCAAAGAGGCACCCGGACATGAAGATCGAAGAGGTGCCGGAGTTAACTCTGCCCATCATAAAACCCAACCGAGATTACTTTTGTCAGTATTGTGACAAGGTAAGTGGGAATATCCACAGTAGGGTGTCTCCGTGGGAGCCCTGCCCGGAGCCAGTCTGTCTGCGTGGAGGGCTGTGTACCAGGGCCCTGCATGACTTGCAGATGGCTCCCTGTCTCTCAGTATCTTTCCATTCAGACAAGAACAGGCTAGAAGTGTAGCCTCTTTTAGACCAAATTTTTTTTCTTTAGAATCAGTTGACTTATTTTTACTGGTATTTGTTCCCTGTGATTTTTATTACAAAAAAAAGAGCTTTGTTACCAAGAGCTTAGTACATGGATTCATTTAAAATTTCTAAGCTCCAATAGTTGGTGCTGGTTGGTATTAGACTTTTCATTTTGGAATGTTTCTTGGCATCTAGTAGTCAACTGTTCATATATACGTCATATAAATAATATATATCATTTACACATCATTTTTCACATAAAGCTTAAAGGAGGACCTGGCCTTAGAAACAGTTCTCGCTCCGTGAATGTATATCCACCTCTTTAGGGTAAAGGCTATTTTTATTACTACTGTCTTAGATATATAAACTCAAAGAAGATGCCTGGCATATCCAGATTATGTTCTTACTTATTCTAATTTGTGTTACGTCCGTATTATCTTTCATTATATCTGTTTAGTTTGGGCCGTGCTCATTCTCTTTCTCATTTCCTTGTGAGGAGACTGAGATGGTTTGCTCTGAGCGGGGAAGTGGAACTGTGTGCTGCTTTTATGGCAAAGCATTTGAACTTGTAGGTTTATAAAAGTGCCAGCAAGCGGAAAGCCCACATTCTGAAGAACCACCCGGGGGCCGAGCTCCCGCCCAGCATTCGGAAACTCCGCCCTGCGGGCCCTGGAGAACCCGACCCCATGCTGAGCACACACACGCAGCTCACGGGCACCATAGCCACCCCTCCCGTGTGCTGTCCCCACTGCTCCAAACAGTACAGCAGCAAGGTATGGTGGCTTCTGACCGGTCGGAATCAAGGCCATGATTCCAGGGATCTCTTGAGAGAAGGTGCCTTCTCCCAGAGGCTGCGATGTGGCTTCTGACTTGAAGGCGTGGGTGGTGGGGGCAGGGCTGACAGAGGAGCCAAGGAGGTGTTTCCTGAGGACAGAAAGGGAAGGGAATATGGGGGACTGTCCCCAGAATCAGCACCATGGGACAGCCTGAACACTTGACCAGGTCCTTGTTCCATGGCCTGCCTGCTGAGGGTCTCCTATGGGGACAGTCTGTGCTCAGGGCGCATGAGCACAGGCTTCCATAATACTCTACAGGAACTTAAGTGATAGTTCCTGAAAAGGAGCTCATTTTGGCTGAGGGGCTTGTGATTGACTGCTGCAGGTGTTGGTGGGGCTAGGGGACGCTGGGGGAGGTGGTGGTACTGGGGGGTCGGGATGGACATTCCTGCTTGGCTCGATGTGTTGGGACATGTGATTCTTTAATGTCTTCTCAGCCTCTTCTTTTCCCCACTTTGTAGCATTGTGCCGCTTTAGGAAGGGCAGAGTCAGCATGCCTCTGATTAGTATTATTATTATTATTTTTAAGTGGGTAACATAAGAGACTTGACGAACTTTTGGAAGGTTTGCATTTGGGAAAGACTGAAAACGACTAAGTCCAGTAACTAAGTATGGTGCGTGCCATACTTTTTCAGACCAAGATGGTCCAGCACATTCGAAAGAAGCACCCCGAGTACGCCCAGCTCCCTACCACCTTGCACACACCCCTGACCACTGCTGTGATCAGCGCCACTCCTGCCGTTTTAACCACGGACAGCGCTACTGGAGAGACTGTGGTGGTAAGTGTGGGACTGGCAGGCCCACCGTGTCTCCTTCAGGGGCTTCCAAAGCCACAGCCAGGCCTGCCTGGCTCCTTGATTGGCTGCAAATGTAGCCCATTGCGCTGCGATCGAGTCTTCGCTGTGAAAGGGGTAGCGAGAGATTTTCAGTGCAGCTGGTGGAACCCTGAGGCTGCCTGTTGGGCCTGACACAGACCGAAGGGTATATACAGGCAGTCTTCCAGCAGCCTCTCAGCTTTGGAGTTTTTCCCACCTGAGCTCTGGGCTAATTCGTTCCATGATCCACCAGGGATCCAAATGAAATTTTTGTAGGATATAAGAGCCCTGAAGTACTGTTACCAGCTCATGTGTTTTGTGTGACTTTTGTAGACAACAGACCTGCTAACTCAAGCCATGACAGAACTGTCCCAGACCCTAACCACAGACTACCGGACGCCGCAAGGGGACTACCAGAGAATTCAGTATATCCCTGTGTCACAGTCCACGCCGGGTCTCCAGCAGCCTCAGCACATTCAGCTTCAAGTGGTGCAAGTGGCCCCGGTCTGTACTGCATTTATTTCCCTTTACCTACGCGAATGCCATGTTGTCACCAGCGAGCAAAGCACTGAGGCTAACACAAGCGCCGGATTCTCAGAGCCGGCGTGGGATCCTGCATATCAATACAGTGTGCTTCTGCATGTAAATTCCTAGTCTAAGGCATTATCCTCCTTCCCCTGCACAGGCTGTCAAGGCTCTGGGCTTGGCAGCCTTAGAGGTTTGTGTGTAGGGTAGTCAGGACTGTTCAGGTGCCCGCGCACGCTGCTGTCCACGGTGCTGCTGAGGGAGAGTGCCAGCCAGTCTTCCTGAGCCTCTTCCGAAGCCTAACCCTTGATCAGCTGGTTTCCTTACTTGGTGAGGAGCCAGTCTGAGTCCCTACTGAGGCATCGAATGACTTACATCAGTGGGAGGTTGTAAAGAATCATTTTGATCCAATCTTTGAATATCAGTCCGTGCCTTATTAGCATAGACCAGCGATTTCCAACTGTTGTACCACGAGAATTTTTAAAACATGCAGTACCTGATCAGTCAAGGGCATTGACCTCTTTCCCTGAGATTGTTAAATTAAAAAATGACAGCAGGCAATGCAACAGAAGCCATTTGGTGTGAAAGAACTAAAATTACTTTTTTTTTTTTTTTGTCAGATTGGCAAAATTTTTTTTTGGTGTGCTGAAGAATTTTAGTAATGAGTTTATGTGTGTTGTGAGATGAAAAAGGCTGAAAATCGCTGGTCTAGGTGTACCATAACTGTCCTTCTGCCAGGTACTGAGTAGCTCATTCTTACTGATCAGGGAGCCGAAAGGAGGAGCCCCCTAAAACTCTTACAATTATGCCAAGCAAGCCTCCCCCAGGCACAACTGACCAAAGCTGTTAACTTTGAAAGAATTCAGCCTCTGAAAACTGGAAAGTGACACTGGAGCAGGAAGTTGGAAGTTGCCACTGCTGCTGCCCTTTTTTATCTTGCCTTTCTTGCTTGCTTGCTTTTTTTTTTTTTTTTAAGATTGTTATTATTATTTTCAGAGAAGAGGGCAGGGAGGGGAGAAGAAAGGGAGAGAGACATCAATGTATGGTTGCCTTTCGCCTGCCTCCAGCTACAGACCTGGCTGGAGACCTGGCTTGCAACCTGGTTATGCGCCCTGGCTGGGAATCGAACCAGTGACCTTTGGGTTCTCAGGCCGGGGCCAATCCACTGAGCCACCAGCCAGGGCTATCTTGCCTTTCTTAAGGGAGGGTTCTTAATTTTGTACTTGGGAAGACTATGAATCCCTGGGCTTACCTGTAGAATGCAACATGTGTGTACATTGTTTTGGGGAAAGGGTTCCTACTTTAGCTAGATTTTCCAGATATGTCTGTGATACAGAAAAGATTAGGAACCACTATTCCATGGTTTAATAGTTTAATAGTGATGAGTGGAAAGCAAATTCTTTTTTTTTTTTTTTTGATACCTTTGAACTCATAAAGAGTAGGTCATTAAATTTCATTGAAATTTGAGGGAAAAAGATTTTCAATTCCTGAGAGCTTCTTATCCAGCTTGTTATTAAGAGCTGTATTTCTGTTACTTCCTTCTTTTTCAGAAGTTAATAGTATTAATGGCTTATTTTTATAAGCTGAATTGTATTTTTTTTTTAAGTATATTTTATTGATTATGCTGTTGTAGTTGTCCCAGTTTTTTCCCTCTGCCCCGCTCTGTCCAGTACCTCCCTTTCCTCCAGCGACACTCCTCCCTTAGTTCATGTCCATGGGTCATGCATATAAATTCTTTGGCTTATCCATTTCCTATACTATTCTTGACATCTGTTTATTTTATACCTACCAGTTGTGTTTTCTAATCCCTGTACCTTTACCCCCATTCTCTCCCTACCCCCTCCCTGCTGATAACCCTCCAGGTGATCTCTAGATCTATAGTTCTGTTCCTATTCTAGTTGTTTTCTTTCTTTCTTTCTTTTTAAATATTTTATTTCATTATTTTTAGAAAGAGGGGAAGAGAGAGAGAGGCAGAGAGGGAAAGAGACATCAATGTAGGGTTGCCTTTCACCTGCCTCCAGCCACAGACCTGACTGGAGACCTGGTTTGCAACCTTGTTATGTGCCCTGGCTGGGGAATCGAACCTTTGGGTTCCCAGGCCGGTGTCTTATCCACTGTGCTACCAGCCAGGGCTTATTCTAGTTGTTTTCTTAGTTTGTTTTTTGTTTTTTAGATTTAGTTGCTGATAGTTGTAGTTGTGAGTTTGTTGTCATTTTAACGTTCATAATTTTGATCTTCATTTTCTTGAATAAATCCGTTTAACATTTCATTTAATATTGGCTTGATGATGATGAACTCCTTCAGCTTTACCATGTCTGGGAAGCACTTTATCTGTCCTTCCATTCTGAATGATAGCTTTGCTGGATAGAGTAATATTGGTTGTAGGTCCTTGGCTTATCATTATTTTGAATACTTCTTGCCTGCAAAGTTTCTTTTGAGACATCAGCTGATAGCCTTATAGGAACCCCTTTGTAAGTAACTCTCTTCTCTTTCTACTTTTAAGATTCTCTCTTTATCGTTAACCTTTGGCATTTTAATTATGAAGTGTCTTGGTGTGTCCTCTTTGGGTCTAGCTTGTTTGGGACTCTCTGAGATTCCAAATTTGGATGTCTATTTACTTTGCCAAATTAGGGAAGTTTTCCTTCATTATTTTTTCAAATAAGTTCTTAATTTCCTGCTCTTCCTCTTTTCCTTCTGGCACCCCTATGATTTGGATGTTGGTCCGTTTAAAGTTGTCCCAGAGGTTTCTAAGTCTTTCTTCATTGTTTTCAATTTTTGTTTCTTAATTCTGTACTAGTTGACCGTTTATTTCTTCCTTATGTTCCAAATCATTGATGGGAACCCTGTTTTCCTTCCCTTCACGTTGGTTTCATGTGGATTTCCCTTCATTTCGCTTAGCATGGTCTTCACTTCTTCCTTTACACGTTTGCTGTGCTCAAGCATGTCTTTCAAGTCTGTGAGCATAGTTATCATCAGCACTTTGAACTCTGCATCCATTAGGTTGGCTTCTCCTCATCGCTTAGTTCTCCCGCTGGAACCTTGATCCACTCCCTCTTTGGGGTTATACTTCTGTCTCCTCAATTTGACAGCCTGCTTTGTTTGTCTCAGGTAGAGCTGTCACATCTGTTATATTGTAAGGGGTGGAGCCTTAGGTATTCCTTAGTACCTGGTGGCCCATTTCAACATCTTGAGGTGCTGTGTGTGGGGGAGGGGTTAGAGGGAACAAGGTTGCTTGCTCAGCACTTGCCCCTTTTCTAGGCATTTCCCCTGATTCCTGCACGCAACTGGCACCCCTCTAGCTGTTGTTCTGGTGATGGTTCCCAGAGTGGGTGGGTGTGTGGATATTCTAGGACTGGGGGGAGGCTTCTAAGTAGACTCTGAGAGAGTGACAGTTTCTTCCGCCAACCCAGCACCCACTGGTCTTCATAGCCAGAAGCTATGAGGCTTTATTTTCCCAGCGCTGGAACTGTGAGCTGCATGGTCTGGTCTGGGGCTGGGCTTGTTCCCTCGGTGTCCCTCCTGGCTTTTATAATGTGTGACTGCTCTTTCCAACGGGCCAGCCACAGACTCTACCTTGCTGCCACAGCCACCACCTTGCGTCCTTTCCACCCCTGCTTTGCCTCACCTCCCTGTCTAGATGAATATTGCTTCTTTATATCTTTCTTTGTTGGGCTTAATTGCAGTTAGATTTTTCTGATAGTTCTGGTTGTTTTTAGTTTGAAGTAGTTGTATTTCTTCTTATGGGTGTGGAAGGAGGCAAAGCATGTTTATCTATGTGCCTCCATCTTGGCTGGAAGTCCAATAAGCTTAATTTTAAGAGCTGTCTTTCCCTCTAATGTTTGCCAGCTTGACTTAGGTGTGAGCCCTCTGGGAAGAAGCATTGGATTTGAAGTTCTATCTGTTCTTATATTTCTGTCAAGATATTGGTTTCACTGACCCTAACCCCAATCAGTATGTAATTATTTTTTTCCCTCCCTCTAGGCCACCTCCCCTCACCAGTCCCAGCAGTCCACCGTGGACGTGGGCCAGCTCCATGATCCTCAGACCTACACCCAGCATGCCATCCAGGTGCAGCACATCCAGGTCACTGAGCCCACTGCTGCAGCCACGTCGGCCTCCCAGGTACACGTCCCCGTACACTGTTCCCAGAGGTTAATATGGCCTCAGGTGAAGAATTAATGAGAGAAGAGACATTATCTTCAGACCTATTCTCCCTGACTATTGAAACGATGTTGCTATTTTGGACCTTAATTTTGATATGAGTGTTGCAGACACACGTTAAGTGAGTAGCTTCTATCCAAATGGAGCCCAGTGATATGATATCCTAGAGACAGCATGGTCTTTGCTTCCTTAGTCTTAATGGCTGGATAATAGTATGCAATTGCTAAGTTGTTTCTGTAATTTTAGAACAGTAACTTCGAGGGGTATTATTTGCTTATTTGATTGATTCTATTATTAAGATAGCATAGCTAGATTTATTTAAAATTTATTAAATCCTTATTGTTCGTATGAAACTTTTCTAGGTCTTGTCCCCAAGGAATAGAGACCAGCAGGCATGCAAGTAAGAGGATGAGAAGTGGGGGTATCTGTACCTAGAGGATGCTTGTGGGCCCACCCCCCGATAGTGACAGCTTCCAGGATAAGAGTACGAATGACAACCTGCATGCCATGTGTTTGTGTACTTTAAGTCTTGAATCAAGCTAACCAACCATGAACTAAAATGTATCCTATCCTGTACTTGACACACGTCCTTTTACAGTGACAAAACTGGGAAATATTTGTAAAGTAACAATTGATACTAGGTAGCGTGATACGTGATACGTGGACAGTGCCAATTCAAAGTTAATTGTAGTTCCTGCCAAACACCATGAATGGCTCCAGCAGCTGCCAGCTCTTGCAGGAAGATGCTGGGAGATGACTCCCCCCACCCTTTTGCCACCTCTGCACCCTCCCAGTTGCTGTGGCAATGCAGGGGCGCACTCACGCCCCCTCTACTCTCCTGTTTACTAGAGGAGGGGCTGATAAAGAGGAAGGCTGTGCTGCTGGCCACTGGGCCGCCCTCCTCTCCCAGCATGAGGTGTCTCATTCCTTCTCTGGGTGGGGGCAGCCTCCTCCACAAGTGGCCCCAGTGTCCCATCCCAACTAGTATCACACTTTAAAGTCTCTTGAAGAAACTGAGGCTTGAGGGCCAGGAGGTTCTCCTCAGAGTTCCTTGTCCAATTGTGGTGGCACAGGGACCACCTTCCCCAAGGTTCCATCCTGCACCTCACAGGGCCCTGTGCACCCACAAGGACACCCTGACCCACATGACAGCTCTGTCCTTACCCCTGCAAATGGCCATCCTATGGCCACCCCCTGGGTCTCAGGGGCCCAAACGCCATGAGAAGAGCCCACATCCAGAAGCCAGGACCCCTGCAGGAGGACAGACCAAAGGAAGAGATTTGTAAAGGCCTCAAAGTCAGGGAAGGGCCATTTCCATGGGGAATGGGGGCTCTTGTCTCCAAGCAAGGCCTGGGAGGGGACCCGCATTCCAGGTGGGCATGCTCATTCGGCCTCATGGTGGGGTGCATCTGGAGAAGGGCTGACCAATATTCCCACAGGGAGGGGCCGCTCATGCCCGGGTCTGAGAGCGCTATGGATGTACAGATAGGTCGTGGGAGTTCAGGAGATTACGTTTAGCAGGGCATCAAGGACGTTCTTGCAGAAGTGGTGTTTGAATCAGGTCTTGAAGGAGAGGTGTGATTTTGACGTGGTCATTGGGGAAGGCATTATGATTTGCATATGGTCTCTTCAGTGAAGACACAGACCTGGGACATTGTGGTATAGTTATAGTAACTGTTTAGGTTAGTAACAGGAAATGAGGTTTGGGCAAAAGTTGGGAAGGTAGTGTGGTGCGGGAGTGTGGCAGGCTTGACGGGCAGACTATGGAGCTGGGTTAGCCTGGTGACAGGAACTGTCTGTGCACTGCCTGCCTGTGCCCCTTGGTCATCCCCCTGCCTTCGGGGGGCTTTCCAGTACACTTCAGTGGCTTTCAGCTTTGTTACACAGCAGCTTTGTGACACAAGCCAGTTATTCAGCTTCTCAACTCTTTCAACTTCATGTCATTGTATTTTCATTCACTTGTCTTTCCAACAAGCTTACTGACCTTCATTCTTTGGATACCCTTGGAGATAATCTTTTGAAAACTGAGCAGGATTTTATTGCTATGATTACTTTTCATTAACTCAATTTGTACTTGAAATATTATTATTATTTGAGCAGTGGTGCTCACTTTAGCCTGACTTATTTCCTTCAGTTATTTGCGAGTCTTAAGTATGTTGGGAATGCATAATCTTCTAGTCTTGCTTTGTCTGTCTCTGCAGGTAGCTGGGCAGCCCCTGAGCCCTTCGGGGCAGCAGTCACAGCAGGGGCTCAGCCCCTCCCACATGCAAGGCGCTTCTTCTGCACAAGGCCAGGCTCTTCAGCAGCAGCCGCAGAGTGCCTCTGTCCAGCACACATACCTGCCCAACACCTGGAACTCCTTCCGTGGCTACTGTAAGTAAAACAAAGGGAACCCTGGCTGGTGTGGCTCAGTGGATTGAGCACTGGCCTGTGAACCAAAGGGTCACCAGTTCGATTCCCAGTCAGGGCACATGCCTGGGTTGTGGGCCAGGTCCCCAGTTGGGGGCACGTGAAAGGCAACCACACATTGGTGTTTCTCTCCCTCTCTTTCTCCCTCCCTTCTTCCCTCTCTAAAAATAAACAAAAATCTTAAAACAAAACAAAACAAATAAACAGAAAGAAAAGAAACAAGGAGATAATGCTATAGGTCATAATTTCATCAGTTTTATAATGGATTTTCTAGATTAAAGTATCGTTGACCATTTTCATCATTCTGTAGTGCATATACTTGAATGAATTTCATGACAAAATTCAAGGCAGCGTTCTGATCCGAGAGCCACCCAGTTCAGGGACATTAAGGATATTGCTGAAGGACGTACAGGGAGGAGGTTTAAATAGTAGTCTAGGTGGATGTAGGATATATTGATAATATTGATTCATCTCTTCTACCAATATTTATTGAATGCCTATATATCAATCAGTGTGCTAGACCCTGGGTATACAAAAGATTAACATTCACGTCACTACCACCAGACAATAATAATGTTAGCCAACCTTTCTAAGCTCTTAGTATGGGCCAGGGATGTTTCTAAACATCCCTGTACACATATACGCATTCAGTATTCACAACAACCTGTGAGATAAGTACAGTAGTTATTTGCGTTTTACAGATAAGGTATTTAGACATGGAGGAACGTGTCTGGGGAACATAACTTATAAATGGAGGTTTGGAACACAAGCAGCCTGGCTCCAGGGCTTATGCTAAACCACCCTTCTGGGTGCGCTGCCTCTCCCACGGAGTTAGTCTTTGGTTCCGAAAGATTATTAGCTAGTAGAGAGAGAGATAGGAGCAGTTGCTTTTAAAATTCCAAAGTTAGTGCTACAAAGGCAGTAAAAGGCTGGCTGCTAACAGACTAGGTAACAGTCTTGGGGATGAGCTGAGAAGTGTGAGACCTTTATGACTAAAGATGTGGAAGGATCAGGAGTAGAGGGCAACAGATCTCAGTGGTCAGAACGAGGAGGGGAAGGGGCTGAGAAGGTAGGAAGGCGAGTGATGACTTTTCCTGGCTACTGGGGGTCCGTCTCTGTCATTCTTGATCTCTGCCTATGGTATATACAAAGATTTGGTGTGGAACGAGGCTCTAACTCTCCCTTTTAGTTATGTTTCTAGTCTATTCTCTTAAATATTGGTGGGCACAATGAGGGCTGAGTCTAGAGTCTAGTCATAGTAACTACCAGTAGAATCCTGATAGACATACTCAGTTTAATTCCTGTGAAAGACATGGGGAATGATGAAGGTAGTCACGGTGATAGTAGTATGAACTAGCGTTCTAACCAGACGAGAAGGTTCCAGAACTGAAACTTTTTTATTAGGAAAAAAGTTTAGAAAGTACAAAAACAGAGTGGTGTAATGGGTGCCCCTGGACCCATTTTTTATCTAACTTCAACAGTTATCCGCTGAAGGCCAGTCATGTCTCCTCTGAGCCACTCATTCCCTGTCATTCTCTCCTGGCTCTCCAGCTAGATAATCATCCATATCATTTCATCCATAAATATTTTAGTATGCATGTCTAAAATCAAAGGAATATTTAAAAAAAATAATAATACAACTCCAGTACCATGACTGCACCTAAAAATGAATGACAGCGATTTTTAGATACCATCAAATACCCAGTCCGTGCTCATAGTTCTGTGATTGTCTCATAACTTTTTTTCAATAGTTGGTTTGTTCAAACTGGGTTCCAAATAAGGGCAAAATATTGCAAGCTGATTATGTCTTTTGAGTTGCAATGTATGTTGAAGAAACTGGGTTATTCATCATGTTGTGTTTTCCACGTTCCCACATTTCTCAAAATCCCGCATGGATATGGCTGTTGATCTCCCTGTGTTGTCATTTAAGATGGTATTTTCTGTCTCTTCTATTTCCTGTAGGCTAAGCAATTCAATGGAGAGGCTTGATTGGGGATCAGCCCCACTTTTCCCTGATGTTTCACAGCTGGCGGTGTGTACTTCCATCAGAAGACACAATGGTCGTCTCTTTGTCTTTGGCTCACTACTTTAGGGATTGCAAAATTGTCATAGTCTGGTTCTGTTGTTTCCATACACTGATTAGCTAGGAAACTAAAGAACACAATTTTACCTTACTGACCGGGTGACTCTGATGTAGTTTGTAGAGGAATGGTGGGATAAATGCTTTAAATACCTGGCTCATCTCCTTTCTTTACCAATTTTCAAAATCGTGAGCTGTTTCCCAATATTACCCAAGTGACCAATGAGGGCTATGTGTAGGTGTCTTAGTAGCATCACATGCTCATAAGTTTCAACACATCTGATGTGTCTCAGACCATTACAGTGGTTGTCCTTATTGGTGCTTGGATTATCCCATCTTTTGCTATGGGAGCTTCACTGGATTGGCTCCCATGTCTTTTCCACATGACCTTGCTGATGTAACACCATGCTCTAGGTTCATCTTCTATGTCTTCTGCCCCAGGTCTAGAATCAGCCATTTTCCCAAGAAGCCCCGGTCCCTTGTAGTACAAAGTATTGTTTAGAGACTCAGTTGTGTACTTTGGGGAACTTTGTTTTCAATTTGCCTTAGTAATATTAGTGGTAAAATAAAACTCGTTAGGTCAATCTATGATTGCAAGGCAATAGTGCCACTAATACAAATTTGAATATAAAAGATTAAAGTATTGAGCCAATGGGTAAGTTTTTGTATCTTAAAGTTTTATTTATTTATTTACATACTTAAATATTGTTTTTTAAAGATTTTATTCATTATTTCTAGAGAGAAGCGCAGGGAGGGAGGAAGAAAGGGAGAGAGACATCAATGTATGGTTGCCTTTCACCTGCCTCCAGCTACGGACCTGGCTGGAGACCTGGCTTGCGACCTGGTTATGTGCCCTGACTCGGGAATCAAACCAGTGACCTTTGGGTTCACAGGATGGTGCCAATCCACTGAGCCACCAGCCAGAGGGTTACTCTAAGAATTTAAAACATTGTTGAATATTGTTGAATATTAAAATTCAGAAGCTGCATTTGAGGGAGATACATGCAATATTTGGTAACTCTACTAACCTGGTGTAATCAGTTCTTACCAGAGCTGCTTTTACTATGTCAAGAAATCACATCATCATAAGACTCTCCCAGCAAACCAAATCCATGATGGTGTCTCAGTGGGCAATGTGGCCAACTAGCAAAGTAGCTTTGCTTCCAACTTGTATTAAAATCCGAGACCACTGAAATATGGATATTTCCTGTTTTTCAGCATCAGAAATTCAAATGATGACACTTCCCCCAGGACAGTTTGTGATTACAGACAGTGGTGTGGCCACTCCTGTCACGACGGGCCAAGTGAAGGCTGTCACTCCGGTAAGCTGTGCTGTCTCAAGGGTTTTCCTGTCCACCCGTCTGCCCCGTCTCCCCTTCCCGTCTTCTCCCCGACTTTCGCTATCTGAATAGAGTACCTCCCCCATGTTCCCATAATGGCTTGTGGAGCTATATTGTAACCCTTATCACAGTCTATCTTAATTACTGGTTTACCACCTATCTTTTCTCAGTAGATGGTGAATTCCTTGGAAGCTGGGTCTTGGTCTTTATGTCTCTATTCTCAGTGCTTTTCACAGGAGACTGGGCTATGTAGTAAACGCTCAGTAAATATCCATCCCATGAATAACTACAATGAACATCCTAGAGCTTTACACATATGGATTCATACCTGATCCTTTTTTTGATCGTGCTTCTTGGAATGTATATTCACTATTGTTGGTTGTTCACTTGGGTTGGGAAAGAAGGGCTTAATCAATCTGTTAGGGAGCTCTTTTAAACTATTTTAAACAATTCAACCATCCCGAGGTGAAAAACATTACCAGAAATTGTTTTTTGATATTTAAGTTAGGTTAGGCAGGTCATTGTTGATTATAACTGCAACCTGTTTTTATCTTCACTGGGTCATTCTGGCCTGCCTCTCAGTTATTAGGAGGCAGAGTATTTAAATTTAAATTAAGAAAAATATTCTGAAGTGGATGGGAATATTAGAATGTTCCCAGGGGAAGATTGTTTCCCAAGAGGCCTCAAAGAGTACCAGGATAGCCTGATGACCTCAAAAACCTGGTTTTTATTTCCCCAAGGCATACTGAGAGCTCAGTTATTTTTTAGCATCCATACTCACATTAACTAGACTTAGGAGATATGTGTAAATCCACAATAACAATGAAAACAATAACTAACATAAAATGGTATGATCAGGGAAATTTTTGTGATCTCTGGGACCCATTGACCACCCTTTTGAAAAAATTTGTCAGGAACTCATTTGGGAACCTTGATTATAGCCAACGATGTTCCCCCTGCCACAGTAAACACACGCACAAATTTCATGTATATTTTGGGGAGTTCATAGATTCTTGGAAGCCCACTTATGGACTACCTAGGGGTCCGTATGCCCTACTTTGAGAACCAGCTCTCGCCTGCTGAGGAAAGACCCATATGGGAAACCAGATCACAATCAGAGTTGTTCGGTGAGCATGTGGCCCTAGATAAGCTGAATGGGCACTTGGTGATGGCCGTCTTTCTGGACAGCGCTTAGAAAGGCCAGTGCTTGAGTTTCCTTTGTGACATTTTTTTTCTCAGTCTAGTAGCTAACCAATCGCCCTTCTGCCCAACACATTTCCTCCTCTTCAGAATGTTAACGTGAGGGTATACCTGGCCGCAGTCTATGAGGGAGATTTCATGAGCTGGGAAAAATGAGGCCAGATAAAGACAATGTCTATTTTCATAAAGCTAAATTTATTCAACATGTAAGAGACTTTATTCTAAGATTGTTCTTCCTGTGCTTTCGAGTGTTACAATGTCTCTCATTTGACAGTAGCATTTCAAAACTGACTTTGCCAAATTAAAATTTGGAACTGTTCATTATTTTAATTTTGGTGGTGTTTGAAATTCTGAAGTCTGGGAACAATTGATTTTCACTATCTGTCTTAGGGCCTATGTGCCTCTTTAATGAGACTTTAGAAAATAATTCTTCTTCGATCCATTTTACGTTACTCTTATAATTTAATCGATAGAAAACAATCTTATTTTAGGAAGCTAAATTCTTAGGAGCAGCACAATAGCAAATGTTTCTTTTGCCATGTATGTTATATGACCATTTTGATGCAAATTTCGGTGCCAAAGGTTCTTCACTATATCTTTTGGTAGAACAACTAAGGTGTTCCCTTGAATTACCTTTGTAGTCAGCTCCTGTGGTTGATCCATTCTCTCTAACACACTTTGGTGAGGCATCTCCCATGGGTGCCTAATTTAGTTTCCTCTGGTAACGTTCCTTTGATACCCCATTTCTGTCCTCTGGGGTCCCTGATGCCTAATAGTCCTCAGGTTCCTAAAGATCCTTTCTTTCTGCTCTAGGGTCATTATGTGTTATCAGAGAGCCAACCAGAATTGGAGGACAAGCAAACTACTGCCCTCTCGGGGGGAGTCCAGGTTCAGCCGACCACGCACAATGACTTGGACCCCCAGACCACCAGCCAACAGCAGCCCACACAGTACATCATTACAACCACCACCAATGGGAATGGGAGCAGGGAAGTCCATATCACTAAACCTTAATTTCCCTTCTTGAACCAGAATCAAGCGGTCCCATCATGTCTTTTCTCATTCATGAATTGGAAAGCTTCTGACATGTCAAACCCTTTTTTAAGATTTATCATTCACTCAAGAGTTTGGAGGCCACAGTTTTGACACTCAGACAACTACTGGGGCTTATTTTATCCAGGCGCTGTTTACCAAATTGACCCTTCAGGCCCTAAGAGTTTGTCATTGATGGAGATCTTTCGGTGGAAAGTAGATTTCAAGATGGAGAAACTTTGCCTTGTTCTTGAGTTGTTTTATTTTTATTCAAACTATTTGGTAAGCCTTACTTTTCCTTTGTGGAACTATGAAGTGGTCTATTGTGTTTGTACCAAAGGTGGAGAAAGGATGTGCCAAGTCCACGGCCACTGGACTTCGTGCCATGCCGTGGCACCAAAGGAGAAGGGGCATTTTATTGGCGTGCGTTAGGTCAGAACTGCTTCATCTTTTGAGTTTGCAGCAATTTACAAAGGGAGCTCATTGAACATGAGAATAACAATAATGAAACCAAGGGTAACAGCAATGTTCTGCAGGAAGAATTGTCCTCTAAATTTTTCTTATTGCTGATTGAAAATAAAAAACAAACTCACCTTTTTATTTTTTTGAAAATCATTGCTGGGCTGTTGGTAATACAGGTATTGGCCCTCAGCAGATCAGGCCACAGTGCCATGTTCTGCTGGATCTTACTTTCTTATTCCACACGGTGGGCTCCCTGTACGAGAAAAGGTTGCTTTGTGTTGGCAGGATTTAAATCCTGCACTAGCTTTGCCCCTCATTCTCTGGGGTGGCTGCATAGGAGATACTGGTGATACCGGTACCAAGTGAAATTACCGAGACAGTATATGTATACATAAAGTAAAAAGCACCGAAACTCTGTCCTGCCTTGCAGGATCCAGTCACCAGTCATTGCAAAGAATGAATTCCTTTCTCTTACCAGATGTACACTCAGCCCTTGCTCACAGTGTTCCGTGTATTTTAGAATTTCTAATGCTTTCTTAAAATGAACATTCTTTAATGTTGGATGGGAAGGTGGCCCTCCTTATTTCTCAACACTTTTAACTTAAACATACTACAACTCATCTGGGCCTTTTGGTACGACCAACTTCACACTTCGGGGAAAAATAAGAACGTAGGGACCATTTATAATATGTTAAGGCAGTGATTTTCAACCTTTTCATCTAATGGCACACATATAAACAAACTAATTATTAAAATTATGCAGTATACCAAAAAATATATTTTTTGCCGATCTGACCAAAAAATAGGTATAATTTTGATTGCTATACAAACAAAACCAAACCAAACCTAATTACCTACTCTTTTTTGCTCCCAAGTGACTCTTAAAAAAATCAGGTGCCCATAATTGTATAGAAGGACTTCTGGTGCCAAGAATTGATCAATCAGATGCAACTTTATTATACAACGTGACCAATAAGCTGCAACTCATTATTATATGACCTATATATCCGTGATTCAGGACAGGGCATTCACACCAGACGGCTGTTGTTGTGTTGGCTGCTGTCATTTTTTAATTTGACAATCTAAGGAAGAAGAGGTCAGCACCCCAGATCAATAGCCAGGTATTGCATGTTTTGAAAATTCTTGCAGCACACCAGTTGAAAATCGCTGTGTTAAGGGATCTGGAAGAAATCCAATCTTTATGAATATTGGGGAATGTTAGTAGGGAAGGAAAAAAATCTGCCTCAGCAATAGTTTTGTTTATATGTATTCCTCTTTGTTAGCTATGAATTCAGTGGGGAAAACATTACCCTCCTTTTTACTGTACATTCCAGTTGTTCACATAACACATTGCAGTGATCGGTATGTATTTTAACAACTTTCTGTGATATACTAACACAATTTTAGTATAATTACTGATGGTAGAATTTATCACCACAAGATAGAAAGACCTAACTTAAATTTCAAATGAAGTAACTAATTTATTGACATTTCTGGGTAAAAACTGGTCCTATAAATTAAGGATAGTAGCTTCTTTATGGTAAAGGTAACCTTTCTGAAAAGTACACAATTCTATTGAAATCACTTTGCTAATATGTAGATTTTGCACTTTATTTCTGAGACCTCACTCATTTAGTTATCCCTGAAAATTTGGGCCCTAAGAGAGACGGAGAAAGTTACTTGGGAAATGTGCAGAAACTGAAAATGGACTCTGGGTCTTTGGTAACAAAGGGGGAATGTCAATGTTTTTTAACCAAAACTATTGATGCTGAATCACAAAATGGAGAGACTGTGGGTCAACAAGTCCCACATTGTAATGATTGTAAATTACCCAGGGTCCAGTCTAGAAAGACTTGCTTGGTCAAGAATACTAGACTTTCCCAAAGATCCAGTTTAGTCTTTATACCATAAATTTGGTCCTCTTGGGTTCTTTTAAATTTGAACCAGCAAGGTACCTCCCCTCCCTTCAGGAGTAACATTGATTAAAATAGAAAACTATCACTGAATGGAATGTTCATTTTATGCCAGTTATTTCAAGTTTTAAAATACACAGACGGAAATGTGGAAGGACCTCTTTGTCTCTTTCCCATCTAAGTATTTTTCTTTCTTTTTGTCTTTATGTGGAATAAGTGAAGATGCTAAAACGAATTTGTATGTTATCAACTGGAGATGCAAGTGGCAGTTAAGCCAAGTAACACTGCTTTGAAAAGATCAGGTATTCCTCACAGTTGTCCAGGGGACATGGGTTTGAAGAATGGCAGATGATAAGCCATCTGAAGACCCAGTTTGGGGGGAAATGTGTATGCAGCCAATGTTTATGTTGTTTCCTTTCGTAAGACACATTGGCACTATAGGCTGCAGTCAGTGCAGTATGAAAATTTTGGAGTTACGTATAGATTTAACATTTTTATTGTTTGATTTGTGCCCACATAATAGACATTTTATCATGTAAAACTCCTGTTACTCTGGAAGAACCTATTGTTTTGAATCTTGAATTGTTTTCTAATTTCCAATTATCCTATGAAAAACTCTTAGGGCTAAAAAGCACTTCACAAGATGCTAAAACTGACCCACGAGTTGAAAATGTTGACCCTATCCTGTTATTTAAATGTGAACATTTATTGTACATTCGGTGAGTTATAGTGTTAATAGTCTTGTGCTACTCAGCAGGTGTAAAAATTAATAAATATTTTTTTAAATAAACATCTTCCTTGTTAATATGTGTGAAACCATGAGACCTACTGAGATTGTTATTTTTTTCACTATTACAACTTACAGTACTTTGATTCTGCGTCACTCTGGTCTGGTCAGAGACTCCGGATGAGAGAATTTATGGATGATGACTGTGAAATGATGGCCTTCTGCTCATTCACTTGGTAGTTTCTAACTCAAGACCTTACCATAAAAAACAAATTAAAAAAATTTTTTAAAGATTTTATTTAAAAGAGGGAGCGCTCTGGCTGGTGTAGCTCAGTGGATAGGCACCAGCCTGTGAACCCAAAGGTTGCTGGTTTGATTCGCAGTCTGGGCACATAACCAGGTTGCAAGCCAGCTCTCCAGCCAGGTCCGTAGCTGGAGGCAGGTGAAAGGTAACCATACATTGATGTTTATCGTGATAAACAGAGGAAGAATGCTTCCTCTCTGCCTGTCCCCCTTCCCCTCTCTCTGAAAATAATGAATAAAATCTTTTAAAAATAAAGAAAATTTATAAAGAGAGACAGAAAAAGGGCGAGAAACAACGGTGTGTGAGACAAACATCACTAAGTTGCCTCTCACACGCCCCTAACGGTGGACTTGGCCCAAAACCCAGGTATATGTGGAACCCAGGACCTTTACGTTTTCAGGCGGGTGCTCGATCCACCAAACCACACCAGCCAGGGGCCAACTTCCTTACAGGAACTAAGAGCAGGCTTGCAGTCAGCAGGGGAGCAGAGATGGGGCTTTATTTGGAAGCCACTATTTTCCAACAAGGGAGGGACATTTATGGGGCCCTGCAACTTCTCTGATGTAGTTGCTGCACCCAATCAAGAACTGAGGAGGACCTCCCACCACCGGTGGGAGTTGCTGCGGAGCCTTAAGCGGTTCTAAGAGAGAGTAAGGGACACAGCGGAACGTACTCAGTTTAATCTGAAATGTATTTCTTCTTTGGGGGTACTTTTTCGGACATCTAGGGCACGAGGATCGGAGAGAGAAATGGGGACACGCCGGGGCTTAGGTCTGAGTTCGCGTACTCCTAAATAAAACTCAAAAAAAAAATCGCTGTTTCCTCAACTATAAATTAGGACTAATATTGCACAGTACTAAAATAAAATACAGCTGCAGTACGAAGATAGTGGATAGAAAGCGCTTAGCATCGTGCCTGGAGTAGGGTATGCCCTGCAAACCTTACCTAATAAAATTGCCATCAGCCCGTCGGGATTTGGAACCTCAATTCGCGGTCAGGTAAAAACTACCGCCACAGTCTATAACCTCCAGAAACTTCTAAATCAAGCGGATTTAAACCATCAAACCGATTACAATTTGCATCCGGAGATCCTTCTGGCCCCGCCCCACCCCACAACTCTCAGGCCCCGCCCCGCGCAGCCCCGCCCCGCCCCCGGCAATTCTAGGCCCCGCCCAGATCAGCCCCGCCCCCGGCAATTCCAGGCCCCGCCCTTTCCGCCGCGCGAGCCCCGAGCGTGCACGCACAGAGACGCCTTACGGGAGCGAGCGCGTCCCGGAGCCCGCGGGCCGAGGAGCGCAGCGGGCCACCCGACCCGCGCCTGCGGCGGAGGTGAGGGCGGGCCCTAGGCGGCGAAAGGGTTAAGTTGTTGCCGGGAAGCGGAGGGAGGGAGCGCCTGGGTTTCCCAGGATCGCCGCTCGGGTGGGTTCGGGGCGGGGGAGCGGGCCTGTGGCAGCCGGGTGGCCCGGGTGGGTGGGGGTGAGGGTTCAGTGTGGTGTGGGGGAGGGGCCGGTGCACGGAGGTGCAGTTTGGGGGGGCGGGATCAGGGCCGCGGGCTGGGACTCGGTGGACTAGGGAGGGTTTTGTTGCAGGGTAGACGGATTTGGAGCCGGGGTTGCTCCGGAAGGAGCCTAGGGTTTAGCTTCTTTTGAGGGGAGGGTCTTTGATGGGAGGTGAGCCCAGGTACAGAGGAGAAGCTCTTGGGAGACGCCCGCCTGGTGTAGAAAAGACGTGCAGAAAGCACGAGACAGGAATCCTGGGCTTCCGGGATTCCAGCCTGTCAGCTGCCCGCTTTTTGGTTTTGGACAGCCTGGTCCGAATAGTAGCGGGGCAAAGGTTACTACTGAAATAAGATTAAATTTAGCTGCAGATCCACCGGATTGAAAATACTCGGGAGCAAGTTGTGAAACAGGTAGGTAGGTGGTCCTCCAAAGACACTGGCTTTTTGCAGCTGTTACCCTGTTCAGTGTCAGTTCTTTTAAAGGGACTTGCCTTGAAGCATCAGGTTGCTTCTTCATTGTTTTTCTCTTTTAAAGTTTTGTTAAATGCGTGTAGCATGTGCTTTCTCACCTGCTTCAGTTATTTAGGGACAGGACATGTTCAGTATGTTGTAATTCCCCGGAGCTGACTGGGGTACGGTTGCTTGGGGACACAGCTGCCTTGATCAGCACTATTCTGTGTTGGATCCTACAGAGATCGGACATTTCTTCAAGATAATTTGAAATAATTTAGTGGAAAAGTGCTTATTTTAGGTGTAATTTTACAGGTTTGCTCCTTAGGTTGAAGAGTTTCAGAATGAGAAGTGATTACGTGACTAAGTTACATGACCACATTAAGTCATATAAACCATCATCCATCTAGAGATTATTCATTGCAAGAATCCAGGATTGGTCCAACTACAGGTCATTGACACCAGGTCAGGTAAGATTTTGACCAAAATTGCAGAGATTAGAAGAGTAGTTTGGTGTTTAGACTGATGGTGAGGGAGAAATATTGATCAATTGGTTGCCTCTCATGTGCTCCTAACTGGGGACCTAGCCTGCAACCCACAAATGGGAATTGATCTGGCGATGTCTTGGTTTGCAGGCTGGCACTCAGTCCACTGAGCCACACCAGCCAGCGCCGAAATGCTTTACGAGGTACTTTTCTAGAGGTAGCCAGATGCGCTGTTATTACAGGAAGAAGAATAGCTTCGCATTTACATGATTATGAATATGAGATGAACCAACTAAAGGTGCGTTGACCACTACTTTACTGATGGTCATAACTGGGTTGGAGCCTCCAGAGTTTATTTGGACTAATAAAGTCATAATAAGAAGCTCCCTTTTCAAGATTTAAATTAGAATTTTACATAGCACATACTGTATTTAGAATTAAGAAATGAGTTTGCAGTCAGGCAGACCAGAGCTTGAGTCCTACCTTTGATCCCTGTTTGATCTGTAGAATAAATATAATATCCCTGTCTTACACAGTTGCAAGAATTAAATGAGATATAAGAAGGCCCTTACACTTAATAGGCTTTCATTAAATAACTTTTTGTTAGCATCTGAGATTTATTAGTCTGTGTGGATTTTCAATGAATTTCCTTTTATGAACAATAAGTTAATTGCTAAAGATTAATTGTTAAGTTACATTATAGTGGAGAGATTATTGGCCTGGGAAATCTAAGTTATGGACTCTGCTGATCTGTTTATCGAGTCTCATTTTGCTTATGTGTAAAATGAAGCTAGAAGAAATTCTATAAACTTGGGAGTTACTGTAGAAGCATTCTGAGTAACGAGAGATCTGATAAGATTTGAAAGTTCAGATGAATATTCAGTGGTGGAAGGAGGGAGAAAAGCTGTTGAGCTATAGTTGGGGTGTGGGATAAGGTATGAGTAGGTGTGAGACAGAGTCTTTTCTGAAGGAGCAAGTCCATCAGATCCCTGGGATTTCTGCCTTTCTGTGTTCAGGTACGACTGCATGTATTTGTCTAGGTTACCTGTGGAACATAAGCAATGGATTCCTTGGACCACATGCTGACAGATCCCCTGGAGCTGGGTCCATGCGGAGGTAGTCATGGCTCACGCATTATGGAGGACTGCCTGCTGGGGGACACCAGGGTTAGCCTGCCGGAGGACCTTCTGGAGGATGTAAGTTACCGTGTCGTCACCACTGTGTCATCTTTGTCGGCTTCCCTACAGCCACCATTCTAAAGCCTTTTCAGTCTTTTGTGCTCCCTTCTGTTTCATTTTCTGCATTGCATCCAGAGTGGTCTCTGTCTTCTTCGTGTGCGTGTAGAGTCTATTTAATATTCTGATTAAGGAGGAAATTATGAGCTACATTCTGCATGATTAATAACCTGTCAACATAACTTGGTAATATGGTATAAGCCCTATTTTAACAAGATAATATTGAGCAATTAACAAGTTTTCTATTTTAAGAGCAGAATTATTTGTGTGTTTATATTAAATTGGTTACACATATTATGAATCATGAAAGGAAACCCAAATGTATTATCTCTGTTTGAAAGGTTACCCTCTACTCTAATCAATTATCAGTACATGCCCTGGGATAGTGTATCCACATTCTTTTGACCACTTTTATAGGCAGGCTCTGTAATCATTATTAGTAAGGAGCCTACCATTTACTAGTGCTTATTATGTGCAAGGCACTAGGTGGGTTAAAACATCTGTTTATTTAGCTATATTTCCAACAGTTATCTGAGTATCATCCAGTTTTAGGAAATCTTTTTTTTTTAGTTATATTTGGTTCAGATTTTTCTTTCATTTAGATGAAACATTTAGATGAAAACAGCCCTAACTGGTATGGCTTGGTTGAGCATCATCCACAAAGCGAAAGGTGGCTAGTTTGATTCCTAGCCAGGGCGCAAAAGGTTGTGGGCCAGATTCCCAGTTGGGGCATGAGCGAGAGGCATCCCATCAATGTTTCTCTCCCTCTCTTTCTCCCTCCCTCCTCTCTCTAAAAATAAATAAATAAAATCTTTAAAAAAATTTTAGATTAAACTAAAATTTTGCCTTTATCTTACTCCCTCTTTTGCTTGAAGCTACTGAAGTAGGTATATATCCTTCCATGTTTTCTTTGCATACCTTTCAAGTAAATCTCCATTTGTCAGTTAGTCAACAAACACTTGTTTTAAGTACCTCCTTTATGCCCGACACTGAGATGCTAAGAAAAACCTGAGTAAAAACAGGTTTTTAGGGGAAGACGTCAGACACTGAGCCTGAGGTGCTGTGGTGCATGTGGAGAGACCGAAAAGGTGGTGGGGTTTCCTGTTGTCTCCTGCTTCAACCCTCCAGTGGCTCTCCGTTGACCCGAGGAGAAAGTCACAGAACCTAATATGTGTGCAGGTTCCTTGCTCCTCTTTCCACTGTCTGCTGCCTCCCCTCTCCCTCCCTGTCCTCATGCCAGCCACACATTGCCTCAATTATTCTTCTCGGGTTTTTAACCCTCTTGCCTCACCATCTTTTTTCATTTTCCTTATCCCTCGCCATCTTAAATGTCACATCCTGGGGTAGGTGTTCTCTGAAACCTTAAGTCTGGCCTGTGTGCTTCTGTGTGCTTATAGGTAAACAACTTAAACTACCACGTAATTGCTTGTTTAATTCTTCCCACATCCAGACAGTAGGTATACAGTACTAGTCTTAGAAGATGCTAAGAGTCGTATATTGGATAGGAGATAATCCAATATATAACTGTTAAGTTGAAAATGAACTCCATCCTGCTGCTTCTCACTCTTAGCAGGTAAATTCCCCTCAGAATCTCTCCTCCCATGTTAACTTTTCCCCGCGACGTATTTTAAGCTGAACTCACATATCTGCCGTCATGATTCTTGTTGGCAGAAGTGGTTTCCAAATGGGGTTCTCTCTACTGAGATAATTTTCCAATGGATTATTATCTACTGCTGGGTAAGACTGGTTTATATGTACCAAACTACATATAATTACTAATCCCTTAAGTTTTGAGAACTGAGCAAGTACAAAGATCAGTGGGATTTTAGTTTGTTGAAAACATTTAAAACTTGGATGGTAGTGATGGTTACATAACAGTGTGAATGTACTTAATGACACTGAGCTGTATGGTTAAAAATGGATAAAATGGTAAGTTTTATGTCATGTATATTTTACCATTCATACACAAAAATCTTAATTAAAACCCTTTTTTATTTTTTTTTTAAATTTGCTTTTTTCCTGCTTTTCCTCACTCTCCTAGCCTGAGATATTCTTTGATGTGGTCAGCCTCTCAACATGGCAAGAAGTATTGAGTGACTCTCAACGTGATCACCTCCAGCAGTTTCTGCCCCACTTTCCGGAAGACAACATGGAGCAGCAGAATCAGCTCATCCTGTCCCTGTTCAGCGGGGAGAACTTCCGCTTCGGAAACCCTCTGCACATTGCCCAGAAGCTTTTCCGAGGTGTGTAGCTCAGCTGTCTCTCTGAGAGGGGTGGAGGGTGGGGACACATTCACTTACGTGACTATGCCTTTCTTCATTTTATTCTATTTGGTTTTACGTATAGGTACTGACATAGAGAGTGGTTTGTGCAGCACTTGATGCTTAGGCCATGCTGTTGTTTTTTAATAAAAAAAAGTTAACTTACATAGGAAATATATAAATCACAAGTGTATTGTTCAGTGATTTATTATAATACGAACTCAGCTATGTAAAACCACCACCTAGACCAAGAAATAAAACATTACTGACATTTTAGAGGCACTTTTATGACTAGTCTTTAATTTTAATAGTTTACTATTTGCGTTATTACGTGTACGTATGTGTGTCTGAATCACATACATTTTTTAGCAGAAAACATGACACTGTTGCCAAGAACTTCAGCATGTATGTGTCTCCTAACAAGGACATTCTCCCACATGATCACAGTCCTCTATTTTCACACCCAAGAAATTTTACATTGAGTAAGTAATGTTATAGAACATCCCATCCATGGATGTTTGCAGCTGTTCCCACATGTCCTTTATAGTTGCCTGTTAAATCCAAGACCGGTTCAAGGTTCACGCATTGTGTTTGGATCTCATGTCTTAACTCCTCAATCTAGTGCCCTCTACCCTCTTTTCCCTTATCTTTCAAAATGTTTTTTGAAGAGCCTAGAACCTTTACATGGTAAAATACTCTGCTTTCTGGGAAATTGTCTCCTTATTTTCTCTTGATTAGATTTGGGTTAAACATTTGTGCCAGGAACACTATATCGGAAATATCCTTTCTTTTCCACCGTCATCTCAGAAGGTACACAATGTCGGTTTCTCCACTGTTGGTAATGCCATGTGTGGCCCTTTGTTTAAGTGGTATCTGCTAGATCTACTGTTTATAAGGGACCTTTTTTCTTTATAATTAAGCAATCAGTGGGGTGATACTTCGGGACCACGTGAGAATCTTATCTCCCAAAAGCCTTTGTTTCAGTCCATGGTTTTAGCAGCCAATAACGATTCTTTCCCGAATCAGTCATTACATTGGGGGTTGCAGAAATGGTTTGGAACCCCTCTTAGGCCACAGTTTTCTCTCTATTCTATAGAAAGGAGCAGAGGAAGCCCCTTCCTCTCCCCCTTTCAGGGGAGAAGCTGCTTTGGAAGGAGGCCCTGAAAGGTCAGTGCATCTCCTTAAGTGTTTATTTATATATTTCAAAAATATACACCTGATTCCTTCAGTCATTAAGTTTGTTTATATAGAGAGGGGAAGGGAAGGAGAAAGAGGAGGAGAGAAACATCTATGTTCAAGAAAAACAGTGTCTCTTGCACGCTCCCAACTGGGGACCTGGCTCGCAACCCAGGCATGTGCCTGGACCAGGAATCAAATCGGCGACCTTTCGGTTTGTAGCCTGGCACTCAGTCCACTGAACTACACCAGACAGTGCCCTTAACTTTGGTTAAATTGGATAACTTGACAGCCAAATGCCATTCAAAGCTCATTATTTTACAGGTTTAAGATTAGCATTCTCTCTTTTGGTGGGTTATTAGTTTAAAAAGGAATTCCTCTCTGTGGTTGGCAAAGGTTTACTTCACTGAAGCCAGGGGTCTTAACTGGGAATAAGTCCTTTCTTCTCATAGAGCCTGCTTGGTTTTAGAGGGGTCATGTCAGGGACTTCATGTAATGTTACCACTGTCTTTTGCTGTCGTGTTTTCCTGCCAGACAATATGATCTGGTGTAGGTACAAATAAGGAATGTCAAGGCTGGAATGTCTGCATATTTCACCTTGTCCATTGTTGTATTTCAGTTCCTCTGTTGCTGAAGACAATCACATGACTATGGTTATCAGTCTTAACAGTGCTTTTTTTTTTAATGAAAACAATTTTTTTTTTCAGCTACAGTTGATATAAAATACTGTATTAGTTTCAGGTGTGAGCTATCATTTCTTTTTGGGATTCTTTTATGGTTGGTTATCTTCCTGATTCTTTAAAAACTGTTTAGCTTTTTTTTAAGTTCTAAATGCTCATCAAACTCCCTTGCCTCCTAATTTGTAAAGGAAAGGATCATTCGTCATGAACTCCCAACTTCTCCCTTCCAGCCTCCACCCCAGCTTACTGAGTTCATTTCCAATCTGACCTGCTTGATTCATCAGAGGAAAAAGGATTTTTTTTTCCTTTCTGCTTAAGTGTAATCTCTGCACTTGATCCTCTTGCCTTTGACCTCTTCTGGGCCCTTGTCTTCTCAGTGAGCCATTCTCTCTATCCCGTGCATTCTCTCAACTTGGATCTTCACTCCACTCGCTCTTTTTCAGCCTATACTGAAAAAGACTGTGAGACTGTATGAGACTTTTAGTCTCTTTTAGTATGAGACTGTGTTCAGGGGTCTCATACTAAAAGAAATCCTTAACCATCTGTCGCCGTTATTTTCCTCAGTGATTTTCCTGTATCTCCAAACTTGTAAAGGCGTGTGTGGCTGTCCCTTTCAGGCGTCTGCCCTAAGCCTTGCTGGTTGGCCCCTTACTGCCCCACGGGTGTGCGCTTGCTAAGGCCACCATGACCTCTTCTTATTTCCCCTCTAATTTTTAATTTAAAATTTCAGACCTACAGAAAAGTTACAAGAATTTATAATAGATACCCATATACTCTTCATGAGGTTCACCAATTATTAACATTTGGCCACATTTACGCTCATCATTACTGTGCCTACTGTTACTATTAGTCAAACCTCATTCTCAGACTTGTCCTTCTTGAACAGGTCTGTTCTCGATCAAGTTTTTTATGGAAGAAATGTCTCAGTTGTCAAACCAAACTTCAGTTCTTAGTCCAACAACTTTTCCCTGCTGATACTTGTACTTTTGATGAGAAAAAATGGTTTGATTTTCAAATAGCTTCTCGAACAGCCTTCCAGAATGAATTAAGTTTGAGAACCAAGGTTCCACTCTATTACTCTTTTTGCTGAACCATTTAAGAGTACTACAGACATAACACCCCTAATTTTTCAGTGTTAATTTCTGAAGAGCAAGAATGTTCTCTTATGTAGCCACAAATGATCAAGTTCAAAAGTATAGAATATACAGAATTTTTAAATTTAAATATGAAATTTAACATTTACATATCGTTGCCTATAGCTCATATTCATTATTCACCATTTGTCCCAATAAGCACTTTTTTCCCTGCTCCATGTCTAATGAATGTCTACTTTCCAAACCAGCAGATGCATTTTCATTCTCTCCTGGGCTGCTGAGCATTTGATGGCTCGGCCACTTCCATCTTGACATCGGCGATTCCTCCTGCCCTGGCTTCCCTCCTGAGTCTTTGACCCCTCGCCCCCTTTCTTTGCTAACCCCTCTTCTGCTCATGGCTCCATTGGTTGCTGTCATTTAGGTTTTATTCCTAGCTCCATGCTCGCCACTGTGACCCCCCACCCCTTCATGGGTGACTCATGCCAGAGCGCTGCTGCAGCCACCTTCCCGTGGCTGCCCGAGTGAGCTTCTGAAAACTTCATTTTGCAGAGCATTTACCAGCCGCCTGCATTTGGAGTAACTGCAGGGCTCCAAGTGACAGGCCCCTGCCCACTCACCCGGCCTCATCTGGTTCTGCCGCCTGCCTTTTGCGCTGCTGTCTGTCTCGGTGCTAGCCAATAGAAATAGCACGTGAACCACCTGTTCCATTCTAAATTTTCCAGCAGTCCCATGAAGAATAGTAAAAGCAGTTAACTTTAATAATATATTTTAATTGATTAATAACAGTATTTTCTTCAACTTGGTATATCCTAAATGTTATTTTAACAGAGATGTAGAGTTTAGTGACTGTCTAAAGAGTGGAGGGACGCAGCTTCAAAGAAACACAGGCAAAGAAGTAGAATGTTAGTTTAATTTCTTTATATCAAACAGCATTAGTCACATTAAACTCTTGACCCATTTCTTAAAGATCAAATTTGCTATTTTCCTGCAACAGACAGCATAGCTGGTGGTTCAGAGTTGAGCTGTAGAAGTTGTGGGCTATCTGGAGTCTACCCTGACTTTCCCGTTTGTGAGTTGTGTGACCTTGGAAGTTATTTAACTTCTCGATGCCTAAATTTCTTCATCTATAAAATGAGGATTCTGTAGTACCTTCTTTATGAGGTGGTTAGGAAGATTTCATGAGTGAGTTAATATACGCAAGGCCCTTAAGTAGTGGCAGTTATACGTCAGGTACTATTCTATTCGAAGTGTTGCTATTAAGTTACCTCGTTAGGCCAGCTGGGGAAAAAAACAAAACAAAAACACTTTGTGCATTAATTCCTTATTTTAGCTTTCTGGGGTTAGCTTCTTGATCTTTCCCTTGCAATTCTCATCATAGCTTACCTGCTTAAATCTGATGTGTCCAAAGTGGACCTCCTTTAGACCTCTTTATCTCAGGCAGTCACAGCAGTTGCTCATGTTCAGTGATCCAGGTACCATGCTCAGTTGGCCTCTTCACTGCTCCCCTTCCTGCCCCAGCATCCAAAGTGGCAGCAAATCTGATCTTTCTCCCTCAAAAATGTATCCCAAGTCTCTACTTCCAGTCACTTAACTATTTACTGATGAGCTGATATGGGCCAGACAGTCTTTGTAGTTCTGGAGCTAGAGTAGTGATCTTACATTCTCATGGAGAAAAACAGATGATAAGTAAGGAAATATTGTTGGTTTAGCGCAACAGAGAAGAAGAAAGGGCAGTGGGACAAGGGTGCTGGGAGGAGGAGCCGTGTTAGGTATGGCATTGGGGCAGGGCTTCCCCAGCAAGGTGATGTTTGCATGGAAACTTCCTAAGAGCAAGCCATGAACATGGTGGGTGTTAATAGGAAGCTTTGCAGGCAGAGGGAGCTTTAAATACAAAGGCCTCGGAAAAGTAGGGTAGGTGGCCACCGTCATCTCACCAGGAGCACGACAGTACTTTCTCACTCCAGCCACGCCATTCTCCTGCTTCCGCTCTTCACATCAGTTTCACGCACTTAGGTTCAAATCCATGCCGTATGCCCTAGAAGTGTCGGGCATATGGCCCGCCTTCCCAGTCATTTCGTGCTGCTCCTCAGCTGTGACCTACTTTGCCCTCGTCCTCAGACATTTCTTCCAGTTCTGGCACATGCCACATCCTTTCTGGCTTCAGGGCTGTTCCTTTGCCTTTTCCCTATTTTCACTTCTTATTTTTTAATTCCCACAGAGTTTACATTCCTCCTAGGTTTTCATTTTGAAAACTTTTAAACATATAGAAAAGTCAAAGACTAATACAATGAATGTTCCTATAACTTTCATCTGTATTTTTCAGGTGTTAATAGTTTGCCACATTTGCTTAATCAGGATTCATTTTATATTATTTTTCAAAGATCCTTTTCCTAATTCTCCTTACCCTTTACAGTTCTCTTAAGTTAATGTCCTTCTAGTACTTCAGAGACTTTGATAGTCTTGACCTGTTACCTGTTCAGTTGCTGCTTCTCCCAGTGGACTGTAGGCTCCATGTAAATGTAGGTGATCTTTTCCCCCCTCACACCATATTCCAGCTTAGTAGCATTTACTGCATTTTAAACACACATTAAATATTTGTTGACTGGTTATATATGGTTGGACCTGTTTTGTTTTTTTTTTTAAGATGGACACTTTAACCCTGAGGTGGTCAAGTATCGGCAGCTGTGCTTCAAGTCTCAGTACAAGCGATACCTCAGCTCTCAGCAGCAGTATTTCCATCGGCTGCTGAAGCAGATTCTGGCTTCCCGGAGTGTAAGTAATGTTGGGAACTGGCTATAAAATGTGGGCAGTGCGCTCAACAGATTTCATGACTTCAAGGAGTGGCTTAGGTACAAAATACAAAAGTACCACTAAGAAAAAAATACTGCCAATTAAACCATGACACGATTAAGCTATGTTGTCTTAGGATCAATTTAAAGTGTACCCTAATTTCAGAAATGTTAAAACAGTAATGGAAAGGTAACCTTTAAGCATGATGAAAATATTGTATTACCTGTATCAAGATAAAGAAACGGCTTTCAGAGCCATCACGGCTTATTAAGAGAAGCAGGTTGCTGTAGAATTGACGTGCGAGAACATGTGGGACTCGGAATGGAACCAGTGGGTGCAGCGCCCTGAGCTCAGTGGACCCCGGAGCAGGACCAAAGTTGTTCCGCTGAGTGGGGCAGGCTTCAGTGCAGAAACGTTTGGGGGACTGATGTTGAATAAACAAGTATTCACTTTTGATGGAGCAATTCACTCGGTTTTGGCATTTTTGCCATGTAATCGTCAGAACGGACCAGTTTTGTTTGGCACGCTCACACGTGCATCTTTCCTTGTGATATGGAGGGAGAGACTTCAGCTCGTTAAAGAAGAGAAGAAAATGCAGACTTAGCAAATATCCCGGAACAAGCCCCCGATGGCGACGTGTCCCCCCCTGGTCTCCTCCTAGGACCTGCTGGAAATGGCCCGTCGGAGCGGCCCCGCCCTTTCTTTCCGGCAGAAGCGCCCGTCCCCGTCCCGCACCCCGGAGGAGCGGGAGTGGCGGGCCCAGCGGCGCTACCTGAAGGTGTTGAGGGAAGTGAAGGAGGAGTGTGGTGACACAGCCCTGTCTTCTGACGAAGAAGGTGGGTGTCCTGGGGCACCGTGGGGTAGCTGAGGTTTTGGGTTTACACGGGCAGCTTGTCAGTTGGTTGGAGCCAGTGGTAGCCATTTATCTCCCCAGCAAAGAAGCCATCCCCCTTGTCTGCCTGGGGGGTGGACATTCCTGTTAGGTGGGGCACAACTACCAGCCTTTATTTGCCTTGGTGCTGAAGTGGCAGACAAGATGCCTCCCTGCACGGCAGGGCTCTCCACAGTGGGCCTGTCTGGCCCTATGGTGCCACTTGAGAGACCGCTTTTCCCCCTACAGGAGAGTAGTAGTGACTGTTGGCCTGCTGCAATGCGACCCAGCACTCTGTGGGAGTCTCTCTTCCTGGAAGAGCCGTATAGTGACCTAAGCATGCTCCAGCTCGCCTGGGGAAGGGTCAGAAAGGAATGGTGGAACCCTGGCCTCCATGTTGTTGGCTTGTCCTTGTTGAACCCAAATGGCCACTTACCCAATCTCCCCTATTGGAGTCCACAGCCACGTTGGATTTACAAGAAACATTTTCTTTTGAAGATCTCAGCTCATGGCTTCCAAGCTCTCCAGCACGTTCTCCTAGCCCTGCGGTGCCCCTGAGGGTGGTGCCCACACTTTCAACCACGGATATGAAAACTGCAGGTAAGGACAGTCTGGGGAGTCCGGAGGGGCTTGAGAGCGTCCTCCCAGGGAGGTGGGTACTGGGTTTTACCTGCCAGGAGAATTTGGAGGAGTCTTTGTACAATTCCACTTTTTTACAAGTACTTAGGCCTCCCTCCTTCCCTCCCTCCCGTCTTTCTTTCGCTTTGTAATTTTTCTTAGGAGCTGATCAGCAGGTACTTTGGGCTAAAGCAGAATCTTAAAATAGCAATACTAAAAGACAATTCAGTAGTAAATCAGAAGGGGTAACCCAAGCCATAGCAATTTTTTAGAGCATCTGTGAAGTTAGAGAAGAATCTTTAACTGGACTAGGAATCGGAGAAGAATGTGAGAACCTTTGATGTGTTTCAGGAGCTGAGAGCCTCCTAGGTCATGTTACTGACCAGTGTTAGAAAAATGGAGGAGTTGACCCTGTGACTGTGTCAGTACCCGTAGTACAGTAGTCACAGGGAAACACAGAGCAGTATCTTACTTCTGAGTGTCCCAGGTGACCAGGAAGGTTTTCATTTCAGCCTCATGCCAGGGAATGACCTAGTCCATGTGGTTTGGTTCATTTTCTCTCAGATAAAATAGAACTGGGGGACAATGACCTGAAGATAATGTTAAAGAAGCACCACGAGAAGCGGAAACATCAACCAGTAAGACTGGGGGCCGGGTGTGCGTGGTCATTAGTGGTTTTCAATATAAAATGCATGGATGGTTATTGTAAGGAAGGTACTGCTTTATTTCTGCTTCCTTTCCTTACTGTGAGAGGGCAGGATAACCAAAGAGGCTAGCTAACACCAAAGATGTGAGGAGACACGTGCCTTTACTTTATAAGGCCTGCTGAACATAGTGGCTGATTTAATCTTCACTCAAGGCCAGTACATGAAGCGTATCCATTCTACCAGAGCTCCAGGAGGGGCAGGAGCTTGTCCTTGGCCCTGCAGCTAGTAAGAGGCTGAGCTGAGTCAGGTGCTGTGCTCTTCCCACTTCTCACTGTTTCTGTTTCTCCACCAAATCAAGGCAATTCCAGCGTAGCCCAGGCGGAGAGCCTCGGGGAGGCAGAGTGGTGAGGCGGGAGGTGTCCCACAGTGGAAGTCAGCCCTGACTTCTCCCTCTGTGTTTTCTGCTTCCGCTGTGGCATTGGGCAAATCCCTTCTTGGAGTCCCATTTTTCGGACTGGAAAATAGGACACTTAGCAAGACTACTTGAAGAGCACATAAGATAAGGAATGAGGAAGAGCTTTATTGTAAATGCCACACAACAGAAAGGTTGGAACTGGGTTCTCCTATGCTTCATTGTGAAGAGCAGTTTTTATCCCTGTGTATTTGTAACTCCATGTCATTTCCTTAAGTGCACATGACATCTAGTTATCTGTTAGGCAAATTGGCACAGCCTCCAGCAGTTGAAGCTTCATGCTTGGGCCTCTGTAACAACTCTGATTATCACGTCTAGGATCACCCGGACCTTTTGACGGGGGACCTGACTCTCAATGACATCATGACTCGAGTAAATGCCGGCAGGAAAGGTTCTCTAGCAGGTAAATGACTAAATGACGTCCTTGGTAGGTAGCCATCATCTGACTGAGGTGGCAGATGATCTGAACATGTCTACATCTTGAAAAATACATGCAATCACAGTTTTCTTCTCACCACTGATAATGAAATCACAGTTTTCTTCTCACCACTGATAATGATATTTTGTTACGGCCTCTAGTGGGTTTATAGGTGGACAGTGACTAGACAGTCAGGATAACAGATCATTGGCTTCTTAATAACTTAAAATTAATTTGTAAGTTACTGTTTGGGTTGGTAAACAAAACTGAATGTCTTATATTTGAGACTTCTCTTTCTTTTACTGGTGGGCCTGAGAAAATAATGCAAGATGAGACTGCTCACTTCCTGCTGTAGAGAATGCAGTTCTGTAATTTGTCTTGCTTTTTCTTCCCAGCCCTTTATGACTTGGCTGTCCTTAAAAAGAGAGTTAAGGAGAAAGAGGAGAAGAAGAAGAAGAAAATAAAAATGATCAAATCAGAGGCGGAGGATCTGGCTGAGCCCTTAAGCGGGACGGAAGGGGTGCCCCCTCTGTCACAGGCTCCGTCACCGCTGGCAGTGCCTGCCGTCAAGGAGGAGTAAGTGACAGAGGTTACTGCTCGTGGTGGGAGATGAAGCTGAGGATGGACCCAGGACTGGTGCTTGGCGTGGACTGGTCTGTGTTGCCCCCAGAAGCCCAGAGTCCTGGGGTGCTGCTAGGGAACATAGTGTATAGTGTGGGCCTTCATGGAACTTTTTTCTGACAGTAGGCTTGGGGATCCTAAACCAACCTAGGGATGTTTTCTTGACCTTCTTTGTTTTCATGTTTTTCTTCCCTCATTAGGCCTCTTGAAGACCTCAAGCCTTGCCTTGGAATCAATGAAATATCTTCCAGCTTTTTCTCTCTTCTGCTGGAGATCTTGCTGCTGGAGGGGCAGTCCAGCCTTCCTGTGGTAAGCGTTTTGGAAAAGTCAGACATGCATCAGAGTTTTCAAACTGTAGAAGTTTTTAATGGTCTATCCCTTAAACAGAGCTCTGGGGTGCTCCCAAGGCCTGCAGCTAACTTGCTTTTCATCCGGGGCAAACTGGGCATACCCGTGCAATTGCTGGTGTAGTACTGGATACTGGACGCTAACCAGCCTCTGCCTTTCTTTGCATTTCCTGCAGCTGGAGGAGCGGGTGTTGGACTGGCAGTCCTCTCCGGCCAGCTCCCTCAACAGCTGGTTCTCCGTAGCCCCCAACTGGGCGGAGCTGGTGTTACCAGCCCTGCAGTATCTGGCTGGAGAAAGCCGCGGTGAGGAGCTTTTTTCTGTCTGATGAATTCTAGAGAGTGGCAGCTTCACTGGGTAAAACCAGCAAGGCCTTTCATGGTGCGGTCCCTTGGGGGCCTGTGCCCTCCTGGTGCTGTGAGTCACTCGGAAGTTGTCTCGGGGCTCAGGGGTGGCGTGTTTTGTGAGGGGAGCACGCTCTCTGGCCTGTGTGGCTTGTTTATGTCCTCTGTTTCTTGCAGCCCTCCCTTCCAGCTTCTCTCCATTTGTTGAATTCAAAGAGAAAACCCAGCAGTGGAAATTGCTTGGTACGTAATTCATATCGCCTACCTGGAACACTAGGTTTTCATTCTCTCATTTCCTTCCCCAAGCTGCTTTTGCCCTCCATTCAGTGGATAATCCAGTAGGAGGCTGAAGAGGGCAGTAATAAGTCTTACTTTACTCAGTAAAAGTCCCCTTCATTACTCAGGGTCCGCATTGCACCCCCTTTTGCTCCCCACATTGGGTTTTGGCTCACTGAAGCTGAGATGGAATAGCCCTTCTGTTATAATGCACCTAGTGCCGGTTACATTTAAATATGCAGGGGTATTTTACAATAGAAATGTATACACACACACACACAAACATTTTAAAGATTTTATTCGTTATTTTTAGAGAGGAGGAGGGCAGGGAGGGAAGAAGAGAAGTATCAATGTATGGTTGCCTTTCACCTGCCTCCAGCTACAGACCTGGCTGGAGACCTGGCTTGCAGCCTGGTTATGTGCCCTGGCTGGGAATCGAACCAGCGACCTTTGGGTTCACAGGCTGGCTCCTTATCCACTGATCCACACTAGCCAGGGCTTAGAATCAACAATTATGTTACTTGTATCTATAGTTTTAGGTTAGTTTGTAGTAATTAGTTATTTTCCATCCCTAAAATGGGCTTTGCTCGAAGGTAATGTGCAACAGGGTATTGGGACAACTTCGAAGAAGCTCTTTTTAAGGAACAGGATCCGTATTTTTCAGTTTATAAAGTTCCGCCTACTATGTAGGTTGTAGTAATGTGCACTTCAGGTAATCAGGTGACTACTACCTGGTGATGGTGATAGGAGGAAAAATCAGTGTTGATTTTATACTGAAATTCATAAACCTTTTTCTTTACTCTCACGAGTAGCCTGTGAGGAGATACATGGAGAGAAGGCTGTGAAAGCAGATCATCTCCTTGTGGAACATTTGCTCCTAGGTATTAGGCATTGTGTTAGGCGCGAGGGGATATAGTGGTCTGCACATCACAGACAGGGCACTCCTCGTGGGATTTAACGTTTGTTTGGAGACCAAATAGTCATTCAGGTGAAATAACAGTCCCCATCCTGTGAGGGAAAAGCACCGGAAAGAATAGGCGGTAAATGATGCATTGGTGTGGCCTGCGGAGGCAGGGGGACCTTCCTGAAGAAGGAGCGTGTGAGCGGACATGGGTGATGGGTAGGAAGGAGCCGGCAGATGGAGGGGAAGTGCATTGCAGGAGGAGGGGCGGTGTGGGTCAGCGGTGCCAGGAAGATTTGGTCCCAAAAGGTCACAAGCCATGTAAAGACAATGAGAATCTGGATGTGGGGAGAGAGACTGATTCAAAGTTAAGAAAGTTTTAGGTGGTAAAAGTGCAGGACTTGGTTATGGAGTGGAGGAGGAGGGCTTTCAAGTGTCACTTTGCTAGATTTGTGTTTAGGGGAGGAAGGTGTCGCTTACTGAGGTAGGTGGCTGTGGGAGATGCCCATACTTGGGTCAGGTCACAAGTTCAGTGTTGGATTTGCCGAGTTGAAGCTGCCTTGGAGGCATTGAAGTGTAGATATTGAATAGGCACTAGGATATATGGGTCTAGAATCCAGACCAGAGTCGAGGGTGGAGAGTTTCTGAAAGTCAAAGGCAGGAAGAAAGTGTTAAACGAGGAGAAAAGAGGGCCAAGGACACTTGAGGCAGAGGAGGCTGAGTGGGTGGGCGTACGGAGAGGAGGTGACTAGAGTTGGGAGGAAGCCATGACATAGTTGAATCTTGGAATCAGGTAATGGAGAGCCAAGAATTGGGGAGTAGTAATCATTAGCCCTGGTTGTTACTAACAGGTCCAGTAAAATAAAGACTGGATTTGTGGACATGGAAGAAATGAATTTCTTGTAAGAGCGATGTGTTATCACAGTAGTGAGCTGAAGGCAACTCATAATAGCTGATTGCAGCTCCTTCCTGTGCCTGGCTGGTGGCTTGGAATCAGCTGTGGTGGGACACTTATGCCAGGGGTGGCAAACAGGACATGACTAGATAAGTATTTTAAGTTTGTGGGCCAGAGGCTTTCTATTTCATCTCTTTAGCCCTGCAGAGCAGCCGTAGACAGGACAAAAAATGAACAGGTCTGGCTATGTGCCCGTAAAACTTTGTTCACAAAAGCAGGTGGCTGGCTTGCTGACCCTGGACGTGCACCATGGAGATCTGCAGATGCTGGCAGTTGGGGCCCCTTTTTCACAGCCAGTTAAACATTTACCTGTACACACTGGTTAAAGTGACAGGATCTTGTTAACCTAAATATAAGAGCCTTTCATAGTGAGAACAACAAGCATTTATTTGAGCTTAAAAAAAAAAAAAAAAAAAAGCTATTCCAGAAACATTGATTCAGGCCGAAGCCCAGACGATGCTCCAGTGAGGAAACAGAAGCAGTGAGTCCTTACGAGAAGGGGACAGGTAACCGTTGCCTCAGTAGGAAGGTGCAGATAAGCTAACAAAACGGAGGTAACTGGTAGTCATCAGCCCAGTGGTCACAGCAACGGCTTTCTCGTTATCTTTGCAAACTGTTTCTTGGAAAACAAGGTTGCCAGGCCCAATTCAAAGGTTATTTTGCCCAATTTTAACATTTCAAAGATTTGAGGCATAGGACGTGCAAGGCAATTCCTCTGGTGCGGCAGCTCCAGCTCCATTGTAAAGGGGACCACTTAGTATTTTTATTTACAACGGCTTAGCGTAATATTCTCCAGCTGCACCCCTGCACTTGCAAAAGATAGGAGTTCCTTCTTTGTTTCTGCTGCGTAGTATTCCACTGTGTAAGTGTACCACAGTTTTTTGATCCAGTCACCCACTGATGGGCACTTAGGCTGTTTCCAGCACTTGGCTATTGTAAATAGTGCTGCTGTGAACATAGTGTGGCGTGTAGGTTCTTTAGAATTGGTGTTTCAAGATTCTTTGGGTATAATCCTAGCAGTGGAATCCTTGGGTAAAAGGCAGTTCAATTTTTAGGGGTTTTTTTGTTTGTTTGTTTAGTTTTTTTATGATTTTATTTATTATTTTTAGAGAGAGGGGAAGGGAGAGAGGGAGAGAGACATGAATGTATGGTTGCCTTTCACCTGCCTCCAGCTACAGAGCTGGCTGGAGATCTGGTTTGCAACCTGGTAATGTGCCCTGACTGGGATTCGAACCAGCGACCTTTGGGTTCACAGGCTGGCACCTTATCCACTGTGCCACCAGCCAGAGCCTCATTTTTAGTTTTTTGAGGAAATTCCACACTGTTGTCCACAGTGGCTGCACCAGCCTGCATTCCCACCAGCAGTGCACCAGGGTTCCCTTTTCCCCACATCCTCGCCAGCACTTGTTGTTTGTCAGTAAGTACTTACCGAATGCGTGACTTAAAGGCCATGAAGGAGTGTGGTCCAGGCAGATAGCGGTGGGATGGAAGTCAGTGGAGGCAGGGTGGACAGCATGTGCACAGGACCATCGCTGCAGGTCCTGACAGCTTCTCTGTCTGGCAGAGGCACACAAATGACGAGAAAGTGAGATTCTGAATAATACCTTAGCTTATTTTATTCCTGTTTTTGCTTTTTAATTCTTCTGATAGGCCAGTCCCAAGATAATGAAAAGGAATTAGCTGCCCTCTTCCAGCTGTGGCTAGAAACCAAAGACCAGGCCTTCTGTAAGGTACGGTTTTTAAAGAAATAGCAGATCTTTCTTGTTGGGTTTCCATAACCTTTGTGTTAGCCCCAGTTCTGTATCCACTTGCCTGATCATGCTTACCTTCTCTGCAGCAAGAACATGAAGACTGCTCAGATGCCACCCCACCTGTTCCTCGTGTGTGAGTATGACACTCTGAACCATGGGGGGTCCTGGGAGACCACCGTTGACGACCCTGCCTGGTTGCTTGGCTCGCGCCAGGGTGAGGGGCTGGAGAGTCCACGGGGTCACCTGCTTCAACATGCCCAAGGAGGGCAGCACACGCCTGTTGTTAAGTGTGCCCCCTGAGTAGCTGATTCTGAAGACAGGAAGGGACAGCACACGCAGTTGAGTTTCTGACAGGGATGTGATCTGCTTTGTGGGTGGACAGTTTTTCCCCTGAATTCCCCTCCTGCAGACTCCATTTGATAATAATTCACCCAGCCCATCTTCCTCGTTTTAACCTATAAAGAAGTTGAGGTAAGAGGTTAAGTGACTGGCTGAAGGTTAGGGACCGGACTGGGGCTAGAATGTAGGTGTCGTGACCTCTGGTCTACTCCTGAGCTCTTTGTATCACAGCACCTCGTGACTGGTTTCAGTCTGGTATGGTCCAGCTTTTCTTTCCGCCCAGCTCTGTTGAGATTGCTTGACATGTAATATTGTGTTGATTTGATACAGGTACATATTGTGAAATGATTACCAAAATAAGATTAGTTAACATTTATCACCTCACACAATTATCAGATTTTGGGTGCGTGTGGTGAGAATATAGAAGATACCTCTTAGCAACTTTCAGCTCGATAAAAATAGTATTATTATTGTAGTCACTGTGCTGTGCATTAGATACCCAGAACTTATTCGCCTTATAAGTGGAAGTTTGTATCCTTTGAGCAACACCTGCCCATTTCCCCCATTTTCCAGCCCCTGGTTACTACCATTCTATTCCGTTTTGTGAGTTCAGCTTTTTTAGATTCCCCCAACTTCTTTATGTTCCAGAAGAACTGACTATGTGGTGCGGCCCAGTACAGGGGAGGAAAAACGAGTTTTTCAGGAGCAGGTAAGAAATATCTGGACCCAGTGGAAACTGGTGCATCTCTGAGGCCACGTGGAGAGGCTCCTGAGTCCAGATTCTCGGGAAATTCACACCTTCTGTCTCTGGTATCCTGTTGGCTGGGGTTGTCTGTTGGGGGCAGAAATGGTGTAAGGAAAGGGGATGAGAAATGTTTTGATGACCTTTTTCCTTTAGCTAGCAAAAGCCATGTACATTTACCTTTTTGTCCTTTTGCTAGTGACTTTGGGGACCATTCTCCCCTGTAGGTGGCTCAGCATTTCTAGTGGAATAGCCTCTTTCCTTCTTAATCTCGCCAGGCTGATCCCTTATTGTATGGGAGCGTTAAAGAGAACCCCACTAATTCTGATTTACGAACCTTGTCCCTTTTCTTTTCACAGGAGCGTTACAGATACAGCCAGCCTCATAAGGCGTTCACCTTTCGGATGCATGGCTTTGAGTCGGTGGTGGGGCCCGTGAAGGGCGTGTTTGATAAGGAGACCTCACTCAACAAGGCCCGGGAGCACTCCCTGCTGCGCTCCGACCGGCCAGCCTACGTCACCATTCTGTCTCTTGGTACAGTGGCTTCATTTCCTCTCATCAGCTGTACTCGTTTTCCTTAACCACACACTCAGGAAAGCTTCGAGGGTCAGGTGTAGCCTCAGGAAGCTTCCAAGTTTGGGAAGGGGACTTGGATCCCCAGAGGTTTATTCGGAGTTAGTGTTTCCTTCCTAAAGTCTGCACTGCAGCTTATTTTCATTCAGGAATTGTTCGCAGGTAAGTAGCTTAAGAATAGGAATTTACTTCCTCCAGGCTGTGATTCCTTTAAACATGAGGTTTTTCACTGTATTTTGTGTCATGAATCTGGTAAAACCTCTGGACATTTTCTCAGAATTATGTCTTTAAATGCATAGCATTACAAGTGAGTGTAATCACATTATAATAGTTATCAAAATAAAGCGTATTTTTAAAATTTAATTTTATTGTAGTATGTATGTATTTTTATGATATTAAATGACAAGATCTAGCAACAGGTCTTATAACTCCTGTAATTTCCAAATAGCGATGTGTGGAAGTGATGTGTGCGTTGTCTGCAACAGCTGTCCTGGGACACGGGAACATCTGATTTCTGTTGCAGTGTCACAGCACTAACGATATGTGGTTTGTCCCCTTGGTTAAGGATGATCGTAGAGGGGTTACTTGGCTAAAAGGGTGACAAGTGTATAGGGAGCTGTCCCTAGAGGGTGGTGTCCACCAGGGCCGTGTCAGAGTTAGGTACAGCCAACTCTGGGCACTGACCCTCCAGAGCAGGAGGGGAGAGCCCTTCAGTCACAGCCCTGCTCCTTTCAGCTGGTGACTTTCTTTTCTGACACCGTCAGTTCGAGATGCTGCGGCCCGGCTGCCCAATGGAGAAGGCACGAGAGCGGAGATCTGTGAGCTGCTCAAGGACTCCCAGTTTCTCGCCCCTGATGTCACCAGCACTCAGGTAGGACAGGGAAGAGCTTCTTCGGGTTTTCTTCCAAAAAGGAATTCAGCAAAGTGACCAGGAAACATAAACTGTGGTAACACAATTTTTGAAGAACTGAGTGAAGAAGGGGAAAGAAGGGAATCTCAGGACACAGGAGCAGTGATAGCCTAAGACGTTGCTGTTAGGGAGGCACGGATTTGACTCCTTCCACTGCTGAAGGTTGTCATCTCCTTCTGAGACCCCAGCTCAGTCTTTCAGGAACCTTCGTCTTTCAGTCTGGGCCTGTGACTGACTAGTGGGTTTTTGGGAGCACCCCCACCTGCCTGGGAGATGGTCAGTTCAGCAACTGCGACTCAGCCAGAGCTTTGGCACCAGCATCTGAGTCTGACCTGTCCCTTATCCCCTTGGTTCTGGTCCCTAGGTGAACACAGTAGTGAGTGGTGCCCTGGATCGGCTGCATTATGAAAAAGACCCATGTGTGAAATACGACATTGGACGGAAGCTGTGGATCTACCTGCATCGGGACAGGAGCGAGGAAGAGTTCGGTGCGTGAGGCCCCTGCATTGTGTCCAGCTAGATTAGGGACGCTTCTCACTTTGCGCCCCAGTTCCAGTGTGGCTCTCGGTGCCACTGAGGTGGGACTTAGCCCACCAGCGAAGCCTTGGCTCTCGGTGAAACCGCCCTTCTTACTGGGCTGAGGCTGAACCACCGCTGAAGCTTGTCACCCTTGTTTGCAGAGCGGATTCACCAAGCCCAAGCAGCGGCTGCCAAAGCCAGGAAAGCCCTGCAGCAGAAACCCAAACCCTCGTCCAAGGTGGTGAGTGACCCCTCAGGGGCTGGCTGAGCTGTTGCGGGGAGACGGCCACCCCCCCCTTGTGCCTCCCTTCCGTGTGCCGTTGTCAAGTCTGCGTGCGGGTTTCCCTCTCCCTCGCCCCACAGAAGTCCAGCAGCAAGGAGAGCTCTGTGAAGGTCCCCAGCAGTGGCCCCGCTGAGCAGAGCCAGATGAGCCTCAGTGACTCGAGCATGCCGGCCACCCCTGTCACACCCGTGACCCCCACCACTCCGGCCTTGCCCACCACGCCTATCTCCCCTCCACCAGTGTCAGCAGTCAACAAAAGTGGCCCTACTCCCGTCTCAGAACCAGCTAAATCTAGCTCCAGGTAAGCCCTCTGTTCCTTCTCCAGCTTTCTCCTTCCCAAGTCCTCTTGTGTGCATGTCCTAAGTGGGTTGCTTTTCGTTTCCCCCAATTTTCTTCCTAGTGTTCTTCTGGTGTCCTCGCCCACAGTGCCACAGCTGGGGACAGTGCTCTCCTTGGCTTCCAGCCAGACTCCACCAAGCTCTCAGGCTGCGGCCCGGGTGGTGAGCCACTCTGGCTCGGCCGGCCTGCCCCAGGTGCGGGTGGTGGCCCAGCCGAACCTTCCTGCTGTGACTCAGCCGACAGCTGGGCCGGCGCAGCCACTGCCGCCAGTTCCTGCAGGACCTCAGATTCGAGTTCCAGCCACGGCCACGCAGACCAAAGTTGTGCCCCAGGTAAACGGACAGCGGACCCAGAGGTGGGCTGATGAGTGCAGTGGGCAGTCTGGGTGAGGACTGAGGGGTTTATATTTCTACTGATGTTTATTACAAGTCATTTCACGTTCACAGTTGGGTGAGTGTTTTTATGAGTTGGACTTTACATATTGCACATCAGGACTGAGAAGTTTCATGATTTCCCCAGGGTTGTAAAGTTAGGTCCCTTGTTGGAGGCGGGCTGAAATCCAGGCCTGTGATTTAGATCTCAGGCTCCTTCTAGTGTGCCTCAAGTCTTTGCCATGCCGCTAACTAGCAGTGGAAGTTTAGAAAAGAGTCTAATCTTTCGCCTTGGTTTTCTTTACTATAAAATGAGTATAATGTTTATCTTTAGTATGAAGGAATAAGGTTAAATGTGGATGAAAAGGAAAATGAAAGATGAGAACCTGACAGTGTCCATCCTAGAGCAGAGTGAGTGTTGGGTGCTGTCAGGCAGAGGACGCAGAGGCGCCCCTGGTGGTGGCGGCTGGTCTGCGCCTTCGTGTCTCATTATGCTCTTGGCCTCCTGCTCTGACCTAGACGGTAATGGCCACCGTTCCCATCAAAGCTCAGACTGCAGCAGCCACTGTGCAGCGGCCGGGACCCGGGCAGATGGGGCTCACGGTGACAAGCCTCCCTGCCACGGCCAGCCCTGTGAGCAAGCCAACCATGAGTTCTCCCGGGACCTCTGCTCCGAGCGCTTCCACAGCCACCGTGCTTCAGAACGTCAGTGGACAGAACATTATCAAGCAGGTGGGTGGGACCCAGCCGCTTTGTTCTGAAGCAGAGTGGGGAGGTCTCCTGTCGGGCACCCTTTCAGGCACTTGGAGTCTGCGTTCCCACCAAGGGCAGCGCCAGCTCTACAGGTGCCAAAGAGATTTCTGCTGGTCCTTCCATCTAGTTCAGCATTTAGCTGCTGAGTTTCTGAATGTGGAGGAGACCGTCCATGAATTAAATTAGTTAAAATCTGAGTATAACGTCATGTGATTTATTGACATTATCAGTTGACCACCAGTAGGAGAATATATTCATACTTGCTCAGGTGTGAATATGCAAGGCCAACCATAGAACTGCAAGAATTGTTAGGCAGAATAGCAGCTAGTTCCTGCACTGTGCTAAAGGCTTTATAGTTACTAGGTCACGTAATACTCCACACTGCGGAGTGGGCACTTTTGTAATCCCCATTTTACAGGTGAAATGGAGCCACGTAATGATAAAATAACATTTCTTTCAGCAAATATTTATTGAGGACCTTTTGTGTGCCAGGCACTGTCCAAAGTATTGGGAATTTAGTGGCATGTTGCACAGACAAAGTTCCTCCTTTGTGGAGCTCATCCTCCTGTAGAGCCAGGGGGCAAACAGGTCCTGCAGGGGCCGGTGCAGGCGGGGCTGCGAACAGCAGTGCGCAGGGGTGGCAGTGCGCAGGGGTGGCAGTGAGCAGGGGTGGCAGTGCGCAGGGGTGGCAGTGCACAGGGGTGGCAGTGCACAGGGGTGGTGGGGGAGGGTAGTGTGCAGTGTGCAGTTCAGCTCAAACTATCGGAGAGCACCCCCCTGAGGAGCTGGCAGCTGAGAGAGGTGTGCGAGGTTGGACAGTGTGCCGTGTTACAGGTGGCTAGGGAAAATGTGTTCCAGATACAAGAAGAGCAAGTGAAAATGTCTTGAGTCAGGAATGTTTGGGGAGGAACAGGAAAGCAGTTGTGGCTGAGGCCCAGGGAGCACGCGTGGAAGTGTCGGGACGTTTCTTGAGAGGTTTCCAGTGGTCAGATCATGTCAGACTGACTTTAATTCAGATGTTGCCGTGTCCAGTGAGAGGTCCCACTGGCCTGCTGTGACTAGTCATCACGAGAGAGAAGTGCTGGGATTCTGAAGTCAGGGTGCAAGGTCAAGTCGGTGTGATTTCCTGGCAGTTTGATGATGGGGTCTGAGGGAAGGGAGTCCAGGTCCACCCTGTGGCTCTTGGCTTGAGTGACCAGGTGGCCAGGGGGAACAGGGAGGTGCAGAGATGTAAGGCAGACAGGAGAGAAGAGGGTGCTCCTGGGGCAGCACGAGCTTCGGGTGTGGGAGCAGGGGAGATTGAGGCCTCAGCATTGACCACCTGCTGGATGTAGGGAATGAGGGGACTTGAGTGGATCCACTGGATTAGTGGCTTTTGGAGAAAGTGTTCAAAAGAGAATGTGAGGCAAGGAGATGGAAATAGTGAACATAGATAGATTTTAGAGTAATTTTGCTTTGGAAGAGAGAACTGGGGCTGGAGAGGGGCAGAGGGAGGGAGATGTGCGGGAAGCGGGGGTCTGTTGCATTTGACATGAGGAGACATGTCAACAGCAGGTTGCATTCCAGGTGAGGGAGGGGGAGACTGCTCATGGGGCAGAGGGAGTCCCCGAGGCTAAAAGGGTCACCTCTGTGATGTGTGGGGGCGTGGCCAGTGCTGCCGTCCTGCTCCCACAATGAAAGTTGAGCACAACCAGGAGCAGGTGTTCCTAAGACCACTGGGGAAATGTGAATGAATATACATAGTATTAGCTAATAATAGGTGATTATGTTTATTAATTTAAAAAGCCCTTTTCTAGGTTAGAGAAAAACACACAACTATCAATCAGCAAAGTGCTATATATTAGTTTACTTTAAAATATCCGCACTCCTCCTTCCTTCTTTGACTCCCAGGGCAGGGCAACTAGAGCAAACTTAACCAAGCGATGACCTTTGAAGGTGGGTGATGGGTATATGGATTGGTTACACTATTCTTTGCTGCTGTGAATGTGTATCATTTGTTAAAGTAAACGGTTAGAAAACCATAGGAAGCACATATACCCTTGCAGTGGAGGTTCGCTTAATTGCGCTCTGCACCCCGTGTGGCGCTTTCGTCAGTGCTGTTTCTCCCCACCCAGGTGGCAGTCACTGGGCAGCTCGGTGTGAAGCCCCAGACAAGCAACAGCATCCCACTCACAGCCACTAACTTTCGTATCCAGGGTAAGGATGTTTTGCGTCTGCCACCCTCTTCCATCACCACAGATGCCAAAGGCCAGACAGTTCTGCGAATCACTCCGGACATGATGGCCACGTTGGCCAAGTCCCAGGTGACCACGGTCAAACTGACCCAGGACCTCTTCGGGACAGGAGGCGGCACCGCAGGCAAAGGCATCTCTGCTACGTTACACGTCACTTCCAATCCGGTGCATGCCGCTGACAGCCCTGCGAAGGCCAGTCCAGCCAGTGCCCCTTCCTCCACGCCAGCAGGTCCCACGGTGGTCAAAGTGACTCCTGACCTCAAGCCAGCAGAAGCCTCGAGCTCCGCCTTTCGGCTGATGCCAGCCCTGGGCGTCAGCGTGGCGGACCAGAAGGGGAAGGGCACGGTGGCCTCTTCAGAAGCAAAGCCAGCTGCCACGATCCGCATTGTGCAGGGCCTGGGAGTGATGCCCCCGAAAGCAGGCCAGACCATCACAGTAGCTGCCCATGCCAAGCAGGGGTCCTCTGTGGCCAGCGGGTCTGGAACTGTCCATACTGCGGCGGTGTCCTTGCCCAATATGAATGCTACCGTGTCCAAGACTGTGGCCGTGGCTTCCGGGGCAGCCAGCACCCCCATCAGCATTGCCACGGGAGCGCCCACCGTGCGGCAGGTCCCTGTCAGCACCACGGTGGTTTCCACGCCCCAGGCTGTGAGTACCTTTGGTGGAGAAGAAGAGCCCTTCCCCCTGGGGAGCTCCCCTTTTTAGGGGTGGAAATGTCTGTCCCCTCAGGTGACGCAGACAGGCTTATTTACTAGCAGGCTTTTGTTTAATTTTGAAACATTTATAAAGGGAGTACATGCATACATTCTTTTTTAAAAAATATTAAAAGTCCCGAAGTGCATAGAGTAAAATACAAAATTTATTTCACTGTCCTCTTAATTTTCCCTTCCTGAGGGCTAATATCTGTTGGGATTTTGGCATTTATCCTTTAAGTTAGTTCTTTTCCAGGGTGTTTTTATACACATACACATTGTTTTAAAAAATCCTTATGAGAGGTGCCTGCACTGGGTCACAGAGATACGCATATTGGAAGTTTTGATACTCCGGTTGTGCCACCCAAAGGCCATACCAAGTTACAGTCCACTCCACAAGTCTCTTGCCCTGGCCAGTACGGGATGCTGTGTGGGGTGTTTTTTGTTAACTTTATGTAGCTGCCTTAGTGGTAAAGAGAGTTCTTTATCTTTGCTGGTTTTCTTCCGGGATATTTGGCTTTTTTTCATAGTTTGAAGTGACTCTTTATATTTTCTGGGTAAGTCTTTGTGCAGAAAGTATTTTCTTTCTATCATTTTTTTTAACTTTGCACAAGGAGCCTTTTGCTCTACAGGTATTTTATGATTAGATCTGTCTGCCAACATTTCTTATATGGTTCCTGCGTTTTATGTTTTGTCTTTTTGCCTTCTTACCCCAGAGTTAAAGACACTAGCTTATATTTTCATAAACTTCTCAGAGTTTTAAGAAAAGTGTAATTGATAATCCATTTGAAGTGTAATTTTGTGAGTAGCACATGGTAGAAATCTCAATTTAAGTTTTTCAAATTATTCCAACGTCATTGACTAATTTATCCCTTCCCAGCTAATTTGAAACAGTACATTTGTCATAAACCACACCCTCATGTTAACAGAGGTGTGTTTCTGGTTGCATGTGTGTTCCTTTAGCTTCAAGGTAAGGAGCACTGTGCTATGTTTATGTAAGGATGGGATAAAACATTGTTTTACTTTTCTAAACAAGCTGCGTAGTAAAACCGCAGTAATTTGGGTAAAAGCCAGACTGGTGGAGGAAGGAGGAAATAATTAGGAAAACCAGCCAGCCAACAAACCCTGATATGTAGCATGGCTTAAAAGGAAATACCTCATTCTCATATCTTAGACGTTAGAATAAGCAAGAAAGGAAAGTGCTTACTTGATCCACTGTTGTCTCCCTGAACCCTCCTCATTAACACAGGAATTACCACCCAGTGGCCTCCACCCTGCTATTGAACTGGATCAATACCAGGGTGGGGCAAAAGTAGGTTACACTTGTTTGTATGGAAAATAATCCAATAATTAATCAGTAATAACAAGAATAAACTGTGTTTTATGTGCTTAGAACTGTAAACCTACTTTTGCCCCACCCTGTGACAGGGAGAGCATTTAGTGGGTTAGGAAGCATTGAGATTTCCCTGTCTAGTCAACTAGTTAGGCTAGTTCATGAAGGGACGGTTCTATCTTATGCTGGTGGCCTGAAATGTTTTTAAGCAACTAAAACAATAAAATAAAACCGTAAGGAAATCCACCTGGAGGTACCCTTCTGTTGCCTGTTGACATGTTTTAGTGCTTCCCATGGGCCACCCTTATGAGGCAGTTCTGCACCTGAGCACCTGGCTTCTTTTTAGTTTTTCTTTTTTTCTTTTTTCTTTTTAAGATTTTATTTATTACTTTTAGACAGAGGGGAAGGGAGAGAGGCAGAGAGGGAGAGAGACATCATTGTATGGTTGCCTTTCACCTGCCTCCAGCTGTGGACCTGGCTGGAGACCTGGCTTGCAACCTGGTTATGTGCCCTGGCTGGGAATTGAACCAGTGACTGTTGGGTTCACAGGCCTTATCCACTGCACCACCAGCCAGGGCAAGCACCTGGCTTCTTTAGAACCAGCTTGGCCATGGGAAATGTCAGTGCCTTTTTTTAGCATTCTGTCAAACCACCCCTCTCAAATTGTTTTATTTTTTATTGACTTAACTAGGGTGATACTGGTTAACAAAGTCATACCGTTTCAGGTGCGCAGTTCTGCAGCACACCATCTGTACAGTGTACTGTGTGTTCACCACTCCACGTCACGTCTCTGTCCGTCACTGCTTATCCCCGCAGCCTCGCCTCTAGCCCCCACCCACCTCCCCGGTGTTACCATACTGTTGTCTGCGTCCTTGAGTTGTTTTCTTTTCCACTTTCGCTCAATCTGTCCATTCCCAACCCCCACAGCTGTCAGCCTGCTGCCTATAAATCTTGAATCACTTTAAAAAATCCTCCCCCAAGGATATATTTGATTTTAGAAAAAGAAAGGGGGAGAAACAAGTTGATGTGAGAAGCATTGGTTGCCTCTTCTATGCGCCCCCCCTCCCCCTGGGGATTTAACCAGCAACCTCTTGGGGTACAGGATGATGCCTCAACCAACTGAGCCACCCAGCCAGGGTTTGGGTCACTTTAAAGGCAGACTTGCAGAGGATTTTATTGTATATAAATTTCATTACCAACCAAGGGTTAAAAAGCCAGGTAACTTAAAAACAGATGATGCCATTACCAAATCTTAGCCATCCTGAAATCCCCAAAACTAGGCCTTTTCAACATTTTTGTTCCTCGTAGGCCTTCTTAGCTCAAGGTTGGACTTTTCACTTGGTTGAGTTTATGAGTGTCCCCTAACTAACCTCTTTCTGGGAGAAACGGAAAGTACCTGGAGAATGTGACCTGTGCCTGAGTTGGCACAGCCAGTGGAGCAGCGGCTGTGCGCATACTGAATTAACCCTTGCGTGCCCCGCTGCAGACGGCAAGTGGGTGCCCGTGCCAGGGACATGCGGGCGAGTAAGACCCCGTCCTCCAGGGAGCCCAGACTCTTCCCGTGCCGAAGGGAATACACATCTGCCTTTGGGATTCAGGGACACCTTTGATCCTGATGAGGACAGTTACATACGGTTACTGCTGCTTTAGGCAGCGTGAAAGAGGATGGGAGCAGCCCAGGCGACCCCTAAATAGGAAGCAGCAGCTTAACTACAGCACGTGCAGCAGGGTGAGGGTACCTCCCTGGGCCGCTCCTTGGGAAGCCTGCAGGGTACAGGGGACGGAAGCAGCTGAGTGCTGCCTCAGATGGTGGCCCTGGAGGGAGACTTGGTTTTCTTACCTCCTGTCACATAAACTCATTTCCTACTCCTCTAGGGGAAGCTGCCTACACGGATCACAGTCCCGCTCTCTGTGATCAGCCAGCCAATGAAGGGCAAAAGTGTGGTCACAGCCCCCATCATCAAAGGCAACCTCGGCGCCAAGTAAGTGCTCAGTGAGGGCTGGGCGGGGCTGGGCGGTGGTGGTGGGGGGGCTCCCTGGTGCACAGCGGGGGCAGCTGGTTGCCCAGGGCTGGCCTACCATATCTCCTGTTGTGCTGCTAGTATGGTTTCAGGTGCTGGGGATATAGCAGCAATTAAAATAGACAAAACGCCATGCTGTCCTCAGCAGGGGGGAGATGATAGAGTAGTATTCTAAATGGGTGGTAAGACATACTGCAGAGAAAAAGCAAGGGAGGGGCTGGGAAGAGCTGTAATGGAGTTGGCCCCGCTGTGGCTCGGACAGCAGTTCTGCGGGTGCTGGGGAAGGCCTTGCTCGGACAGTGTAGCCCGGTGGTGTGATGGGCCAGAGGGTGGAGGCTTGCGTGGGAGTCTGGGCTCCCTGTGGCTCTGGCGTAAACAGGGGTAAAAGGCATGAGGAAACCATTCTGATGGTCTCAATGCAGCTGTTTTGGGGGTGGGTTTCTGGTCAGAAGCACCCATCTCCCTGGAGCCTGCTCATTCGCCACTCCTGCCGGTCGGGTATGGGTATTGGGGTCAGGCTCTGGGTGTTTCTCTCTCGTCACAGGAAGCATAGAAGCTGGCAGGAAGCTGTGCTCATCAGCTGCTTCCATTTCAGTCCAGAATGCTGGCATTTTCACTGGGCACCAGACCTCCCTGTTTTCCTTCAATACATGGCCTGATCCTGGGTGGGAGGTAACACCTGTCCCGCTTTCCACCCGCAGCCTCAGTGGGTTGGGCCGCAACATCATCCTCACCACCATGCCGACGGGCACTAAGCTCATCGCTGGCAACAAGCCCGTGAGTTTCCTCACTGCCCAGCAGTTGCAGCAGCTTCAGCAGCAAGGTCAGGCCACGCAGGTAAGGCCCACGGAGGACTACTGGGCACGCCAGGTTCCTTTCCCTTGCAGCCGGTTCTCAGCTGATGAGCCCGTTTGCCACCTGCTGATCAGTCTTTCCCTTTGCAACCAGGTGCGCATCCAGACGGTCCCCGCGTCCCATCTTCAGCAGGGAACAGCTACGAATTCCTCCAAAGCAGTCTCCACTGTTGTTGTGACCACAGCTCCATCTCCTAAGCAGGCACCTGAACAGCAGTGACACTGGGAGAGAGGTGGCTTCCGTAAACGCCGTACCTGGCCTGCCCTGCCGGCCGAAAGGAAGGAGCAGGGGGTCCTGTCCTTCCTCTGAGCTTACCTGTCCACGGAGGGCCGGCGGTGGGATGATGGCAGGTCCACATGGAGGACACTGATGCGGGCTCCCTGCGCTGTTCTGTACCGGTCAGGAGAAGCCGCTCTTCAAACTTCTGTGAGGTCACAGTTGTCACACAAGCCCAGGTTCACTCCTGAGAGCAGGGGCCCAAGTGAGGGCATGCAGGACTGAGTGCAGGCCGGGAATGCCTCGCGCTACGTGTGGATCGTATGCTTTAGCTTGTGGTCTTCTCCGTGACTCGTGGCCTGGGGAGGAGTTTTGTGTCCAGAAATTTGTATGTAACTTATTTTTTTATAACTAATTATTATTTTGACCAGAATGTGAGAATAGCAAGATTCTTCAAAGTTGACGGCTGACTTGATAACTACATAGTGATCGAGAAGCGGAGATGGGCAGGAAACAATGGAAGTGGGTTCCGGGAAATGGGGTCAGTTTGGCACTACCTCTTTAAGGTGGGGTACCAGGGTCCTGACTGTGGTCTGTGTCCTCACCTGCAGCCCGTGTCCTCCTCATCAGGCTGTTCACACACAAGTCGGTTGCCAGTGGACACGGTAGGTGAATGCTGCAGAAATGCTGCTTTTGCAGAACAGACTTTTACTTTAGAGATGAGACATTCTGCTTTGTTTCAGAACAAGAGTCAGCAAACCATAGTCCTTGGGCTGGCTACCCATTTTTGTAAATAAAGTTTGATTGGAACACAGCCCATGCCCATTTGTTTACATATGTATTAATAGGGCCTCTTTCAATCCGAAGGCAGAACTGAATAGATGCCATAGAGACCATATGGCCTTCCAGCCTAAAATGCTTTTTATGTGGTTCTTTAAGATGTTGCTGACTTTTATTCCAAAGTAGAGATGGCAGGAAAGAGTGTCCCTACCAGATTGCACCAACACAAAATAAGTCAGTCTGGATAGACAAGTTATTTAATCCTGGCTGTTTTGTACTTCTGAGCCTCAGTCAAGCCGCGGGCGGGGAGCTTAGAGTGATGCTGTAAAGTGTTATCTTTAATTAACGTGCTGGTTAAGGATACGTGCCTCTTTCGTACTGGAGCAGGGTTGGGTGGTAAAGCTTTTCAGCAGTGGCCAGGCTTCCCCAACTCTCAAAAGTATACAGCTCATTAAAAATGTGTCTTCCATCAGTAGAAATCTAGTGGTGCTACCTTGTGGGGTCTGAGTGAGGAGGTGGAGGCAAAGAACTGGCATGGCCTCCTGCAGGGGATGCTGGTGGAAGGCGGGTCATCAGGCACATGAAAGAGGAGCAAGGACCTTCCAAGTGGCTTGTGGGTGACACAGAGGTTTCGTAGACATCTCGTTGAATTCTTAAAGCAGCCCTGTAAAGTGGTTGTTATCATCCCTGTTCCGTGAGAAAATGTGAGTTGTGGTTGAAGTTACAGAGATCCACAGTGTTAGATCCAGTCTTCTCATGCTGAGTGCCTTCTCTGCGTCTTCCTGAAGTGAGAATGGCTGTGGTGTGTCACACCGTGAGGCTTGGGGACAGCCCAGATTTGAGGGGTAACTTGGATGACAAGGATCCAGGGGGAATTGGCTGAGGTAAGAGGGGACTTCGGAGGGACAGCGGAGGCTGGCCCAGAGGTGAGGTTGGTAATGGTCAGTGGTAGGGACTCTGGGGAAGGAAACAGGTTGGTCTCACCTGAGTAAAGGAGGCCACGTTGGTTGTTTATGATGCTTGGATATTTGCAGGTCATTGTCCCCTGCGGTCCCATTTCCCATGAAAAGTCTTGGGTGGTTTCCAAATGAGAGAAGGGTAGAAATTTGAGGAATCCTGTCTCAGGTATTTACTGCTGGTTAAAATAAACTCCATCTGCATTTACTTAACAAATGATTTCATGAAAGCGGTTTTGGCATTCAGCCCCAGAGCCTTACCCCATGGTTTCACTTACTGGAGTCACCTGACTGCCTGGCACCTTAGTGGCTGCAGACATTTACATGGGAGAACAGACAGGTCTCAGGATACAGGTGTGGGGCTGACTCCCTGGGAAGTAGAAGAGGGTCCCGGCCAGCCTGTTGATGGATCACCACGTTGGAATCCCCCACTGGAGTTGGGAAGTGGCATCACCAGCATCGGTCCTGAGCCTGGTTCCTTGAACATGTCCCCCAGGGCCCATGTAGCCAGGGAATGGCTCTGGGGTACGTGGGGGGAACGGTTCCAGAAGAACCAGTAGTGGCCGCTGAGTCTTTGAGCCTCTGGTTGGTAAAATTGTTCAGCCCATGTGCCTGAGCCTGGATTTGATGCCTAGCGTGGTGATGCGTTTGTACTTGAACGCTGGATCTAAGAATGTTGGTGCCAGGATCGGTCACCTCTGTGAAGGTGTCCCAGCTGTGCAGTGCAGAGAGCATCAGAATAAATTCTGATGCTTTATATGTGATCTTCACACCTCAGCCTCCCACTCTGGAGAAAAGACTGTGCTTCCTTAAAGTATTCTGTCCCAACCCCTTTTAAATCACGATGGAGATCACCACTTTGAGAGGAAAACCGAGAAGAGAACAGGTTCCTGCTTCCTGCTTCCATCCCTACAGAAAGAACATGTGTTCCATCAGTCACCAATCATAGGCCCTCTAGTGCTTGTTGAATAAATGTTTGGAGATCTGCTCCCAAACCAAAGTGGATCCTAAAAGGGAAGCCCTCATGGGCTTCTTCTCAAAATGAAATCGGTGTTTTCGAGTTACTCATTCTTAACCTCTGTGCCCTGCCTCAGTTCCGACCTGCTGCTCACTGGGAGGTCACCTTCACTGGGCACAGCGCTTCATGGAGGCCATCTCTGCGGGACATCTCTGTGGGAAGCAGCAGAGGGCAACAGGAGAAAAGAGCTGGACTCGGCCCTGCCGAAGACTGGCTCTACAACTTAGCGGAACTGTGTAACCTTAAACTAATCAGCGTCTCTGAAGAAGCTAATGCACTTCCGATGAAGGCTGCTGTGATGAGAAGCTAACGAGACCCCTCTTTCGGAGTCTGAAAAATGCCACTCAAAGGAATGGCACTGCTCAGAGTTTGAAAGAGCTTTCAAATTTGTCCTGACCGACTTGTATTACTTTGCAAAACTTAATGTATTTCCCTTTCTGTTCTTTGACACTCAAATTGCCTTTGCGCCTAGAGTGTGCTTTTTCTCGGGGGCACACTCCCTGTTTGTCCTCCCTCTTTGTCTCGTGATGGCTTTACTTACCCTGCGGTACCAGTCACCCCGTCTGTCTCTCCCATGAGACCGAGTTCCTTGCTGGGTATGCGCTTAATCTGCACAACCAGCCAGTACTGGTGCAAAGTTGTCTAATAAATACTTGTTGAAGGAGTTGGAAAAAAAAGACCCAGAACCAAGACTGGAGGATCAAGACTTGTATTACTCGTTCAAGCTCCCCGGCTTTTACAGGATTCTCGTCTTTTGCTTTCAGCCGTATGGAAAGTCAAGGCCATCCCTAACCTGACGTTTCTCTCTACCTCATCACACAGGTTTCCCGTCAGCATTCTCTTAGGAGCGGTCAGGACCTTTGCATCCCGGCTGCCAGCTGGGCCACGAACTAGCTTCCTGATTTAAAAAATAAAAATCATCTTGGGCCCCACTTGGTCACTTGTCAGCAGTGGTATTGCAGTTCTCTGAAATGTATATGATCAGTTCAGAGATGTTTAACTGTGACACTTAACATACCAAAGCTTGTGAATTACTACTTTTAAAAAATAACCTGTTAGAACTGCATCTGTGAAATAAAGGTGCTGTCATTCACCTTCTAATAAGAAAGTGCTTTCTTGAGAGGAAAAGGGGTAAGTTATCAAAAATGGTGAGTTGCTGGATTCATAGCATGAATTCATCCATGTTCTGAAACTTGCAGAGTCTCTAGTTTCTCTCCACTCTGAGATACAAATAAGAGCTTCCTCATTTTCCTTTATGAAGGATGTCACACCAACACACACTAACCAATGAAACAAGATAGGCCCTGAAGAGCAGACCAAAGCAGCTTAAAGTGGAGGCGATGCGCTGCCCCTCTGGACATGGGCTGTTCGTGCTCAGGGGGACACATTTCACCCCATTTGTGGCCGTGGCCTCTTCTCATTCCTCGTCTGAGCCACCCAAGAGGGCCTTTTGGTAAGTAGAGTCTGACTTCAGCTTCTGAATCCCAATGATTTCTCCTTCTCTGGGCCTCTTTAGCCGAGTCAAAAGGCTGGAAGAGAAACAGGAAGACAAATGAGCCCTGAAACTTCCTCCTTCATTCACCTAAGAATGTGAAGGCATCTGATGGTTTTTAAAGCATATTCTTTGTATCAAATACTGTGTTCGCATACCTGACTTCTCAGTATTCAAGGTAGGTAAAGGGACCACGACTAATATTTAATAGTTGATGTTGCAGTTGAAACTTCAACTTAGGTTTCCCACATCATTTCTTAGTATTTCACTGACCAGGTAGTGGAACTGAAACTGTGACCTTGAGTTGCCTCTGTGTGATGTGTGTGGGACTCGTTCTGGAGGAAGTGTATCCGCTTTGGGTAGGGAAATCAGAAACCAGGAAGAAAGGGCAGCACAGCAGAACTGAAATGATAGAGCACGTCAGTTGGGTGGCCTTGACCAAATGAGTCTTTTGAAGCCTTGGGTTTCTTAATCTGTAGAACATTACAGTGCATGTTCTATAAAGTGATACGGGTTAAATTGGTTAATACACTAAATGCTTCCTGCAGTGTGCCTGGGACAAGCCAGGTGCATAGGAATCACGGTATTATCCCTGAAGAGCGCTTGAGAGAGCACTGCCACCTGTGTTGTCACAGGGTCTCGGGGAGAGGAACACAGTGATGAGCAGGGGACAGAGTGGGCCCTTGGGTGCGGTACGGCTGCCTAATGCAGACTTTCCCATCACACCACAGGCCTGCGATCCAGCAGAACTGCCTCTGAAGCCTGGCACGCTCTCAGGTGTCAGGTCCTGCGACAGTTCAGGTCCTTTCCCTTCTCGTAGCCTTGTCACCCTTGCCTGGATGTGTGGAGTTCCTTGCACAGAACTTGGCAGTTAGTGGTACTTAGGTGGTAGAAGTTAGCACGGCTTAGGAGCAAAAGCTGGGGAATAAAAATGATGCAGTGTAGCAAATTTCAGGGGCAGAGGGTGGGCAAGGAAGGGAAATGACGGAAGTCATGTTCTCTCCGACATACCAGTAGACAAGAAAGTAGTTGGTGGCCACAATGCAGAGGGCAGCCAGGTAGTGCCAGGAGAAGCACATGGTGATGAACATGATGTTTGAGTGATCATTCTGGTCCCACGCGGGCGCTCCAGAGGGTGGGAACAGCACAAACCCGATCTGGTGGATTACACAGAGAAGTCAGCCTTGTCATCTGATGCTTCCTTCCTGGGGCCACCGGAGGCATCCGACGCTCCCCACCACCTCATTTCCCGCACCTGCATTAGCAGAGGAAAACCTTTTTGCACAGGACAATTGCTAGGCCAGTTGTAGTTTTGTATAGGCTTACTGCAAACCGGCACCTCGGAACAGTTTAGCAAATGGATCCGATGGGTGGTACTGATACCTCCACTGGGGTGGGCAGATAGGGAAACATTTCTGTGCTCCGGAGGTTGCGCTGGTTAATGCATCAGCGGGGGATCCATGGATCAAGTTGATTAGGTCAAGCGACAGGCAAGGTAAGGAACATGCATGGCCTTCTAAACCCACCCACGTGGCCTGTTAAGTGGTTCCTTGTTGGGACTTTGCCTGGACATGCTCCATGGGGTCCCCGAACCTGTACAGTGTTAGGACTGTTTGGATAATTACCTGCCAGAACCAGGTGCCTTGAAGAATCGTGAGGGAGGTTCGGAAAAATTCCAGCACGAAATTGTCTCGAAGAAGCACCTCTAAGAAGATACTGAAAGCCCCTCCGAACACGGCGCACAGCAGGAGGGAGTGGATGTACTGGTCCAGCGGCGGTCGGTTATGAACGTGGTGGTAGAACAGGAAACCTGCCACGGAGCCGGTGACAGCCGTCAGAGATGAGCCCATTCCTACGTCAGAGCCTTCGCTCTGGACTTTCCCCATTAGTATGTTTCCTCAAAGTCAGATTTTTTAGCACTTGGAAAGTGAGTTTATATAACATTACAGGACAACAAAAATGTGGATTAAATATACTTTGTGTAAAGTGGGTACAGCAGCAGAGGATAGATCTTTAAATCTCTAGAATCTATGGTAGGGTTCTGCATAGGACAGGTAAGTGAAATGTGGCTGATCTGTGACAAATGATGTGTGTGGAAGTTCAGTTTTGTCCCCATTCACCTTTTTTTCAACTCTTCCCGAGCTACAGAAGTAAGTGAGGTTGTTGGATTACACAATGCTTTTTGCCCTGGCTGGTGTGGCTCAGAGGATGGAGCCCTGGCATGCCAGCCAGAAGATCACCAGTTCAATTCCCAGGCAGGGCACGTGCCTGTGTGGCCGGCCACATCCCCGTAGGGAGGGTGCGAGAGGCAACCAATCAACGTTTCTCACATCTATGTTTCTCTTTGGTCCCCTCCCTATAAAAATAAGTATCTTATTAAAAATAAATGAAATGTAACCACCTGTTTTTTAAAAATGCTTTGTTATAACCCTGTTTAATAGGAGTTAACTGGGAGATCTGTCCTAGCCTCCGGGTGGGTCTATTCGTGATGGGGCTCACCTGGTACCACTGCAGGGTGCGGGGTGGAGTGAGGAGTTTCTCTTCCCAAACCACAGGGAGTCACACATTTTTGCACAGTGGCATGCACCCAGTCTTCGGGCAGTTGGGTGTTTCTGTGCAGATGTGCCCACACGCTCGGGGGGGAAGGTGTGAGCTGGTGGGCCAAGGCAGGGACCGTTTGCACCATTAGCTGGTGACTTTGGCTCAAAGCCTTGTGGGTTCATGTGCTGCTCTATGAACTATGTCACCTATTCCTTCCAGAGCATAGGCGTAAGCCTGCTCAGGGTGAAGTTTGGAGATTGGGATTTTTGCGGGGCAGGTTATGACATCGGCAGCAGTTCTGGTCCACTGTGCCCTGGCCCCACATAATCACAGCTTGTCAGTTTCTTCCTTTTTCCATCCTTACCACTAAGTTACCTTCATTGAATGTTGCCACAGCCATAACCAGCCTGTCGACCCCCAGGGGAACGTGGCTGACGAGAGAGGTGAGCATGTCGGTGATTCCCGAGATGGCAAAGAAGAGATACATGGTGCTGTGTTGCCAGTTCATCAGCTTGACCCAGTGGTTTTCAGAGGACAGGTGGAGGTGGGGTCCATCTGGAACAAACTGCTCTGCCAGGATCCCTGCAGGGAAATGAGAATGGAAATTGAGGGAAGAGGAGCTGCAAGACAAACAGGTGACAGCAAAAATCAACCCCGCCTCTGAATGAAGCCAGGGTATGAGTGAAGGTGGCCTGCGGTTCAGTGTCCCTACACTGCCTGTTCGGTACCAAGTGAGGTATTTGCTGAGGAAACTGTGTAGACACCTTTGTTGCTGTCCCTTGGACGGGGGCCCATGGCGGGAGGAGGAGAAGCAGTAGAAACGTAGCCACATAGGTTCCCAGGATATCTGTCGAGTAGCAGAAATGACAGTAAGGCCACCTAAGGGAGAATGTGGCAGGTGATTTCATCTTTGGGCTCCCTCTGCCAAGTGAGCAGTGAAAGGAATCCTAGAAGGAAACAAGTAGGTTGAAAATGACAAGAGTCCGAGCTGACAGACGTGGTGGTGAGGACCCTGGGGCACACCTGAGGGAGGGAGGCAGCTTCCCGGTGTGTTTCTGTCAGGGCAGATGTCACCTGGGTGCTCCTTCTAGACACCATGTAGGCTCTGAGGGCTTGGGACCCTCCCATGCTTTAGGTCTCAGTGCCCTAAGCACTTGACCCAGGTGACTGGCCACACAGTGTCTTAGGAGAGACAAACTTCAGAGACCGGGGCCAGAAGGTGGATCAGACTGCGCCACAGCGGAAGTCTCAGTTCTCAGCCCTTCTCCCGGGCCCTTTTGGAAGGCACTCCCTTCCTGCCTGATGCGCCAAATGTTCTTGGGGCCTAAATAAGTCCTCCATGACAGCATGCTGGGCCCTGTTCCTGAAACATTTTTCCCCAGCCCCTTTCAGAATTTATGTGTAAAGGATTTAGGAGTTGGTGAAAACAACCCAGAAAAAGGAGGACCTGGTGACACTGGAATGGAAGTCAGGTGAGAATAGAGACCATGGAGTTCCCCATTGTAGCCTCAATGTCTAGAACAGGGAGTCCTGGCACATGGTGTTAATTCAATAAATAATTGGTGAACGAGTATTATTTTCACCCAAAAGCAATTCTTCTAGCTTTATTTGGGCTACATTGATGTTGCTTTGACCATTTCAGTCATATGGTCACTGTCACTTCTCAGCTGCAGAAAGATGAGAAAGCCTTTGAGGCCCGAATGACTGGTGAATGGGAGAGGCCAGCTGGACCGGGCAAAATTTTTAAAAAAGCTATGCACCTTGGCTCACCCCCAGAGAAGCTCCTGTTACTGCTTCAGCTCCTTCCAGGAAACTGCAGGCCAGCAATGGTGAGTGGCAAATGTAATTACAGAGTAAGTCCCCTCATTGGTACTGGCTGTTCCTTGAGGGCCATTGGTAGAGTGGAACAGGTGAAAGAGGAGCACAATAAAGGCAGATGGCTCTTGACAGCCCTCAGGGGCTTCTTTGTCTCTCCCACCCTCTCTCTCTAGGGTCCATGTACTGGCTTGAGACCTGCAGATGGACGATATGCCCAGGAGAAGGCTGTTCGCTCCTGAGTCTAGTAGAGAAACACTTGGAGGGGGTGGGGAGATGATTTTTCTAAAACTAAACTTCCTTTAGTTCTTTCTCATAACTCATATACATGAGCTTACTCTTTTCATTTGTTCTTTTCTTTTTTTCTACTTTTACGTGCTGCCTTTTCCATAAAATATGTCTTCTGTCCCTACAACCTAAACCCTTCTAAGGCAAAGATAGTCATTTATGTGGTATTTTTCACAGTGCACTAAGATGTCAAATGCTGTTAATTGTTAATATTATAAAGCTCAGTACGCAACTGAGAATCCTTTCTCTGTCATCTCTGCTAGTGGAAACATCCATTTCACAGGACCTGCAAAGTGGGTTGAAGGTTCTGGGTATGATGGGGAGACATCCCCCTGTTCCTACCGATGACTGGAAATAACGTTCTGATTGCAGCCTCAATGACCTCGAGACGCTGATAATGGTGCATCAACGGGCTCCTCTTCCCCTTTTGATGAAAATACTTGAGCGGGTATTTCACTGACCACCACAGCCCCACAATCAGGAACAGACTCCCGGGGAGAGCATGGCCCTTGAAGTTGGCCATCGGGGCGCTAGGACACCTGCAAGACAGGGGGAGCTGTTAGTTGGCTGAATGAGAAAACAGACGGCTGTTAGGGCAGGAAATGCAGTACATGGCTGAGGATTCCTAATCGTAAGCCAAACAAAGACGGATGCACTCATTCTCATAAAAATAACGCTTTGTGGTGCATCATTGTAGTCTTGTCTTCAGAATCACAGGCCCCAGTGGATGCCCCCTGCCTTGCAGCTGTAAAAATGCAGGTAAATAAAATGGGAAAGACCTGGAGCGACAGGTAAATATTGACCTTGGTAGAAAAGCCTTCCTAAACATAAAGGTGGGAACTTGGAGAAAACTATTCACCAATGCTGGCATTTTCTACATCAACGCATCAGACAGCAAACAGCAAGGCCACAGCCAATGGGTATCATTGTTGAGCTGGTGCCTTGAATTAGGAATGCAGACTGCACCCTGGTGAATGACAAGGAACAAGCCACCTACCCTGTTAGCAGGGAGCTCCCTTAGCATCCAAGCTCCCGCCCTGGAGACGTGGAAACCACAGGGTCGTTTTGAACGAAGGCCCAGTTTCAATACATTGATGCAAAGGCAGTAGCATCACAAGATTATCGCTTCAGACAGACCCCAGAAAAAGAGATGGGGCTGGAGGAGGGGCAATGAGCCGGGAAGGCTGGGGCAGGGGCAGCCTTCTGTCCCAGATCAGCAGGAACGGGGGACAGAGAGCAGGGTAGCAAGCACCTGTTGCCTGTAAGGTGGTAGGGCGGAGATCACTAACTTTTTGAGGGCTCGACTCTTAAATGGTTATTTTAGAAGGTTGCCTGGGAAAAGCAACGCTGGAACCTGAGCTGGGAAGCCTAAGCACAAGGCCTTGTCTAAATGTCTGTTCTCTGGGTGTGAGCAGGATCGACATCCGGTAAGATGCCCAGACGGCAAGATTGCCTCAGGGAGCCGCTACCAATTCCTAAAGAAAAGACCACAGAAGGAGCAAAGGCACAAACATGATTCACAAAGAACACAACTGGGTAATAAATCTCACTGTCATCGAAGATGCACAGATGGACCTACACTCTCATTTTCACCTAATTGGAACACAATTGGAAAAATCAGAGATCCGATGCAGCTCTAGTGTGAATGAAGACGGTCAATACGCTTCACATTGATTCAGTACGAGTTGACATGGTTTCTGTTAGCCTATTTACAGCAGCGTAGACTGTGGCACCAAAATTAGGAGTGTTAGCTCGAGTTTATTCGGAAGGAAAAGGATCATTTTTTTCCTGTGGCCTGGACGGTGACCTAAAGAAATGGAGGGCGGAAGAAAAATAGCCGTTGATGGTGATCTAGAAAAGATCACTTGGGAAGATGGCGTACTGGTGCTCTGCACCGCCTGTGCCAACCCTGGCCACCAGGGTGTCCCCGTCCCCTCTTCCGCTGCCACCTGCTACATTGTCAGGGCCGTTGCCTTCATGATGTATTTACAACTGAGGTTTCCTCCCTTCATCAAGGACTTTCACAAGCTTTTAAAGAATGCTTATAGTTTTCAAAATGCCAACTAGTATTTAAAGGTTCACGATGAAAAGCAGCTGCCCCATGCTCTCTCCTTCCTCACCACCATCCCCCGGAGGAACCCCTTTAGATTCTTTCTGCGGCGTTTCTTCTGGTAATTACCTCCATAATTCTAGGTCATTTGCGTGCACACTGCCCTCTGTTAATTTACCATCGCCAGGCCTTCTCTACAAATGCCTGGAGCTCTTTGACCGCCTCTCCCTTCACAGTTGTTACAATACTCACACTTATTGTACTTATTTATTTATTATGGCTCTATAAACCCCACATCCTTATCAGGGGCCACACGATCCTGAACAGTCTCTCTGGTCTCTCCCACCCTCTCCCTGTGACACAGGGTCCCCTCGATTACATCAACAGTACAGTCCCCTCCTGCTTTGGGACCGAGTACTATCTGTACTTTCTAGGACAATTTTCCTCCACTTGGATCTCTGCTTAAATGGTTCTTTACCCTCTGACTGCTTTCTGTAAAACAGAAGAGTTGACCCCTAAAAACTCTCTTGCTCTCCAGTTCATTCTTCTCTCCTCCCCTCTCCCTGGGGAAAAAACTGATGTCTCCATAGTTTTGTCTTTTCCAGAATGTCATAGACTTTTGGAATCATACATTAGGTAGCCTTTTCAGATTGGTTCATCTCTTAGTCATATGCATTTGTTTCCTCCATAGTATTTTTTTTCTTTTTCTTTTTCCTTTTTACCTTCCTTCCTTTCTTTCTTTTTCTCTCTCCCTCTCTCTTTCTCTCCCTCCCTCCTTCCTTTGTTCCTCTCCCTCTCTTTATTTCTTTTAATGGCTTGATAGCTTATTTATTTTTAGCACCAAACAATATTCTGTTGCCTGGCTGTAACACAGTTTATGTATCCACACACCTACGGAAGGACACCTTGGTGGCTTCCAGAATTGGCAGTGCTGAATAAAGTTGTTATAAAGATCTGTGTGTGGGTTTCCATGTGGAGATGAGTTTTTGTCTCTTTTGGGTAAACACGAAGGAGCGAGATTGCTGTTTTGTAGACACTGCCAAGTTGTCTTCCAAAGTGGCTGCATTATTTTTCGTTCCCACCAGTGTGGCAGAAACAGGGCCACATGCTAACCTGACAAGCTCACGGGAGGCCTGCAAGGCAGCCTTACAAACTCAGAGGCCAAAAGTAATCACTTAGATGGTCCGAAATAAAAACTTACTAACTAAAAGCAGTTCATGGTGGGTAGTCTTAACTGAGCCTCTCTATTGTCTTTTTGCATCTATGACAACAGACCTTTGCACCAGTAAGGTAAGGTCCCTTTCCTGAAACCCTTGGGCACAAGCTGAGGCCACAGATCCTCTCATTGTTATTGTAATCATGTTAATCATTGACAGTAAATTATCCTTCACCCACCTCTGTAAAAGAAATATGTGTCTATTCTTCTACCTTTTATTTAGTCCCAGAGGTTCCTGCCCCTTTGCTGTCTCCGCTTCCTACGCTATCACCAACGGAGTTCATGTCTTCTTTGATTGTAAAATATGCTAAACTGCCATTCTCCAGAGTATAATCTCAAGTTGTTGAAATTTTCGGTTATCCTTTTGGCTCAAATAAACACAAAAATTCTCTCTCTGTAGGTTTGAATGTCTCTTACATTGACATCAGCACTGCATGCGAGTTCCGTGGCTTCACCTTCTCAGCTCTGTTCTGTGTTGCCAATGTTCTGGGTTCTGGCAATCCTAACAGGTGTGTACTGGTATCTCATTGTTTTAATTTACATTTTGTTAATGACCTATGGTGTGGAACATCTCTTCATATGCTTATTTCTAAATCTTTGGTAAAATGCCTGTTAAGGTCTTTAGCCCATTTGAAAGTTTTATTTGAAAGATCTTATTTATTTATTTTTAGAGAGAAAGAAAGAGAGGGAGAAAGAGAGGGAAAGAAACATCAATGTGTGGTTGCCTCTTGCCGGCCCCCAACTGGGGATCTGGCCTGCAACCTAGGCATGTGCCCTGATTGGGAATTGAACCTGTGACACAACCAGTCAGTGCAGCCCATTTTTAAATTAGGTTGTTAATAAATAAATAAATTAGGTTGTTTTTTTTTTTAATGAAGTTTTAAGAGTTTTTATTTTTAATAAGTCCTTTATCTGATATCTTTCATAAATATTTTGTTAGTGGCTTGTTTTCTAATTTTCTTGATTTTTATCTATTGCAGACAGAAATTTTAATTTTAAGTAACTCCAACTTCTTTTTTTTCATGGATCATTTGTTTGGTGTTTTATCTAAAAAGGCGTCACCATACCCAAATGCATCTGGGTTTTCTGTTTTCTTCTACGTAAGAGTTTTGCATACTGCATTTAAATCAATGGCCCATTTTGAGTTAATTTCTGCGATCAACATAAAAAAAAAATTCCCTCTCAAGGTTGGGCCTCTTATACTCCTTCGTTTCTCTAGGCAGAAGTGCAGAAAAACCAGCTTTGCAGATCCTCCCTGCCCTTCACCATTCTTCTGAGAAGCAGGTCCCTAAATACAGAGCCCTTACCTGCTTCGAAGTCTGTACAGGCCTGATCCTTCCCTTTTACCTGCTTTAAAATTCACAGCCATTGGGTCTGCATCCTACCTGTCAAAACTGCTTTTGAATTTACTTATGCTACTTGGAGGCTGAGTACCTTGACTTGCTGGGGGAGAAGCGTGGGGGAGGTAGCGTTCTTCCATAACAAATTATTAGTTTATTAGACTAGCAACATTATACAGCATGTGGTAGAGATATAAGACAGGTGAGTTTTTGTAAAGAGGCACAAGGAAATAACTAGCCTCAAATGAACGATAAAAATTTGGACTTTGGCCCTGGTTAGATAGCTCAGTTGGTTGGAGTATCGTCCTGATATGCCAAGGTTATGGGTTCAATCCCGGGTCAGAGCACATAAATCAACCAGTGAATGCGTAAATGGTGAAATTAAAAAATAATTAAAATAAATTAAAAAATTTAAACTGCTAAAAATTTGGATAACAATATTCAAGTAGGCTACATCTTTGAGAGCTCTAGCTTTAAAAAATAACCTCAAAGTATTAAAAAATGCTGAGGGAATGCACACCCTAGTTTACACAAAATGGTGTGTGCGTTATGCGATAAAATATATTATTTCTAAGGAAAACCCACAGGTAGGGAACCATTAGAAGATGCTTCCACAAAGAAAATCTCCTTTTAAAATTTAATATATTTATTCTTTTGAAAATGATTTTATTTTATTATTTTTAGAGAGCGGAGAAGGGAGGGAAGAAGAGAGAGAGAGAAACATCAATATATGGTTGCCTTTCAAGTGCCTCTAGGCATGTGCCCTGACTGGGAATTGAACTGGTGACTCTTTGGTTTGCAGGCCAGCACTCAATCCACTGAGCCCCTCCAGCCAGGCCTATTTACTCTTTTTTTTTTTTTTTTTTTTGATATCACAGGAGATAGAATGCAAGCATGAAGGGAGAATTAAATATTTCAGAGGTATTAGCTTTAGGTTAAGGCTGGCCCTCAAGAAGACTAGCATTTTGGTCAAATTTTCATTTCACCTCTAGGGAAGGAACATAATCTGAGTAAGATATTTGATGTGCTTATCCTTGTACTCCTTGTTTTCAACTCTTTTCTCTTTTTCATTTGAGATAACTGAAAGGGAAGACATGAGTTGCTCCCCTTCTCCCCCAGCCCTAAGCAAACACTAACTTACTGCAGAGCGCTCTAGAGTTGCCTGTTCTGGGCATTTCATGGAAACTGAATTACACAATATGCGATCCGTTGCAACCAATATCTTCTTTTCTTAGCACGTTGTGAAGCTGTCTCCACATCGTAGCACGCACTGCTACTTCTTTAATATGGCTGACTGTTCCGTTGTATTGATACAGCCTATTTACTGGTTTGCTAGGGTAGCTGTAATAGAGCGCCCCACACTGGGTGGCTTAGAAACCAGAAGTATTTTCTCACAGTTTTGGAGGCCAGAGGTCTGAGGTTAAGGGGTCGGCAGGTTTGGCTTCTTCTGAGGTCCCTCTCCTCAGCTTCTCCTGGAGCTTCACATCCCTTTCCCTCTGTGTGTGTCTGTGACTTCTCACCAGGACACCTGCCATGTTGGGTGAGAACCCTCCCTAGTGACCAACTTTATCATCATTAATCACTTCCTTGAGGACTTTATCTTCACATAATACAGTCACATTCCATGGCACTGGAGTTTAAAGCTTCAACACATCATTCTGTTGTGTTGTTGTGCTGTTATGTGCATAATTCAGCCCATGACACCACCAGTGTTTTTCTAGTCATCACTGAGCTGACAGTTTCTTTCTTTCTTTTTTCCCCTTAAATATATTTTATTTATTTTGCTATTACAGTTGTCCCAATTTTCCCCCCTTTGCCCCCTTCCACCCAATACCCCATTTTGAACTGACAGTTTCATATGCTATTATTGATTTCATGACTCACTCCAAGAAGACAACTGTCAGCTATATCAAAAAAGATACTGTAAAGCTTACAACAGCCTTACTAACTATAATTTTTATCCCTGGGACAGTTTTTTCTAATGTATCTGAAAGTCACCCCCAGGTGGTTTTAAATATTTTCAGGGTGTGCAGAGTGTTCTAACCATACAGGAAGGACCTATTCAGCTTGAGGGAAACAGGAGAAAGATTACAGAGGGAAGTGTCACAAGGGCTGACTTGAAAAACAAGTCAGCATAGGCAGGGCCAATAGTACGTGCAAAACTTGAGATGCGGTTGCAGCAAGTCATCCCTGTGGTCAGAGCTGAGCGAGATAATGTTGCTTAGTCCCTTGACCCCAACATTCCCAGCTTCTTTACCAAGAAGACTCAATGTCATTCTGTCACAGGAGGTTAGAAGCAGAGGAAGACATGGCTCACCTGCTAATCCAGTGGCCCTGGACCTGGTCTGATAATATTGTCAGGTGCTCTAATATCACAGGAAACACTATGTTAGCCCCGGAGGAGGAAAGTCCTTGGAATTGTATGTGACCTTCCCACTGACTGGGAAGGACAGCCTTTGAAACTGTGTTTACATCCCAAGGCCTGAAAGGCGGGTAAAGGCCCCTAGAGCCTAAAGGAAGAAGCCCATCAACACCTTTAGAACCATGCCCCTGTCCTGAAACAACAGCACCACCTTTATCTGTCAATCAAAATGTAACTTCTCCACCCCATCCTGCCAACTCTATGTCCTCAGAACAAAGGACCCACTATCTTGGTGCCCTTGGCCCTCTGACCTCCGGCTCCAGGCCTCTGGCCACACTAGGGCAAGCCTTTGGCCACCCTTGTTTGGGCTCATTAATAAATTTTGCATGCACACTAATGGGTTCACTGATCTGTAATTCTTTACTGCATTGGTGAGAAGAACCAGCGTTTCTCTGATAATAATTCTCTCTCACGGGTGGAAGGCATTAAACCCCGAGACTTAGATTGGGAATGAGCAAAACAGGAGGTTTAAACTCAAGTCAAGCAGACACTGTGGTCCCACATGCCCAAGAACCCCTGGGAAGGAATTAAACCAACTCACGAATGGGTCTGAGGAAGGTTGAATTGGAAAAGATGGAAGTCAAGTTTCACATTAGTTCGGATCCATTCTGTTTTTTCAGATTTCCCTAAAAGAAACTGGGTCCCTAAACTTTCCTTTAGGGGGAAATATAGTCACCTAACAGAGCTTGACCTGTGAGTGTCCAACCCGAGTTCAGTTCTGGTTTGGTCACGGCTACTAGTAAGATGGTCAACAAGTTTCCTAGCTTTGCTGGATCTCAGTGTCCTTCCCAAAACAGGGACTTAACATCTGCCTCAGGGTCTCTTGTTGGGATTAACTGAAGATGCCTGCAGCTTCCTAGAATGTGTGTAACAGATGCTGGTTTCCTCTCTCCTCTGGTTCTCTTCTACTGAGTCCCACCATTAGAGAGCAGACACCTGGGCTTCTCTCTTGGGAGGAGTGTACATGTTGAACTAAGGCTGTTGTCCTTTGCTTTTAGTAGCTGACCCCCCACCAAAAAGGGCAGGGGAGGGTCCCTGTTAAACCTTTACTTTCCTGGACAGTGGAATGTGTGTTTGGTCAGTAGGGAAGTAGGTTATGGGGAGAAATAGCTTATTATTTTACTTTTAAAATCTGTCATTGCCAACAAAAACACTCCGGTGGTTTTCTGGTCTGAGTTTACTTTGGAATGCAACCAGCCCTGCCTGACTCAGCTTTCTGTTACTGTGCAAACAGCCAGGGCTGTACCCCTCCCTCTTCTGCGAGCTTCTCAGTAACCCGGGAAACTGGGGGAACAGGGTGGGAAGCCCTCTGCTGCCCGCAGGCTGGTGTCACTAGGGCTTAGCCCTGAACTTCCGGCAAGGTGTAGCCCTGCTCTGTAGGCCTGGGCTATTGTCACTCTGCAGTCCCTCACCGTCTTCAACTTTGACAGCTGCTACTATTGTTATTATTTTCCCTGTGGACGTAAGAACAGAATAATAGCTGGAATTCTGTTCCAGTGTGAGTTACATGATGCTATTGAACAAAATCACCAGGAAGGAGCCACCTTGCTCAGGTTGGTTTCTAAGCAAAATAACATAACATAAAATAAAATAAAATAATGAAGTAAAAAAAAAAATACTCTCATTCCTGCTTTGTTTTCTTTTTTTCATGTGAGATTATTCTAGGTGCTGAGGAAATAATAAAAGAAAGAAGAAACATCCCTATGCTCAAGGAGTTTATAACCTAGTAGAGAGCTCTGTACTTGTGAATCATGGCACGTCATGAGATATGCCGATAGCACTCTTGTAGACACGGAAGAGCAAATACCTCTCACCAGAGAATCTGAGAGAGCTTCACACAGGGGCTTGGCATTTGAGCTGGGCCTTTCCAATTGTTTCTTTCAAGCTGTGGTGAAAATTGGGCACTCTTACTGAAACCCTGAGTTAAAGACTGAAGGAAAAAAAATCTTGTCTAAATGTAATTCCATCTCCAGGTCTAATAAAGAACACCGGCCCCGGAGGGAGAAGAGCTGGGTTCTAGTCCAAGTTCTGCTGTGAACTCACTCTGTGACCTTCAGCAGATACGCAACCTCTCAGGATAAGAATTTCTTTGTTAATTGGGTAGTTGGGAAAAGGTAATCTCCAGGGCACTTCTTTCTTTGCTCCTATCACATTGCAACAATGAAATGAAATGAAATATGAAAAGAAATCCGAGCAAACTTGGTCATGGTCGAGGAGGAACAGAATGAAGATGAATGGGTATCACCCTCGAAGAAGCAGTTCATTAGAATGAAAGGGGCATCTCTGAACTTGAAAGCTTGGCTGATTTTTCAAGCAACAAGGGAAAGGAAGTTTAATATACTCTTCCTCCTTTCTTTGCTATTAGTGAACTTGCTCAGCACTCCCATCAGTGAGCAAGGTGGATGCTGGACCTTCCACTGCACTCAATAGCTGTCGTTATGCGCACGCTCTTCCGTCCATTCTCCATTGACTAGTTTTTGAAAGCTCATCGCTTTCCTCAAAATCTGAGTTCATTCAATTCTGGGTAGAACCTTCTTCTCATTCATTAACATAATTGAAACTACAAGGCATCACTCACCTCCATTTCCTCTTCCTCACCTACAAATTCAGACGTAGCCACACCCATTTCTCTTCAGATTAATCACTCCTTTTAGGGGCCAATCCTTCATCTGTGCCTTTGGTTACATCTCCCCTGTGCCCTCTCGGCCCTACTTCTATCAATCCTGAATGTCTCCCACCCTTTATTGTCTCTTCCCTTCAACTATAACTAGTTCTAAGACTTTCACACAAAATGAATGAAAAAAAAATCTACTTTGACCCTTGATCGCCTAAGAACCACCATGTATCTCTCTTCCTATGTGCTATTTCAAACATAAAATAATATATCTAATGCACATAAAAGATACAAAGAATAATTTAACAACTGTGTCCCAAATGGGACCTAGCTTAAGAAATAGAAAACTACTAACATCTTTGTGGGGTTTTTGTTTTGTTTTGTTTTAGTTTTATTTATTATTCTCTAAGAATAAGAATGTCTCTATGCATAAGAGACATGTCTAAGAGAGATATGAATTTATGGTTGTCTTTCACCTGCCTCCAGCTACGCACCTGGCTTGAGACCTGGCTTCCACCCTCATTATGTGCCCTGGCTGGGGAATCAAACCAGCGACCTTTGGGTTCACAGGCCAGTGCCTTATCCACTGTGCCACCAGTCAGGGCCCAACTACCAACATCTTTGGAGCTTCCTGTTGACCCCTTTATGATGGTTCTGCGCCCCACCCAAACTTCCCCTGAGAAGTAACCATCATCCTGAACTGTGAGTTTAGCGTTCAGTTGCTTCTGTGCTACTCTATACTACATGCATTTGCTACATATGCTGTCTCCAAACAACACAATTTTGTACATTTTGAAATTTCATATCAAAACATGTGGGTCTTTTTCTTACTGTCTCTCCTAGTCAATAGCCAATAAACCCTTTGAAAATGGGTTTGTTTATAGATAATTAAAAATAATTTCTAACAGTAAATGTTATTTGCAAAGTCATGAATTATTGAACTCAATTACCATTAACTTAAAGCTTCCTTAGGCTAGAAAGGAATTTTGGTGGTTTCGTGGAATGCAACCAAATATTGTCAAACTCAGTTGACTTTCTTGAAAATACCTAGAAGATAATCTCTGTTTTTGTTTAGTTTTCCCTCCTTGCCACCACACTGAGTTAGAAGACCTTGTTTCTAGTCCAAGTCCTGCTATGAAATTGTACTTGTAGATGTCAACAAATGCCTTCCCTATTGTTTTATACAGTGGAAATCTTTAAAATACTATCTCAGTAAGCCCCACTTTGCTCCTGCTATTTCTTTCACTCAGTATGTTCTTTTTGATTTTCTCCACCTGACTTACTTACCTTCATTCAGTTTTCAATACATGGGCCTTGTCTCTTTTAGAAAGCCCTCAGTGAACTCCAGGCTGGGATGGGTTCTCCACCTCTGTGTTACCACAGCATCTTATTAGAGCTTCACTTAATCACTTACCTTGTCATATTAAAATTACACATGTACATGTCTTACTCACTAGACTATTGTCTCCTCAAAAGAAGACCTTATCCATTTCATCTTAAACTTCCCATGCTTAGCTTGACATATAATAATAGTTCTTCATCTGGAATGAACAGATGCAGCTTAGCCTTAACCCTGAATCACAAGGAAACTATTTCCTAAATCCAGTCATTAGTAAGGTTGCTGGTACCATTGTTTTTTTCCTACAATTTTTAGAGTGACATGAGTCTTTAAAAGATCATCAAGTATTATGCCTCTTAGATGGGTCTGTGGGTAAGCGAAGGAATATCTGAAATGACAGGATCCATATGGTATATCACCCTGTAGTATCAACTTTGGCTAAAGATTTTGGGGGAAATGATTTTCATTTTAAAACAGACAGAGACATATTTGGGGGCAACATACATTTTTAAGCATTAAGAGTGACTTCAGCTTATTCCAGGTTGTTCCCCTTCAGGCTTCCACATTGTGCGAGCAGACATTCTATAGTAAGTGGTAGCCTTTGAGAAACGCTAATCAACAGAGCATGTCTTATGCTGTGGTTTAGTTCTTGTCTAGAGCCTTCCATATAAAAATAAATAGCCCCAGTAAGACCAAAGCATAAAAACAATCTAAAAAACAGCCAGAATAGAGAGATTTTCCATCTTGGGCTTGGATTGGGGATAAAAAGGGGTTTACCTGATAGATAGGGCAGATCTTCACTGTGCTTTGTACAAAATATTCCAGATGTTAGGTAAAAGTAGGGGATAAGAGGCAGAAAAACAATGCCAATTGGAACAGACAAGGCTTAGATCAAAGAGAGTAGAAGGATGTGAAGGACAGTAGAGGTGAGGTGCGGAACATGAGGAAAGAAAAGACTCCAAAGAGAACTGTAGTTAAAGACAGGACTAGATGTAGCATGTCTGGTGATAACCTAAGAACTTACTACATCTTTAAGAAAATGACATGGGGCCTTTTTACCCCTGGAAATTCTACCTGGAGTCCTGGTCATTTGAGAACCTCCTATTCTGTTTTCTTACAGCTGTTTCACCCAGTGAACTTTGAGAATGAGGTTGCCTCATCCAAGAGGAACTGATGTAAAATGATGGAGAAGTGCCCTGACTGGTGTAGCTCAGAGGGTCAGGCATTGCTCGAAGGGACCATAAGGTAGCTGGTTCAATTCCTATTCAGGGTCCATTGATGTTTCTCTCCTTCTCTTAATCCTTCCCTTCTCCATTCTCAAAAATAAATTAATAACTTTCTCTCTAAAAAATAAAAAATAAAAAAAAAGATGGAGAACAAACAAAAGAAACAACAAGGGGACAAGTAGGAAGGGCTAATTACACATGGGTAATGGAGTTAATTTAATTTAAGCAACATCGAGCACTGCTTATGGAGTAGGCATTGTTTTAGGTGACAGAGGAAAAAGATAATATGACTGAACTCCATCAAGGAGTTTGTAAGTCTTCTTAGAAGGTGTCTGAGAAGGAAAAGCCAACAGCAGAAAATCCAGTATCTAATGTGTAGGCTTTTCAATGAAGAGGTCTTTGCAAGCTAAACCAGGAATCATTCCTGTAACCCATATTATCTGGTATCCTCATGTGACCTAAAACTCTCCCAGCAAAAATCAATGAATTGGCCTCATGTTTTGATGATCACAAGTTAAGATGCACCAAGGAAAATGGTATGCATTTGGGAGTGAACTTCAAGGACAGAAATTCCCTTCTGGATTATTTTATTTTTATTTTTATTGATTCTAGAGAGAGGGGAAGGGAGGGAGAAAGAGAGGAAGAGACATATTGATGCAAGAGAGAAACATCAATCTGTTGCCTCTTGCACACGCCCAGACTGGGGACTGAACCTGGGCATGATCCCTGACTGGGAATCAAACCAGCGTGCTTTCAGTTTGCAGGATGACAGCCAACTCACTGGGCCACACTGGTCAGGGCTCTCTTTTCATGATTTAATAGAAAACAACCCAGTCTTCATGGGAGCCTTCTGATGGTCTCCAAACCCCTGTCAGGAAAAAGACATACAGAGGGCCACAGAAGCACCAGACACTTCAAAGGTACTTCAAAGTGGGCAGAGTCAAGAAGAAAATTCTGAGTTTGAATCCTAGAGTACCACTTGCCTGCCTTAAAACAAGAACCTCTACTATTAAACAAATTATGTAAGAAATGAATCTAAGTTATTAGTGGCCTTCTCTCAAACAGGAATAAATGGCTAGAGATGAGAACTTTCTAATGAGAAACCAATTTACTAGAAAATTGCTAAGGACATAATGACACACCCCAAAACCTTGCTCTGCCAATCATTATTTTATAAACAAACACCCCCACCCCCAGACAGGTTTTAGTACTCTCTTTTTTTAGTACAGCATTCTTTATTTCTTTTTCTTTTTTTAAGATTTTATTTATTATTTTCAGAGAGAGGGGAAGGGAGAGAGGCAGAGAAGGAGAGAGACATCAATGTATGGTTGCCTTTCACTTGCCTCCAGCTACAAACCTGGCTAGAGTCCTGGCTTGCAACCTGGTTATGTGCCCTGGCTGGGAATTGAACCAGCGACTTTTGGGTTTATAGGCTGGTACCTTATCCACTGTGCCACGAGCCAGAGCTAGTATATCATTCTTTTTTATTTTTTTTTAAGATTTTATTTATTATTTTTAGAGAGAGGCAGAGAGGGAAAGAAACATCAATGTATAGTTGTCTTTCACCAGCCTCCAGACATGGACCTGGCTGGAGACCTGGCTTGCAACCTGGTTATGTGCCCTGGCTGGGGAATTGAACCAGGGACCTTTGGGTTAGCAAGCCGGTGCGTTATCCACTGTGCCACCAGCCAGGGCCTAGTACACCATTCTTAAACATGGACATTTGACTAAACCACCCAAAATGAGAGGCAGAAAAAAAAATAACAGAAAAAGAGACTTTGAAAATAAACAGAATTGTAGAATGTTGAAGAAAACTTAAAACATAGAAAAACATGGAGGTAATAATCTCAGAGAAATATGATAAGATACTGTATTCATGAACTAAAAACAGAATGCTATAAAACATTTAGAAAGCCCTGACCCAAATAAAAGCCCTTGGGAATTAAACATACAATGGCAGAAAGGTAAAAATTTAATCGAGGGTTAGAAGACTTATTAGAACTGAAAGACAGAGATATTTTTTTTTAATAGAAGAGAAAAGATAAGAAACTTAGAGGATAGATCCAAGAGATTCAACATCTAATTAACTCATGTAAGTTTCAGAAAAACAGAACAGAGCAAGTTATATAACAGAAGAATATCACCCGGAACAGCAGAACATGAGTTTTACATGGAAAAGAACTTTAAAATACCTGGAACAATTACTGAAAAGAAAACCCTTATCATCAACTAACAACATCATGAAATGATCAGAACATAAAGGAAACCCTTCAAATTTCCAGAGACTAAAACAAAATCCAAGGGATCAGAAATCAGAATGGCATCAGCTTCTCAACAGCACTCTAAGAAGGTAGAAAATAATGAAACTACGCTTTCAAAATTCTCAGAGGACGGCCTTTCCAGTTAATATTCTCTAGCCAGCCAAACCATCGGTCAAGTGTGAAGGAAAAACATTTGCATCTTAACTTCACAAAAAGCTGCCAGGTTTTACAAGGCCTGACGTTTCTGTCATTTCGGAAGTGCTCTTTTCCGGAAAAAACAAAAACATAAACTTACAAATACAAAATTGGGCGTGAAAGTGAATAGTTACTCAGATTGAGAAAAGAAATCACAACAAATTGGAGTCATGGAGGTTCAGGACTCTTTCTTTTTAAAATCTCTTTGGAAAATGTACCCAGAATGTTTCTTGGTGGCTTGGTGGCATTTCCTCCCCACGGGACAACTTGCAGCAGTTTTCAGCCTACTCCCAGGAGCCCAGGAGCATTATCAGCTCCAAGATAAATCTGCCCCTGTCTCCACCTGCCTGTTCTAAGGAAGTTATGCTCCAGCCAAACCAAGGAATGAGAAGACATAGAATCCAAAATGAGGAATCCAGTGCAATTCATAGGGTGGTCGGGAGCGGGGCTCTGAATGTCCCAGGGGCTCAGAGACTAACCAGTCCCAGGGAATTGGGGGAGGGGGTGTTTCCAAAACAAACAAACAAACAAACAAACACACCCTGGAGTTCTGCTTTGAGTCCTGCCTACCACTTAACAGATGAATACACCCAGGCCAGATACTCAACATCTTTACGTTTCAATTTCTGTATTTATGAAATCAGCTATTACTCTTCCCTCAGTGTTGTTGTAGAAATCAGCTTGTACTCTGTAAAGCCTCCTCATGACTTGCTACCAACAAGATATTGAAAATGACTTCTAATATCCTGCAAGGGAAATACATGAGCACACTCTGATATCTTCAGTTTAATTATTCATCACATAAAGCTGAAGATCTTTTGAGTTTCTTTCCCCCTTGTGACTCAGTTTATTTCTACACAAGAGAACAGACAAGAGAAACAACAGCTACAATTCAAGTCATCTCAGTTTGTTTCTTGCACTAAGTAAAGGTGGGGAGGTGAGGATGGGCAGTTAAAAGGGAAGCTGAGTTCAAATTAAGCATGGGGATTACAACAGCACTTATATTCAGTAGAGCCTAGTGTTGTGAACAATCTAGTTTTTATTTTATGATCTGCCTAAAGAAAAAAAAACTCTAGATACGAACCGTGTCTACAGATACAGTCATTAGTGGATGACACAGTGGTGACTTTAGTTCCCTTCCCCACAATTATAAAAAGTTTTGCAACAACAGAAACTTTGGCTCCGGGAATGGCTCTATGGACATACGGCACAACTGCCCCTACCATTTCCACCAGCAGATGCGTTCAAGGAAAGGAGGTAAACCTTTGATTATAGGCAGGCACCCAGGTAACACCTGCACTTTGACCAGTTATGCTCAGCAGCCGAACTTGACGGTGGGGAGATAAGAAAACGGAAATCTTGCTTTCTCTTTACCCGCTTTTCTCCCCAGCCAGTGGCAAATTGCAACAATCTCAAAGTGCTTTTTGCTGAGATCAGGCAAGAGACACAACCAAAAACTTATTGCGCAAAAAGCCAAGAAGACAAACTCGTGCTAAATGGGAGATTCAGTAGCTTCACCTGGGCTATTGCAGCCACCATGCACCAGATGGGTGAGGGCCGAACCCACACATTAGAAGGAACAATGTACATAGGAAATAAATAACTGGTGGTACTGTTTCCACCTCCCATGGAAGAAGTAAGAGGAAATCAAAGCTCCATGAAAAAGGAAATCAGTATGCTTAGCTTCCAAAATACCAGAACAAATAATACACAACCAGAAACCACTCTTCACTGCTATGTCAAGCAGTCGCCCCTGCGAAACCAGGGGATTGCATTTGATAAAGCCGTCCTATCAGTTCCGTAGCTGTTCCAGAAACACCAGGAGCAAAGGGTAAGGGGTCATTATTAAGCCTACAAAGGCTCAGTCATAAAGTACCCAGCCTGAAGCAGCACCAGCCTGTACTCAGCGTAGCATGATTTCCCCCCAGTGTTGCACATCTGTTTCTTATGAACTAGGAGCACAAAGCCAGACCACCCACTAGAATGAATGTAAAGATAAAAATACAGGTAAATTTCTTAAGCCACTTTATGAGTCAGGCGGAACGATGGGTGGGGCCGTGGGAAAGGTGGTCAGGGAAGAGGAGGGCTATGGTCGGCCGTGAGGGACTGAGTGGGAGAGAATGTGAAATGTGAAGAAAACGGTCATTTCTGTGACCTTTAGAAGAGGTGCCTGCCTACATTTTAAAAGGGACCCAGTGCAGAAAGCCACAGGTTTCCTTTACTGACACAAATGTTGCTTCCATTTAGGGCTGGGTCCGCTCTCCTCCGGACCCACACAGGGTCCCTTAACCTATCTTAGGTCGCGCGTACACCTCTCCAACCACAGCTAATCTCACCCCTTCGCTCCGGAGATCGGAGATCGTACCCCTTGGTGGGAGCAGTAATTAATGGCTTGGGAGACCAGCAATCAATCGCCTCTTATTGGATTCCAGGCTTCCTGGCCTCGGGACAGTCTCTAGTTGGTGTGTTTGTGGACCGGCGCTAAGGAGCCCAGTGCGGGTGTGGAGCCCACGGTCCGGTCCAGCCCACCGACGGCGGCTCTGGGCCATCGCCACGCGGGGAGGGGTGTCTCTAATCCTCGGGGTGGAGTGGACAGCGGGGCCTTCACACTTCGCAGCTTCTCTCACGCGCCAGCACGAGCAACTCCACTGGCCCGGGGATGCTGCAGGTTCCTTCTAGGGCCGCGCGCGACCCGACCGAGAGCGGGGCGCGGTGGGAGCTCCCTCGGCCGCGAGCCCTCCAGCTCTTCCCGCCCCAGCCGCCGCCGGGTCGGAGCCCTCCTCCGGGACCCAGTCCCCTCCGCGGCCGATCCTCCTCCCGCCGTCGGCGCCCCTCTGCGCCCGGGGCGCTGCCCACCACGCGCATCTCACCTGTGCTGCGCGCCTCCGAGCGATCCGCTGGCCGCGCGTCCTCCGAGGGCGGCCGCCGACCAGCAGGTGCGAGCGCCCCACCCTCCTGGGCCGAGCCTCTAGCCGCCCTCCCCGCCCCTGTGGGCTTCTGACCGCCCCCTGCCCCTCCCCGCCCTGTGCGCGTGCTGTGCCTCCCTTGTCAAAGCCTTCACTTTCCTCCACGCCCCTGACCTCCAGCTGGCGAGCAGGAAGTGTTCCCCGGCCCCAGACACGCCCTAAGGTGTGTGCCCCAGCAAGGGCCCATCCCCGGGCACCCGGGTCGCACTCGACCAGTAGTGGCCTCCTTGGGATGCAGAGCAATGACAGAGCCTGGGAGGCGGTGGCAAGCACTTGGAGCAGAGGGTGACCCAAGGAAGAGCGTGTCACGTCCTGGATCAGAACCCAGTTTTGTAGTTTAAGCTTGGCGCCACGTGGGTTCCTTCCTTCGTTCGTTTTTTTTCATCCTTCCTCCCTCCCTTCTTTCCTTCATCCCACAAGTCTGCCACATGCTAGGTAGATACAGTACTGGGTACGGGAGAAAAAGTCCCTGCCTGGAAGAAGCTGCTTCCTACTAAGAAATGCATGCAGGTCTTTGTAGCATCACGCGGTCTCGGTGCTCTCTGCCTAAGTTAAGGGTTGGCTTGGTCGAGTCGTTTCCCACCCTGTTGCTCATAACCCTCTGTGGAAGTGGAAGTGGAAGTGGGAAGAATGCAAGAGCCAAGGCTCTGTCTCAGGCCTACTGGTCAGAATCTGGGGGCAGGGCTGGCAGATGTGCCCCTTACAGGCCCCTAAGGTGACCACAGGAAGTTGGGGCACAGAACCTCCTCTCCAGATCTCTGAGACCCTTCCGGCTTATCCGTGGTTGAAGGCATTGGGAGCCAGGAAAGCCTTCATGAAAGAGATGCTGTATTTGGGTTTTAAAGAAAGGCCAAGGATGTACTATACATTATTAGCAGGGGGGAGAGGAAGGGGTCCCAAGTGCAGTTTATTTTGCTCAAATAGCTTTTCTATAAAGTCAAAGGAAAGCACTTTCAAGGATAAGTCAAAAACTTGAGCAAATCTATGAAAGAGTGAAAGGAGCCTGGTGGAAGGAGATAATGGCAGAGGCACTGATACCAGTTAAAAGGCTAACAGAACAACACACTTCACATGGAAAATGTTCCAGAGCCTGAGCTGGGAGAGCACTTCCTTAATTTCCCATCACCTTGGGGATTCACTTACCACCAGGCTCTGTCCTAGCACCTGCTCACATTCATTGTTTTAAAAATATATATACTTTATTATTATTTAAATTTTTAATTTATTTTTATTCATTATTTTTTTGAGGGAAGGGAGGGAGGAAGAAAGGGAGAGAAATATCAATGACCTGGCTGGAGACCTGGCTTGCAACCTGGTTATGTGCCCTGACTGGGACTCGAACCAGTGACCTTTGGGTTCACAGGCCTGTGCCAATCCACTGAGCCACCAGCCAGGGCTTCATTGTTTTTTAAATGAATGGTAAAGTGGGCTCTTGGATGCCTGTTACTCTGGATAATCTTGTTCCTTGTTGCCAGATTCCTGCTCCAGTCAGGCTTTCTCTTAAATAATGTTTTCCTTCTGAAAAAGGCGATGATGATGAAACAAATGTATGACTGCTTAGTTGTAGTTACTGATGGGTAGAGATGCTTCTTAATATTGAAAAATTGGCATGAAGAAAATGATCTCAATCTCAAATTATAATACCCAAAACTGTAACAACAGTTTTTACAAAATAAGTTTCCTTGCATTTCACTTGATCTGTATGAATTGTGCAAATCAAATAGCTTAAACCAGTTAACAAAAGATAAATGACTGCTACGAGGTCTGTCCCAAAAGTATCCAGCCAATGTCAATACAATTAAAACAGTTTATGCAGCCGATACTTTCAGGACAGACCTTGTCTGTCAACTACAATAAATTAATACAATAAGAACAGCTCACAGCCCTGGCTGGTAGCACAGTGGATAGGGCACTGGCCTGTGAACCCAGGGGTCGCAGGTTCGATTCCCCAGCCAGGGCACATGGCTAGGTTGCGTGCCAGGTCCCCAGTCAGGTCTGTGGCTGGAGTCAGGTGAAAGGCAACCATACATTGATGTCTCTCTCCCTCTCTGCCTCTCTCCCTTCCCCTATTTCTAAAATAATTAAATAAAATCTTAAAAGAAAAAAAAAGAAAAGAACAGCTCACAACTCTTATAAAACTATTTTAATATAATAGATTAGTGTCTAAAAACAGATCCAGTTGTATGTGAGCCTTAATAAACACAAGCATGGCATGTTAATTCAATGGAAATGGTTTATTTTCTAAATATTGCTGACATGATTGACTATCCTTTTGGAAGATCTTATCATAGAATTGCTCATTATCTAATGTCCCTTGGCCACTATGGTACTAATTGGGCACTTGGCCACCCAGAATGACTACGATTTTTCCCAGCCTTCCTTTTAGGTGGGATGGGTTATGTGACTAACCTTGGGAAAATAGGCTAAGAGTAGAAGTGGTACAGGCAGTTTCTAGGTAGAATCATGAAAGGAAGTAGGTGTGTCCATCTTCTTTCCTCTTCTGACACTGAATGGAATGTAGACATGGCAGGAAGCCATCTTGGACCATGAAAATGAATGGGTGGAATAAGAAGATAGAAAGAGGCTGGATTCTTGCATGATCCCATGAAGTAGTTTCCACACCAGTCCTGGAATAGGTCCATGAAATTATATCCTGTGTAAGTCACAGCTACTTGAAGTTTTTGTTATTTGCAGCCAAATCTATAATTTAACTATTGCAAAACATCTTCCCTTCTGTTTCATATCATGAACAAACAAAAATTTAAAATGGCTTAAAGAAAGATCGAAATACCCATTTACTTTGCCCAGTAATCAGTTAGGAGACTCCTACTCTTTCACGAGGACCTTAAAAATTTTGACTGTAGTATTATTTATAATAGCAAATGTTTTGTCAATATGAGAATAAATATAGTATAGCACGCCCTTTCTATGATATATTATATAGTTTAAAATTTTAATTTAATGTAATTTTTTATTGTCTCGTTTTTATTTTTAAAGATTTTATTTATTATTTTCAAAGAGAAGGGCAGGGAGAGAGAAAGAAAGGTAGAGAAGCACCAATGTATGGGTGCCTTTCACCTACCTTCAGCTAAGGACCTGGCTGGAGACCTGGCTTTCAACCTGGTTATGTGCCCTGACTGGGAATAGAACCAGTGACCTTTGGGTTCTCAGGCTGGTGCCAATCCACTGAGCCACACCACCCAGGAATTATTGTATACTTTTTTAAAAGGATAAATTAGATTTATATTTATTGACCAGGAAAATTGTCATGATTATTGTTTAAAAGTTTGCAGAGCAGTGAGGGTTTGTGTGTGTGTGTGTGTGTGTGTGTGTGTGTGTGTGTGGTAAAATATATGTAACATAAAAATTATCCTTTTAATCATTTTAAATTATGCACTATAGTAGCATTAAATACATTCACATTATTGTGCAACCCTTACCACTACTGTATCTCCAGAACTTTTTCCTCATCCTGTCTTGAAACTGTGTACCCTTAAAATAATAACTGCCCATTTCTCACTTTTCCAGTCCCTGTTAACCAATGTTCTGCATTCCGCCTCTATAAATTTGACTTCTCAAGGTTTTTCATGTAAAGAAATCATACAGTCTTTGTTCTTTTGTGTCTGGCCTAATTCACTTAGCATGTCTTCAAGATTCACCCCATGTTGTAGCATGTACCAGAAGTTCACTCCTTTTAAGGTTGATTACGATTCCAGTGTATGTGCATGTTACATTTTATTTATCCATTCATCTGCTGATAAACATTTAAGTTGTTTCTACCTTTGGCTATTGTAAATGATGCTTCTACAAGTGTTTGTCTAAAAATATCTGTTTGAGCTTCTACTTTCAGTTCTTTGGTGTACATACTCAGGAGTGGAATTGTTGGATCAATTCTATGTTAACGTTTTTGAGGACCTGCCATAATATTTTCCACAGCAGCTGTACCATTTTGGATTCCAATCAGCAGTGCACAAGGGTTCCAATTCCTTTATATTCATGCTAATACTTATTTTCTGCTTTTTGATTATAGCCATCCTAATTGGTGTGGTTTTGATTTGCATTTCCATATTGATTAGTGCTGTTGAGCATATTTTCATCTACTTATTGACTATTTGTGTACCTTTTTTGAGAAACATTTTTGCCCATTTTTGAATTGGATATACTGTTTTTTCTGTTGTTGCTGAGTTTTTGGAGTTTTCTACATATTCTAGACATTAATATGATATCAGATATGTGATTTGTAAATATTTTCTCCCATTTTATGGGTTGCCTTTTACTCTGTTGATAGAATCCTTTGATGCAAAAAAAATGTTTACATCTTGATAAAGTGTAATTTGCTATTTTTGCTTTTGTTGCTGGTGCTATTGATGCCATAGCTAAGAGGTCAGTGTCAAATCCAATGTCATGAAAATTTCCCTGTATGTTTTCTTATAAGAGTTTTATAGCTTTAGCTCTTATGTTAGATATATTATTCATTTTGAGTTAACTTTTGCAATGGTATTAGGCAAGGATCCAACTTCATTCTTTTGCGTGTGTGGAGATCCAGTTTTCCCAGCACCATTTACTTGAAAAGACTGTCATTTCCCCATTAAATGGTCTTGGCACCCCTGTCAATAATCACTTGACCATATATGCAAGGTTTTATTCCTGGGGCCTTTGTTTTATCACACTAGTCTACATGTTTGTCTTTATGCTGGAAGGTACTGTTTTGATTATTATAGTTTTATAGTAAACTTTGAAGTCAGGAAGTATGAGTCTAACAAATTTGTTTTTCATTTTCAAATTGTTTTGGCTACTTGGCTATATGGACTTTGAAAGTCCATATGAATTTTAGGATAAATTTTCTATTTTTGCAAAGATCCCCTTTGGAAATTTGATAAGAAATGCTTTGATTCTATGGATTACTTTGGGTACTATTATATCTTCAAAGTGTCTCTCATTTACCTATGTCTTCTTTGATTTCTTTCAGAAATGTTTTATAATTTTCAGTGTACAAGTGTTTCACCTTCTTGGTTAAGTTAATTCCTACATATTTTATTCTTTTTGATGCTATTGTAAGTGGAATTGTTTTCTTAATTGCCTTTTTCATATTTTGTTGTTAGCATATAAAAATGCAACTGATTTTTGAGTGTTGCTACTTTGCTGAATTGTTTATTACTTCTAACAGTTTTTGTCTGAGCTAGTTAGGGTTTTCTACATATAAGATCATGTCATTTGTGAGTAGAGAACATTTTATTTCTTTATTTCTAAATCAGATAGATGCCTTATTTCTTTTTCTTGCCTAATTACTTTGGTCGGAACCAATACTATTCTGAACAGAAATAAAAAAGCAAGCCTCTTTGTCTTGTTCCTAATCATAGAGAAGAAGCTCTCTGTCTTTCACCACTTAGTATGATGTTAGCTGTGGATTTTTCATATATAGCCTTTATTATGTTGATGTAGATTTTTTATTCCTAGTGTGTTAAGTGTGATTTTCTTGAGAGGGTATTGGATTTTGTCAATTTTTTCTGCAGGGATTGAGGTGATCTTAAAAGTATTTCCCCCCTTTTATTGTTAATATGATAGATTACATTGACTGATTTTCATATGTTGAGCTATCCTTGCATTGCAGAAATAAATTTCATTTGATAATGTTGTAAATTCTTTTGGTATATTGAATTAAATTAGCTAGAATTTTGTTACAAAATTTTGCATAAGCCCTGGCTGGTGACATAGTGGATAAGGCACTGGCCTGTGAACCCAAATGTCACTGGTTTGATTCCCAGTCAGGGCACATAACCAGGTTGCAAGCTAGGTCTCCATCCAGGTCTGTAGCTGGAGGCAGGTGAAAGGCAACCATACACTGATGTTTTGCTCCCTCTCTGCCTGTCTTCCTTCCCCTCCTTCTGAAAATAATAAATAAAATCTTTAAAAAAACACACAAACATTTGCATTAATGTTCACAAAGGATATTGGTCTGTATTTTTCTTTTTTTGGAGTGTTTTTATCTGGCTTTGGCACCAGGCAATGTAGGTCTCAATTTAAGAAATGTTGCTTTCTCTTAAATATTTTTTGGAAGCATTTGAGAATAATTGGTTTTTGTTCTTCTTTAAATGTTTGTTAGTATTAACCAATGAAGTCACTATATCCAGGGTTTTTCTTAGCTGGGGGATTTTGATTACTAATTCCATCTTCTTTTTTTTTTTTTAATTTTAAATTATAGCTTACATTCAATGTCATTCTGATTGGATCTTCTTACTAGTTTATAGAGCTCTTCAGATTGTCTACTTTTTCACAGTTCAGTCTTGAAAGGTCATGTGTCTTTAGGAATTTGTTCATTTCTTCAATCTGATTTGTTGACATATAATTATTCACAGTATAATTGTTCTCTTACAATACTTTTTATTTCAATAAAATTGGCCCTCATTTACATTTCAGATTTTAGTAATTTGAGTCTTTGCTCATTTTTTTTCATAGTCAATCTTTTTAAAGATTTGCCAATTTTGTTAATCTTTTTGAAGAACCAACTTTGGTTTCATTGATTTTTCTCTATTATTTTCTGTTCCCTAGTTTACTTATTCTGCTGTAATTTTTTAATTACTACCTTCTTTCTGCTACCATTGGGCTTATTTTTTGTTCTTTTTCTAGTTCCTTGAGTTATATAGTTATTTTAATATCTACCTTGATTAAAAAAATTTTTTTAAAAGATTTTCTTTATTATTTCCAGAGAGAGGGAAAGGGAGAGAGGCAGAGAGGGAGCGAAACATCAATGTATGGTTGCCTTTCACCTGCCTCCAGCTGCAGATCTAGCTGGAGACCTGGTTTGCAACCTGGTTATGTGCCCTGGCTGGGAATTGAATCAGTGTTTGAGTTTTTGCAGGCCAGCACCTATCCACTGTGCCACCAGCCAGGGCTTCTATCTTGATTTTTAAAGGATTTTATTTATTTATTTTTGGGAGAGAGGGTAAAGGAGAGAGAAAGAGATGGCGAGAAACATCAATATGTGTTTCTCTCTCATGCACTTCCAACTGGGGACCTGTCCTGCAATCCAGGCCCTTTCTCCAATTCGGACTCGATCAAAGCAGCAACCCTTTGGTTCACAAGCTGGTGCTCAATCCACCAAGCCACCCCAGCCAGGGCTCTTTCTTGGTTTTAACGCCAGCATTCACAGCTACAAATTTTACTTTTAGGGCTGCTTTTGTTGCATCCCATAAGGTTTAGTATACTGTGCTTTTGTTTTCATTCATCTCTAAGTATTTTCTAATTTCCCTTGTGATTTATTCTTGACTCATTGAGTGTTTTGAGTGTGAAGTTTAATTTTTCACAAATTTGGGAATTTTTGAGTTCTTTTTTTCTTTTATTGATTTCTGACTTTTTCCTGTTGTGGCCAGAGAAGATACTTTCTAGATCTATTGAGACTTGATATGTAAACATATAGTTTATCCTGGGGCATATCATATCTTATGTCCACTTGAGAAGAATGTGTCTTCTGTTGTTGCTGGGTGGGGTGTTCCATAAATCTGTTAGATTTAGTTTCTTTTTCTTTTCTTTTTGTTTTACAATAATGAGATCACATCACGTACACACCCAAGTGCGGTGCGTGTGAGTGGCACATTTATAAGTATTAAAGAAGGTATGGAAAACTACTTTGGTTACGTCATGGGAACAATACTGGACAGAAGGATGTCAGGAGAGAGAGGGTTAACTTCTTTTCAGAAATGTGTTTCAGCTGAAGTGCTGGTGAAGGTGAAGGGATTTAGACTGGGTCATATGTAATGGCTATCCTGATCATGGCCTGAGGACCAGTTGAGCAGTGGGGACTATAGTTTGTTCCACTAATCCTCTACATGAAGTCCTGCAGAACTTGTGGTTGGCCAGTACATGGAAGGAAGGTCAGTGACAAACAAGACTCCAGAGAGCCTGAGTGGCTGAAAGTGAATAGTCCTTGACATCTCTTGTATAACACTTCACAGTCCTCTCAGGCCAGCTTCTTACTTCAGTCATGGCCATGGTAAACAGTTCCTGTAGGCTTTGACAGGCTCTGTGCCAGCACAAACCTGGTGCTTCCCTGTCTGCTGGTGCTGTGGTCTTTTACTTCCTGTCTTGGGGCTCCTTGAAGGCTGTCAGGGTGTAGACCTGTGACAGGTAGCCAGTTGGTGGTCATGCATACACAACTAGGAATTTGGGGGGAATAAATGCCCAAGAGGCCACTCACTCTCCATCCACGGAAAGTAGTAGCCAATTCATGAGAGCTTCAGTCTTGTCTCATGGCTAGATGGTTCTGAGACATATTTCAAAAGATTCCTCAAAAGTATCAGTCAGATTAAGCCAGAGGAATGTACCACAAATAACTTCGATTATTTAGAATTTGTTACCTTTAGTCAGGACCTCTGATTTCACACTTATGATATATATCTTATGATATACATACATAATCTTTTTTACTGTTCTGTATCCATCCTTTCCTAATGTGATGTAACCTTTTTTAGGAAAAAAAGTATTAGTCAGAAAAAGAGTCACAGGAGCCAACTTGTCCCTTCTTCCTGATGACACTTGCCATATCTTCCACTCCTGCTCTCTGGGAATCAACTTTGCATGCTGACTACCACACGTACACTTTTTCCTTGGCTCTGACTTGGGGAAACCTAAGTAAACACAGAAGTTTTATCAAAAGGAACACAGGAACTAGCATGAAGGAGCACTGTAAAGATGGAACAATTGGAAAATCCCACAGAAAGCCAGGCCAGCAATTTATAAAAACATATCAAATGTATACAATTATTACTTCATAATGATATTCAAATAATATATTCAAATGAACGAAACTGTCCATTGGAACAGGGTGCATTGGCTGTCAGTCCCAGGGGAGGACTCTGACTACAGAGAGGACAGTAAAACTCACCTAGTGTCAGCCACTGGGAGTAAAAGTCCAAATGCTTAGCTCGCTGTGTGGCCAGGGAAAACACAACAGAGCACTGGACAGAACAGTACTGTGCTCCCATAGAGAAGAGACAGAGCAAGATCAGCTCCAATAGGGTGCATTGGTCCCCCATGGCCAGCAAGGTCCCCCTCTACCCTGGCAGCCATTGCAGGGCATATGGCCTACATGTACCCCTCTTGTGCTGGCATAGAGGGACCCCAATTTCCCCCCCTTGGAGTCTGGAGTACTGAATGCTGGGGCTGTTTAAGCAGGACATAGAACATGCTGAGTCTGAAACAGGGGAAGATACACCCAGACAAGGCTATATGCCCGAACAGCTGTGTGGGCTCTCTGTCTTGCAGTAAGGAAATGTTCCAGAACCAAGGCCCATTCTTATGTGGCCAAGGGGGAGTTGAAAGACCACACATGACACTGCCTTTTTCGATAGCCCACCCTCCGACCCTCACCTGGCCACTGAAACAGCAGATAAAGCATGTCAAATCCGGTAGGACCATTGCCCACCTTGAATTTGGAGGCAAAGTCAATCCCCATGGGGGCCCCTAAACAACTTGTGCAGATAAAGTTTGCTGGCAGAGATACCATGTCTGGTCAGCACTTTACTAGGGTGACTGAGAGACCAGACCCCCGAGAATGGCCTCCCTGGAGGATAGTCTTTAACCAGGAACTACAAGTGCCAGGGTTGGTCTAACAAGGAGTCAAAGGTGAGTCAGAGGGAGCTGCGATGTTATGGCTGATAACCCTGCCACCTGAGCATGGATTTCCTGCAGCTCTTCCCTGAATCACTGAGACATATACAGTAAGAGGTGTTGCCAACAACACAAATGACATCTTGTTCTACCAGCAGATAACTGAGGGCCACCGGGGAGTCCATTGCCAGCATGGCTAGGGTGTCAGTGAGAACAGCGTTAGATGTTGCCACCATCATCAAGGACAAGTTGCATACCATTTCCGCCCAGGGCACCTATGCTAATGCCAGGTATGAGGACACAAATGGCTTGGTAGAACTAGCTGTGCCGTTGTTTTCCAGCAGAATGTTTCTGGCGACACTGTCATGTGTCAGGAGAGTGGGGCCCTTCCACTTTCGGGTGTCATTTTGTACACACCAAGGACACCAAAACTCCCAGTGTCTCATCCAAGCACCTTTGGAGCCCAGTCCTGGCACTTTGTAGCCCAGTATACCTGCCCCTTGGAGGGGCACTTAACCCAGCGGGACACTCAGGTGGCCCCTAGGAATTTCACCTGCTGTGCTGGGCCCTGGACTTCATCTGGGTTCAAGGCCCAACTGTCACTAGTGACTGTGGCTAATTGCAGCATTACCTCCACCTGTTTTTCAGGGGGCCCCATTGTCAGGATGTTCCTGATGCAATGGATAAACAAAACTCCCATGGTGGCCTCCGCTTGTTGAAGGTCAAGTCCTGCCCCCCGGTGGCACATTGCCAGGCAGTCACGGTATGCCTGTGGAAGCTTATTGAAAGCATACTGCAGGTCATTCCATTCCTCACCTTCATCCTGCCAGTGGAGTGAAAGGTAAGCATTAGCCAAATCAATAACAGATATGCCAGTCTCCAGTGCAGGTTGTCACTGTGTCAGTGATGGTGATGACACCTACTAGCACCACAGGGGCCAAGGGCATGACCTTGGCATTCAGCCTGAGATAGTTCACTGGCAGCCTCTGTGCCCTGAAGCCCTTACTGGCTGGCCAAACCAGGCTGTCACATTGTGATATCGTAAGTCTTGATATCTGATAATGCAACTCCTTCAGCTTTGTTTTTCCGGTTTGTCTTAGCTATTCTTATCCTTTCGGCATTTCCATATTTATTTTAAAACAGTCGATTGTTTTTTCATGCACGCCCACAAAATCTGCCAGTGGTTGCGTGAGATTGCGTTGAATCTATAGATCAATTGGGAGAAAATTAAATCATTGTATACTGAGTCTTTCAACATACGAACATAGTATATTCCCCTTTTCCATAGGTTTTCTTTAAATTCTCTCTATATTGTTTTATAGGTTTCAGTATAGAAGTCATAGACATATATTGTTAAACTTATGTATTAATGATCATTATCTAAATCAGTTATTTTATTAGAAATCACTAAATGGTGATTTTTATATCATTCATTATGCACTTATTAGCTAGAATATTTCTATGCATACTCATCTTCATTGTCTAAGACTGTCTCATTTTCCTGACACAGAGTTCATACCAAAAAGGCAGGATAAATGCTTCATTCTTTTCCTTTAGTTACTAATTTTTAAACTCATGTGTAGGTGCCCCAGCAACATCCCAAACTATCTAGTTTCATTTTTGTTGGGAAAGGCATTCTCATAGGCACAGTCTTTCCACCCCACTTCCCACAACATTTTCTCCCCTCAAACCAATGGCAAAACTGGACTAAATTGTCAAAGACAGCCATTTCATGACTCTGGAAATTGACCAAAGGGGCATATGACCAATTTAGTTATTAATGAAACACCGAGCTTGGAGTGAAAGCTGGAGGTTTTATGGCACCCTTCCGTGACCTGTCCCCATTCCTTCCAGCCTCCACCTAAGTTTGCAGGTGGTCCTACCAGGGTGTTCAGGCTGTGGAAACCCAGAGGGGTCTCACCTGATTGTGAATGAGCTGGAAAGCCCACACTCAGCAGCACGGTAAGTAGTAATTGTAGTTTCAATGACAAACAGGTAAAACCAGTGGCTCAGCCAGTAGTCCTGGCTAGGACAAGCAATAAACTAGGGGACTGCCAAAAAAATTTAACAGGAAAATCTGGAATATGAGACAGCCAAATAGCCTGGATAGGTTTCCACATGTTTCCATGGGATAGGCCAAGAGGACCCAAGCTATTTCATATCAACAGCCTGGGTGATGAAAGGAAAATCTGGTAGACTGGACATCATCAACACTAACAACTCGAAAGACACCAATGAGAAAATGAAAAGTCAAGCTACAGACTAGGAGAAACTATTTCCAACTTGAATATCTGATAAAGGTCTTATGTTTAGAGTTACAATGAGCTCTTATAACTTAATTAATAAGGAGGCCCAATTTAAAAAGTTCAAAATATTTGACTAGATATTTCACCAACAAAATATATGAATATTTAAAAAGCCCATGAAAAGATGGTTAACACAATTAGTGTTAGAAAAATGTAAATTAAACCATAATGAGGTACAAATGTACCCACTAGCATAACTATAAGAAGATATACAGAAAATAATAAGAACTGGAGGAGATGTGAGTAAAATGGAACCTTTATATATTGCTTATCGAAATGTAAAGTGGTATAGGCACTCTGAATGACAAGTTTAACAAACTTATTGTATGACCCAGCAATTTTACTCTTAGGTATGTATCTAAGAGAAATGAAAATGTATCCACACAAAGACTTATCTGCCAATGTTCATAGTAGCATTATACATCATATTAAAACCTGGAAAGAATTAATGTCTATCAAACTGGTAAATAGATAATCAAAATGTGGTATATCTATAAAATGGAATACTCTTTAACAACAGAAATGAATGAACTGCTAATATAGTCATGCACTGTGTAATGATGTTTCAGTTGACAATGGACCATATGTAAGTGGAAGCATAATTGTGTTTCTGGATAGGAAGAATTAACATCATTAAAATATCCATACTATCCAAAGTAATCTATAGATTCAACACAATTCATATAAAGATACCAATGGCATATTTCACAGAACTAGAACAAATATTCCACAAATTTATGTGGAACCACAAAAGACCCTGAATAGCCACAGCAATCTTGAGAAAAAAGAAAAAAATAATAAAGGTATCATGCTATCTGATATCAAACTATACTATAAGGCCATACTAATCAAAACAGCATGGTAATGGCATAAAACTAGACACATAGATCAATGGAACAGAATAGAGAACCCAGAAATAAACCCTTGCCTTTATGGTCAATTAATATTTGACAAAAGAGGTAAGAGCATACAATGGGGTAGAGATAGTCTATTCAATAAGTGGTGCTGGGGAAATTGGACAGATATAGGCAAAAAATAAAATTAGACAACTTTCCTACATCATGCATAAGAATAAACTCAAAATGGGTTAAAGACTTAAATGTTAGACTAAAAACTATTAAAATCACAGAAGAAAACATCGGCAGTAAAATCTCATACTTTGTTCATAGCAATGATTTTTCTGCTATATCTCCTTAGGTAAGGGAAACAAACAAACAAACAAAATAAACAAATGGGTCTACATTAATCTAAACAGTTTCTGTATCGCAAAGGAAATAGCAAAATAAACAGGCAACCCACCAAATGGGAGAACATAGTCACCAATGATACATCTGATAAGGGGTTAATAATTAAAATCTGTAAAGCACTTATACAACTTAACACCAAAAAAACCCAAAAATCAAACTGGTAAATAGATAATCAAAATGTGGTACATCTATAAAATGGAATACTCTTTAACAACAGAAATGAATGAACTACTAATATAGTCATGCACTGCGTAATGATGTTTCAGTTGACAATGGACCATATGTAAATGGAAGCATAATTGTGCTTCAAACTATACTATAGTATAGTATATACTATATATAAAGGTTCCATTTTACTCACATCTTCTCCAGTTCTTATTATTTTCTGTATATCTTCTTATAGTTATGCTAGTGGGTGCATTTGTACCTCATTATGGTTAATTAATTACATTTTTCTAACACTAATTGTGTTAACCATCTTTTCATGGGCTTTTTAAATATTCATATATTTACTGAATAGGCACTTCTCCAAAGAGGACATACAGAGCCAATAGACATTTGAAAAGATGTTTAACATCACTAATCATCAGAGAAATGCAAATTAAAATCACAATAAGATGTCACCTCATGCCTGTCAAAATAGCCATCGTCAATAAATCAAACAAGTGCTGGTGAGGATGTGAAGAAAAGGAAACCCTAGTGCACTGTTGGTGGGAATGCAGACTGGTGCAGCCACTGTGGAAAACAGTATGGAGTTATCTCAAAAAATTAAAAATGGAACTGCCATATGACCCAGCAGTTCCACTTCTGGGACTATATCCAAAGGAACCCAAGATGCTGATTGAAAAGTATTTTTGAATCATACGCACCCCTCTGTTCATTGTGGTATTATTTACAATAGCCAACTTTTGGAAGCAGTCCAAGTGCCCACCAGTAGACGATATAAAAGCTGTGGTACATTTACACAATGGAACACTACACAGTCACAAAAACGAGGGAAATCTTTCCTTTTGGGGCAACATGGATGGGCCTGACGAGTGTTATGCAGAGTGAAACTTACTATTGAGTTACAACTGTCTACAGTATTCAGCACAGTGACGTGCTGTTTAGGCTTGTCCCCAAGGAGTAGTAGGCAATCGCACAGAGCCTAGGTGTGCCCTGGGTTACCGTCTAGCGCTGCGTAAGTGCCCTGCGACATTCACATAAGGATGCAACCGCCTCATGACTCAGGCTGCATCCCTGTTGTTAAGCAGAACATGACTGTATACCTGTCAACACATATGACTAAACAATATTACAGTAAGCAAAAAGCTACTGCTTTTGCGTAATTCCATTTGTCAGAAATGTTCAGAGAAGACAACTGTGTACATAGAGTGAAAACCAATGAATGGTCATTTGGGGCTGGAGCAGCAATTATGAAATTTTCTATTATTAAAAAGATCAAAGCCCTGGCTGGTGGCACAGTGGATAAGGCCTGCGAACCCAAAGGTTGCTGGTTCGATTCCCAGCCAGGGCACATAACCAGGTTGCAAGCCAGGTCTCCAGCCAGGTCTCCAGCCAGGTCAGTGGCTGGAGGCAGGTTAAAGACAACCATACATTGATGTCTCTCCCCCTCTCTCTCTAAAAAAAAAAAAAAAGACTTAAAAAAACAGATCGAATGCAAAATGATGAAGCAAAAACATCTTTTTCATAGTGGATATCCATAAGTTAGTTACAAGTATATATTTTTATTTTTGCAATATACATTTTTAAGATTTTATTTATTATTTTTAGAGAGAATGGGTGAGAGAGAGGCAGAGAGGGAGACAGATACCATTTTATAGTTGCTTTTCACCTGCCTCCAGTTATGGACCTGGCTGGAGACCTGGCTTGCAACCTGGTTATGTGCCCTGACTGGGAATCGAACCTGCGACCTTTGAGTTCACAGGCTGGTGCCTTATCCACTGAGCCATAGCAGCCAGGGCTGAAATACTTTTAATCAAACATTTTTATTAGAAATGAAACAGGCACATTTTAACTAAAGAGTAGGAATGCAGGAAGAACAGAAAGGAGTCCAAAGTGAAGCAGGGTTTACAATTTTGAAGATTAGAGAATTCTGAGGAAATAACATATCAGTTGAGCTTTTGCTTTCCTTTCTTCTTAATAACTCTTTGATTTATGAGCACTAAAAATCAGGGAAGGAAATCTGCCAATTTTCTAATTTTTAATTCGGCATCTGCTGCTAAAAGCTGCAATGATGGGCCCTGGTTGGTGTGGCTCAGTGTATTGAGCACCGGCCTGAGAACTGAAAGGTCACAGGTTCAATTCCCTGTCAGGGCACATGCCTCGGGTTGCGGCCAGGTTCCCAGCTGGAGTGTGGGAGGGGCAACCAACTGATGTTTCTCTCACACATGATGGATGTCTTTCTTCCTCCCTTCTCCTTTCTCTGAAAATAAATAAATACATTCTGTAAAAAAGAAAAAAGCTGAGTTGGGAACATGTGAGAGTCTGGCTAAAATACACTTGTGTTTCTGTGTCCCCTGGAATTGCTGTTTTGATCAACAGATTGCTTTTTTTCTCGGTTACAGGTCATGTTCCTGCTTATTTGCATACCTGGTAATACTTGATTAAGTGCCAGACCTTGCACAGTTCATGGGTTTTTGAAATTCCTTTACCCTTTCATGGACTTGGTTTAGAATTCAGTGGTACTTGGAGCCAGTTTCGTTCTTCTGAGGCTTGTTTTTAAGCAGTGATAAGACAGGGCTAACACGACTTTTCATCAGGGGCTAATTTGGGCCCACTGAGGCAATCCGCTTCTGAGAACTGAGCCCCGATGTCCCAGATGTTCGGCCGTCTTTCCGCCCTGGCCGCTGGGCGCATCGTTCCGGGCTCTGCCTGAGCTCCGAGGGTGGACCTGCCTCGGTGGCCCTGGAGTTCCTTCTCAGCTTTGGAAGTTTGCTCCCAGGCTCAGGACTGGAGCTCAGTCTGAGTTTCTGCCTCAGACTGAGGGAGGGACCTGCCTGCAGATCTGTCACACATTTTCACCCCCTTCCCCCGCTAGGCTGTGATGCGTGCCTCCTTAATCTCGTGAGAATGCTGGACTCTTCTGGTTTGCCCTCCAGGCTTCAGCCTGCAAACTCCATGTGCTAAGTTGGCACTTGGGCGCCCACCTCCCTTACCCGGCTTTTCTCAGGGGTCGCGGGCCAGCAGGCCTCTTCACTGTCGGAAAATTTTTGTGTCGTGTATTGGGTCTGGCATTGAGTTGTCTCTGTCCTTCCACTACAAGTGGAAGCAGAAGTCTAATGTGGATTTTTGGTAAATAGTTTTCATCATGTTAAAGCAATTTCTTTATATTCCTGTTTTAATCAGTGTTTAATTGGTAATGCCACTAAACAGTAGGAAAAAAACAACAACTTTGAAACACTTATTCATGAGGTTATTGTGGGTTTTCTTTAATGTTAAAATATAATTATTTCAGATGGTAGGACTCTCATTGTTGAATGACTTTTGTGTTCCTGAAATGACCTCTTCTTGGTCATATATTATTTTTATTTTACTTTTTACTTATTATTATTATTTATTTATTGAAAGGATGAAAAAAAATTTAAGATTTTATTTATTATTTTTAGAGAGAGAGGAAGGGAGAGAGGCAGAGAGGGAGAGAGAGAGCAATGTGTGTGTGGTTGCCTTTCACCTGCCTCCGGCTCTGGACCTGGCTGGAGACCTGGCTGGAGACCTGGCTTGCAACCTAGTTATGTGTCCTGGCTGGGAATCGAACCAGTGAACTCTGGGTTCTCAGGCCGGTGCCTTATCCACGGTGCCACCAGCCAGGGGTTATATTACTTTTTAAAAAATAGCAACAAACGAGCAGTGTGAGGGTAAATCCTGGGAAGACAGCTGTGTCAACTTAAGAGAGGCTGTCAAGTTACATCACAAATATTTCTGTGTTTGGATCTTGGGCATTAAAATGAACTTATCTTTTCCAATATATTAATTAAAAATTTTGACGGGATCGCTGCCTTTCAGAGGACTCCTGTTCCAGTCATGGACACTTTCATTTTTTTTGGTATGCTTTCTCTCTGTATTTTTATTGTGGATGGTTTACCCTGCTATGTCTCCAAGTCATGAATCCTCTCTTTTTCAATGTCTAATGTGCCTCTAGTCTCATCCAGGGCATTTCCCCCTCATTTATTGCAATTTCATTCTCAGAAGTTCAATTTGGCTATTAAAAAAATATTTTCCACATCTCTACTGTCATGGCCAGTCTCTCCTTTAAGTCCTTGAACATACAGGATATAGTTATAATAACCATCTTAATGTCCTGTCCACTAGTTCTAGAATCTGGGTCATTTCTAGGTTGGTTTCATGTTTGCCTTTTCTCCTCATTATGGATGGTATTTTTCTGCTGTTTCTTCTCCCTCTCTCTCTTTTTATTTGCATACCTAATAAATGTTTTTGCATGCAAGATTTAAATTTTACCTTACTGGGTGCTACACCTAAGAGAAGAGGAAGTGTCTTGGTGGTCACCGGTCTGGCTGGAGAAGCCGGCACCAGACTCCCTCTTGTGGTCGCCTGCTGCACCAGCAGCCACCTGTCCCCGCGCTGGCCTGATGTCCCTGTCCCCATACTCATGCTGTGGCTTAGCTGAGGGCCTGTGGCTCAGCTTAGAAGCAGGGATGGTGACTGAACAACAGTCCTGTGAGAACGGTAGCAATCCAAGCTTCAGGGCACATTAGAATCTAAGAGGCCACGAGGGGAGAGATTTTAGCATCAGTCAAGTGAGCCACGGAGAGAAAAGCAGCTTTATTAGCAAACAGAGGAAGAACAAACTGACTGAAGCAGGGAGCTACTTGCAAGGAAGGTTGGTGGTGCCTGGTGGCCACAGGGGTCATTCTCCAGCCACCCAGGGACTCTGGTAAGAACAGGCAGGATTGGGAGGAAACTGGAATTCCGTGGTCTTGGCTACTGGGAGCTCAAGACAGAAGCTATGCTAATTTTTAATGCCATTTATGTTGTCAACCATATTCTTTAATATTGACCCTCTAAATTTAATGAACTGAAAGAATATCTGTTATAGATGAAATACAATTCTGAAATGTTTATGTACAGTAGTTTATTAATGTTAATATGTAACAACCAGGCTTGAGAACTACAGCTTGGAAATGAAATAATGCTAGATAGTTTATTCCCTATGCCTGAAAAAGTTCTTTATTGTTATTTAGCATGTGCTTATTTTTTGACTGAGATGACCGAGTCTTACCACATAATTCCTAAAGGCTACATGTAAGAGCAAGACTAGCTTTGATGTTTGCCTGTGCATATGAACTATTTCATTATTCATCATGTGCTTTCTGTGTTCCATGTACATGTCTGCCTCCCCTCCAAGAATGTCAGCTCTCCCAGGGATCACGCTTTGTAGTTGCCATGTGTGGAGTGACCACTAAGTTGACAAACATTTTATATGCCTTACGTTGCTGAACTTACATGTACCTCTCAGAAACTGTATACGTTTTCTTTTATCCCCATTTTTAGGTGTAGGAAACTGGGGCACAGTCAGGCGAAGTAATTTTTCTGAAGCCATATGGTGATGAAAGTTGAATTCTTAAACTGTCTACTCATCTCTGTGTACCATGCACCTAACATATTAGTGAGACATAATACCCAATGCTGGGTATCTGAATAATGCTTGACAGACTATTTAAAAGTGGCTGCCTCACTGTGAACACAAGATGGCGCTGTAGCCCAGCCAAGCTGCTTCCTCCAGCCGGAACCTGTTTGATTCACAGGTTGTGTCCTTGAGTTACTGGGGCGACTTCCAGGACGGTTGACTGAAAATGCAATTAGAAAATACAGATTTCCCGGGAACTTTGTTTTCCTATTTTTAAAATGGAGGATTGGTTCTGTCACTCACTTTCGAAAAGAATGGGAGCGACATAAAATCATTCATAAATATTTTGCAGGTAGCCCTGGTTGGTGTGGCTCAGTTGGTTGGAGTGTCATTCCATAAACCAAAAAGGTCGCGGGTTTGACCGCTGGTCAGGGCACATACCTGGGCTGTAATTTCACTCCCAGTCAGGCACATACAGGAGGCAATCAATCAATGTTCCTCTCTCCCATCGATGTTTCTCTCCTTCTTTCTCCCTCCTTCCCCTCTAAAAACACCCAGCATGTCTTCAGGTGAGGACAAACAAGTGTCTTTTGCAGGCATCAGTGAGGGGATCTGCTAGCAGAAATGAAATCATTTCACTCACACACAGTAGGAGGAATCAGGGCAAAGAATAGTGAATTGGATTCTTCTCCTTCTTCTTGTTCTTGTTCTTCTTTTTCTTTAAGATAATAGAATCTCACCTGCCTCCTTACCGCCATCCAGAATTAGTTTTAAAAACCCACCCAGCACAGATTTTATTTTTTAAAGCTCGCATGTGCACATTGTATGGACCCACTTTGTCTGTCCTCCGGGAATCCACAGCTCTCACTGCCAGGAAGTTTAGCAGAATGAAGAATGACTGTGATTTTACACAGATTCTCTGAAGATCGTTGCTCCCGCATGCATGCATCAGCCTCATTTATCTGAATGATGCTGGGATCTTTGTCCGGAGCTCTTTCCCATCATTTTAAATAAATATGATGCTTCTTTGGACAGTCTCCTCGAGATTTGTACCTGTCTCCCAATGTTACGGTTGTCCTAACAAGCATGCCCCATCCACTGCTCATAGCCAGCTTGGGTCCACTGTAATCACAGAACCCATTTCTCAAAACAGTCAAGTCTATATCAAACTTATGAGAACTGTAATCCCCACTCCAAGGTATATACCAATAGGACTGTACACATATATTTATCAAAAATCATGCTTTAGAATGTTCACAACATTTCTCTTACTAATGCCACGGGAATGAAAATTACCCAAATGCCTCACAGTAAAATGGATGAATGAGCTGTGGTACATTTATTCAATGAAACACTGTACAATAATGAGAATGAATTAACTAGGCTATGGCTACATACAAAAAGAGTGAATATCATGCACTTATGATGAGTGGCAAAAAAGTTAGCCATGAAAGTATATAGTGTAGTCTATGATTTTACTACATATATTTCAAATAACAGGACAGCCATCCCTGGCTGGTGTGGCTCAGTGGGTTGAGTACCAGCCTGCAAACCAAAAGGCTGCTGGTTCAATTCCTGGTCAGGGCACATGCCTGGGTTGCAGGCCAGGTCCCATAGTTAGATGCGTGCAAGAGGCAACAGATCGATGTAGCTCTTGCACATGAGATGCATCGATGTTTCTCTCCCTCCCTTCCCCTATCTCTAAATAAATAAATAAAATCTTTTTTTACAAAAGGACCGCTAATCTACAAAGTTAGAGGTCAGGATAGTGGCTACCCTGGGGAGGGGTATGGAATAGTGACTAGAAGTGGGGTTTGGGGGCTTCTGAGGTTTTGTAATATTCTGTGTCCTGACCTGGGCACTGGTTTCACAGACGTGTTCACTTGGTGAGAACTCAGCAAGGGGTAAACTGAATGACTCGTGTATGTTACTGTGTGTATGTTTTACACAACTCACGAAAAAATAAAGCAGAAATGTATTGCCATTGTTGATGGAAAAGTAATATCACCTAGGTGTTTCCTCCCCAAAAAGGATTTATTCAGAAAGAAAGAAAGTAGTTGCAGCCTACACAGACCCAGCAAGCCCCGTGTACACCCTGGCCTGAATGGGGAGTTTATATGCAGGAAAATGGAAGTTAGGGGAAAGGAACATTAGAACCCTAGAGCTTTATTATAAACATCCAGTTGGCTCTCGAGATTACAGACTGTGGGAACTTTCACAGGCCCGAGCTCCACCCACGGATGCCCCTACCACTTCAAGTTTGCTTCAAGTTCCAGTTAGTCTTTATCACTACGTACAACTGGACCCAATCTGGGCTATTTTATTTTATGGAAACACATTTTTTCTTACTCTTCATCCAAGGACATTTTTTTCACTGCTTTTAGAGGGAGAGAAAGGGAGAGGGAGAGAAAAACATTGACATGACAGAGAAACAATGATTCGTTGACTCCCTAGCACCTGGCTGGAAACAAATCTGTTCAGATGAGGCTCCAACCAATGGAGCCACACCGGCCAGGGCCAATCTAGGCTGTTTTACAAACTGCAATATGAAAAGAGCTGGTGCTTCAAATGGGCCCTCACCTTTTGTCATTCAGGCCCTGGATTCTGGTCACCCTGTGAGAGTCATAAAAGCAACTTTAAAGGAAGGTACTTCTAGGTCTTTACCTGTGTATTTAAGGTATTGGGAAGCTATTGGGACTTAGTTGTGGTTTTATTTTTATGCTCATCCATTCTCCGGTCATGCGGGAGGAAAAATACAGGCTTTTGAATTTGTCTGTACAAACGCAGGGGCCACTGCCCTCCCACTGTGCACCACCGATTGTCTTTCCTGCTTTGTTCTGAGTCTTGGCCACACATAGCACCTTCCAAAATAACTGCGCAGTTGTCACCATTGTTCAGGAGACTATTTTGGAACATTGGCTTAGCCTGGTGATGTGAGGGGATCCAGGAAGGACCCAGCTGTCGGGAGGCCAGGATGTCTGAGAGCTGGAGGTAATAGGAAGTCACCAGGACTGGGCTGTAGGAGGCTCCCAGCAACTAGAGGTAACCGGTTCTGACTAGTGATCCATCCTGGATGGGAAATTGGGACGGAAGAAGCAGAAAGACAGAAAGGATGGGAGTGCTGTGTGTAGGTTGGAGGAAGGGGTAGGAAATGGATGGCGGGTGTTGAGGGGCACTAATGGTGTTTTGACATATTACCTACAGAGTAATTCCTGCAACCTGGAACTTTGGGACAGCTGTTAGGAGCCTTCTATGGGATGACAGGAAAGTAAGTGGGAGCTAGGGGGTGTGATGAATAGCAGGCCGCCTCCTGTCGAGTCAAATGACACTCGACCATCTTTAGCAACGCCTTCACAGACCAGTAGCAACAGCATATCATGAGTTTCATCAGTTCTTGTTCCACCATATCTCATAGGTTTGCAAGAGTCCCGTCAATGTCAGCACCAAAGGTCTGGGGTCTTGCGATATTGGGCTTTATAATAAGAAATACAAATTTGGTTTTTGTCCCCAGTTCTGGCACAGAGCTACCTAAAACCCTTAGAATTTTCTGTGATGAAAGTAATCAAGGTATCTTTTGTTATGTTAATGAACCGAGTATTGGAAAGCACCTAAGGGTGACAGGGTGGTCACCAGGAGGACCAACCACATGGTTAGAGGGTTGGCATTTTCAGTCCCAACCCCTACCCCACACCCCACCTTGGGGATATGGGGGCAGGGACTGAAGAGTTCACATCAATGGCCAATGATTTAATCAACTGCACCCATGTAATGAATCCTCCATTAAAACAGAAAGGACGAGGTTAGGAGAGCTTCTGGGTTGGTGAACACATAAGGGTGCTGGATAGGGATGGTAACCCCAGGCCTTTCCCACACACCTTATCCTAGCATTTGTACCATCTGGCTGTTGCTGAGCTACAGACTTTTATAATAATCTAGTAAGTAACATGTTTCTTTGGGTTCTGTGAGCCAAGCTAGCAAATTCATTGAACCTGAGAGGCAGGTCATGGGAACCTCAGGTTTACAGCCAGGGGTTCAGGGTACAGGTGACAAGACAACCTGGGCTTGCAGTTGGTGTCTGAAATGGGGGGTGGGGGACAGTTTTGTAGGACTGAGCCCTTAGCCAGTGGGTTCTGACGCTACCTCTGGGTAGATAGTGTCAGAATTGAGTTGAATTGTAGGACACCCAGATGATGACTGAGAATTGCTTGGTGGTAGGAGACCACCCACCTTCTTCTGTCCCCCATTGGAATTGGGTACAAACTCCAAATTGGAAATGGCGACCAGAATCCTGGTCCCTGTGGAGCACTTCAGTGCTCAGGCACACATTAGCTCACCCAGGACAGGGCTGCCTCTCCCCAGCTGGGTGTCCTCCTGCCCTGAGCTCCAGTTTCCCTCTGCTGGGCGCTGCTGCCCATGCACTATGTTGGTCGACCATGAGCCTCTCTCTACCCAGAGTTACAGTTTAAGAGAGGGGTTATTGTGCTCCAGACTTTCAGACTTGAAGCGAAATGATTTTCCTGTTGTGTTTAGAATGCGCTAAGGCTTTGTCCCTGAGTACGCTTGCAATGCCTGGTCTCTTTTCCCCAGCCTTGTAGTGACTTCTAACCCAGAAAACTTAGCACTCTCTCCCTACATACACACATTCGGTACAAAGACTCCCACTGGGCCCTCACCATATGCCAGACTTACCTGGACCCTTGTGATGGATCCGATTGATCAGCCTCAGTTTAAGTTCAGATTCCTGGTTTGTCTAAACGCCTGGCCTTGCTGAGACTAGGTTATATTTGACTTTGGATTTCATCTGTTCTCCCATTTGCCTTCCACCCCACTCTCTGGAGCTGTTCTTTCTAATCTAATGTTTGAATCCCTCTCCTTGCCACCTTACAAATGAGAAAACTCATTCTCTGTTGCTTTCTCCCAAAATTTTCATGCTTGCCAAAAGGGCCAGGGACACTAACTGCTCTCATGAACTATCTAACCTAATAACAAAATATAAGGAATATAGTACCCTTTCACCCTGGACTCGCCTGGACTCTCTCTCTCCAACCCTGGTACAATGATTCCTATTCATAGTTGACATAATTGTGTAGGCTGACAATCCAGAGTCTGAAACAGTTTCCTAGAACTAGTAATTGAGTTTAATAAGGTTCTGGTTTATTAGTCAAGGTCCTCCAGGAAACTAGAACCAATAGGATGTGTGCATGTGTGTGTGTACCTGTGTGCGTGTGTGTGTGTGTGTGTGTGTACAGTTTTTAAAAATCTGCATATAGTGGACCTATGCAGTTCAAATCTGCATTGTTTAAAGTTCAACTTTTCTGTCCCATTGTTGGGAATCTGGGGACGTGGAGGTCTAATTGCACTTAAGGTGATTATATAGATCTATTATGTGTGTTGAAGTTATATAACTGTCTATCAGAGGACCTTCTTATATGATGATTTATGAATTAATTAAAGTACAGAGAATAGACAGTGAATTCTGGTAAAGGTCTCCAGTTCCTACCTAGTAACCATGAGTCTGGTAAGCGATAACCCACACAACTACTTCAAAAATATTGATCCATGTCTTTTGATTTGGATCATTGCTTTAGATCCATTGTGACTGAACAAAAACACTCAAGTTTTCCTTGTCAACCCCAGAGAAATGCTTACAGCCTTCTTCTCTCAACTGAATGGCCTACATTGAGTTCTCCTGAATACTTGGGTGGTAACAGCTTTCCCCACCATTTATTGGGGTGTACTTTCCATACAGTAAAATACATAGGTCTTTCATGTATAGCTGGATGAGTTTGGACAATGTGTATCTGGGAGTGTTGGTGAATATTAACATCAGGCTCCCTGGTGGGATAAAAAACAAACCTGCTTTGTCGTGTTTGAATGTTTGTGGTATAAATACTTTCACCATGGTGCTTCCAGGCTACCCATGTGATGGTCAACTGGATTCCTAACTTCCTGATAATTTGACAATCAGCATTCTTGATGGTTCTGGCATTTTTTTGGCTGAGACTTGAGAGTTACTATATTTTTGTATTTGTCTGTTTTTTTTCTTCTTCTTTCCATTGTGTAGTGTATTTCACTGCATGGCTAGATTACAGTCCCTCCTATTAATGGACATTCGGTTTCCACGTATTTCCTGTGTTGGACTTTTCTGAGTAATTTTGAAAGTACTTGGGAGGCTGTAAAAGCAGGAGGTTTCCATATTCTTCCCAAAGACTGTGCTGGTGGAAAAAAGAGTTGGGTCCTGAAGGTTTAAATTTTACTCAGTATGTCTAAAAGTGTCCAGCATGTGCTCAACATTCACTAAGTGTTAGTGGAATCTCAATTTGGTAGAATTCTGTTTCCAGATCCTGTGACCAGAAGCAGAGTAGCATGTGGAGAAGGGTCAGAATTAGCCAATCTATAAAAGAAGAATACGCTATTTTGAAAAATACCTCAGACATTTCATTTTCTCCTTTGATCCATTTATTTCAGGAGTGTTTCCTAATTATAACAATTAGGGAAAACATCTCTACGTTAAACTTTTTTTGTTATACTGTTAACGGCTATTTGTTAAACATATTATGTGATTTACTTTATGCGCATTTCATTTAAATGTTTGTCCATTATTTCCTTTAACACCTTTCCCTTTAAAGGTAAGAAAAATTGAAGCTCAGAGATGTCCAGTAACTTTTCCAAGCTCACAGATTTGATCTCAGCTATCCGGCTCCAAAATTCATGCTTTTCCCACTGCGACCAGCTGCCTTATCCTGTTCACACGTCAGTGCAGATGGCTAGCATGTGCTATTGAAATAATTGTTACCCATTTTTATTTGATTCCCATTGTTCCCGTGATCAAACTATTTTGTGCGTTCACTTTTTTCCCCCCACAAGTACATTTCCTAAAGCCCAATACCGCCTACTTTAAGGAGGTAAATTTAAAGTACCTGTGGAAGTTTGGTTGGCAAACCCGCAAGCTCTAGAAGGTTCAGCAGGTGGCACTATTTCCGTGACACTGCCATGACATTACACCCATTTGGTCACCAGGGGTGCTGTGTTGCTCCAGGGGAGGTAATACAGTACGAGGCTCCCTCTGACTTAACGTTTCCTTGAGTTGGAGCCAGATCCCGGCATCAATCTCAGTGTATTCGTTTCTCCTAGCGTGGGACCATCTCACCAACCTCCACCCAGCCAATAGGCTTCTGGGCCAAATTTAATCCATAAAACAGGTGTACGTTCAGCTCTCAGGGGCGGCGGGGTCGGGGTGGGGAATGAGGGTAGAAACGGCACAGCACCCCCACATCAGCTACTGGGCAAAAGTGTATCTTCTTTTCAACTTCTGCTTCCAACGTACACCTGTGATCGTCCACACCCCAGGTGCAACGCAGTTTCACAGCAGTGTTCTCTCCAGACTTCTTTGGTTCTTATCACCCTGAAAGGAGAGAGGATGCTAAGCTTTGAAACGTGGAGGTAGGAAGGGAGGGCATTCTGAACAAGCCAGACACAATGATGAGGTGTCCCAGCCCCACCCTGGCATGTCTGTCCCCAGAAGCCTGTCACTGAAACACATAAGTTCTAGTTACGTGCTGCCACGTAGCAGATAGAAACTTCTTGGGCAAGGGTTTTTATTTTTTAAAAACTTAAAAATAATATTTATTTAATTTTAGAGAGAGGAGGAGGGAAGGAGGAAGAGAGAGAGAGGAAAAAAAATACTGTTGTGAGAGAGATGTCGATTCTGCACACACCCCAATCAGGGCCCGAACCCCCAACCTAGGCATGGGTCCCCCCTGGGAATCAAACCAGCAACTTTCTGGTTTGCAGGACAATACCCAACCAACTGACCCATGCCATCAGGGCTGGGGAGTGTCTGTTATCAAGGGCAAAAGAAGCACACTTCCTTTCCCCTGTTCTGGCCCAGTTAATGCCCTGGAGGTGTCACTGCGGAGAGGTGGAAAGGTGAAGCCAGCGAGGCCAAGAGCTCCAGGAGAGGCCGGGGTGGCCGGCCTGGGTTGGCCTGTCCGGAGCCGGCCTTTCCTGTGGCCCTGGGCCAGGAGGAGGAGGCTAGAGGGTTTCAAAGCACCTTTCCTCCTCAAGTTGCTCAGCAGTTTCATGGAGCCCCAAAATTCTTTTCTTTATGCCCGTAGGTTTTTGACTTGCAGGAAGTTCATCTCTCTCTGGTAGGGGCCGGAGGGAAGAGGAGAAGTTCCATAGGAAATTCCACCCCCTTCACTTAGAGAGTGAAGGGATGCCCATCTGGTCAGGATTGGGCCAACCTGAGTGTCAGAGGAGGGAATGAAATTTTGGATGGAGAGGAACTTCAGAAAATGGTGTCTTACCTAAGCCTTTGCCCCATTTCAGGGTGGGGACAGGTGGATGAAGAAGGGCAAGAAGGAAAAGGAGGCAACATTCACTGAACTCATTTCTTGGGCATTTGAAACCTTTTGTGCTTGGAGTGAGTCCTGGTGGCAGCCTGGGACATGGGCAGTGGAGTGGAAATGGCCCCATCAAGTAGACCTGCTGCTTCCAATTAGTTGGACTACAGATTTGGGTTAGTTTTCTCATTTGTGAAATAAGGGGGTAATTCTACCTTATAAGTTTATTGTGAGTATTAAATGTGATAAATATATAGGACTCCCCTTTAATCCATGGGGATATGTTGCAAGACCCTCAGTGGATGCATGAAACCATGCATAGTAGCAAAACATGAATTCTTTTGTTTTCCAGTTCATATAAAAGTTGTGTTTACAAGGGACTGTAGTTTAGTACGCGTATAATATAATTATGTCTAAAAAAGCAACATACATACCTTAACTAAAAATATTGTATTGCTCGCAAATGCTAACCAGCACCTGAGGTGGTTGAGAAAATGGTGCAGGTAGACTTGTTTGAAGCAAGGTTGCCACAAATCTTCAATTTGCAAAAACCGTTGTGAAAAATCATTAGATGAGATGCACCGGTTCCATGTTTTCCTTATATGCACACATACTATGATAAAGTTTAACTTATAACTAGGCCCAGTAAGAGATTAAGTAATGGTAACTAGTAATAAAATACCATCATCATAACCATATACTGTAATAAAAGTTATGTGAATATAGACCCCCCCTTTTAAAATAAATATCTTACGGTGCCCACCCTCCTTTCTGCGTGGCGTGGTGGATGGCACAGGTCTGCATGATGCGATGAAGTGAGGTGGGTGATTCTCAGGCGTACAGGGTTTGAAATCTAGCCTGTGTGAGGGGCCAGAAGGTGGGTGAGAGATTGCTTTTATTTTCTAGGGCACTGAGACTTCTCTTGTCAGTTGTGGTTTGGTGCAGCCTGGTTGGGGGTTATTCCCTGCAGGGGACACTGAGGTGCCAGCAGCGGCTACTTGCCAATGACACAGTCCACCCACTCTCTCCCCTCCCCCAGTGCATGCTGGGGCAGGAAGGACCCTTGGGAGGTGGGGAGAGGGGTAGGTTGCAGCCCTGTGGCAGAGGGGAAAGCTGCCTTGTGAGTAGACTTGCAAGTAGGACTGAGACACTGGGTTAAGGTCACTGCCCTTTTGCTGCTGGTTGCTGTGGGGTAAAGATTCTGGGGTCTAGTTCCTTTTTTCTGGGAAGCAAATATGTCCTCCATTTCTCTGACCTCAACCGCTTTTCACAAATCCACAGGGGAAGCTCTCTTTCTGCAGAGTCAGGGTGTGTTTAAGAGCAGGGGCCCAGGAACTGCACTCCTTGGATTCAAATCCAACCTTTGCTTCTTAGCAGCGGTGAGACCCTGAGGCAATTCCCACACCTATTGTGTAACTGAATCTCTCCTTTGTAATGTGCAGTTCACCTCAAGATGCACTTGTAAAAATTAAGTGGACCAATACATGTTAAGTGCTTACAACAAGACTGGCACGCAATTGGTACTCGGTGAAGATATTATTACCACTTCCTTTTCCCAGCTTTCTCCCTTTGCTGTGGGCTCCCTGTGCAGCAGGTATCCGTCAGTGTTCATGTGCAAACCACTGTGACAGACACTTGGGGGAAGACTGAGATGATGAGGTGACTGACGTCTTTGTGCTCAAGGGGCTTATAATGCAGAAGGATGGAGACGAAAGCAAAATACTGAGAATAAATACGTTTGTGCTAAAACATGTGCCACTGATATATGAGGGGGGAACCCCTAAACCGGAATTATCCTCTAGAAGGTGGACCCTTTGTAGTACAGTCTTCCTCCACCAGGTGAGTGTTCTAGGAGCCCTCCTGTGTCAGTGTGCCGTCTGGCATTGTTGTGACAGGCTCATTCAGCTTCAGTGAAATTTTTTTGAACACTCAGCACTTTTGCCCATTTCATGATGGGTGATTATAAGCACACCTACCATGCTGAGGGTTCAGCAGTTTTTTTTACCCCAAACGGCATGGCCCCTATGCCCCACCCTCCCTATTCACCGCATCTCACCCTAAGTGACTTTTTTTGTTTGTTTGTTTCCCTAAAATGTTCCTCGAAGGGAGACATTTTGCCAATGTGGAAAAGGTGGAACAAAAAAACAGCAGAAGCACTGAAAGGCATCAAAATCAAGATTAAAAAAAAAAAGTCTCAGTAGATGTATTGCATCAAATGGAGAGTACTTTGAAGGTAACTGAAGTTTAAACATGTAAGACTGAATACCCAATTTTTAAATACACTCCAGTTTTTATGCGTTCCCTCCTTATATATGTATTAGGAATTCAAAACAGGAAGCGAGTGATATGGGTTTGAGAAGATTTGATGGAAGAAGCAGAAGCTGACTTGGGTCTAAGAGAGAACAGAATATGGAGAATGGATTTGCTGGCTATACCCTGCCATTCATGGCTCTCGGAATTGTTCTTGGTTCGATGTCAACCTGGCAAAAACCATCTGCACCACTCAGCTCAAAGAAAGTCCCTTGATGTCGGCTTACTAGGGAGATTAAACCTAGGCTTAGTGTCCACACCCATCTTGTATAACTGTGGGGAAATGTCAAGGGTCCAGGGGCTCATCCGTTCTACTGACTGTCCAAGAGCATGTGGTCCGGCTCTGGGGTTCAGCCTCTCCCCTGGGTCTCCCCACACCATGGCTATAGATGACTGAGTTCCAGGTGGGGAAATCCCACTCCTCTGAGCTGCCCTGGTTCCCCTCCAGAAGTCCACAAAGCATTAGGCCCGGTGTTTAAAGAAAAATGCCTGTCATGATGCATTGAGACCGGAGAAAGAAGACACGCAGTTATTGTTCCCCTTGGACCACAGACACACAGTCCTGGCCCTTCATCGGCTCCTGGATCCATAGCCTTTGGGTAGGCTCAAGTGAAGCTGGGTTGATTTTGGCCACTTGGGAAGTTAGAGCCCAGCTGGTGGGCGTGGGCGGAGCAGGGCACCATGGCAGAGCCCTGTGGTAGACCCCCAACTCCAGGGCACGTGGGGACCCCGTGAGAAGCACGTTGAAGTTGCACATGATGGAGCCTCATACCCAGTAGGTCTGGATTGACACCCAGGGACCTGCATGGAGTATAACAAGTGAACCAGGCCATTCTGAGAAGGCTGCATCCTGGCCCACTCGGGTAGAAAACAGCTGGAAACTACAGCCAATGGGGATTTTGTCCAAGGGGCAAAGGAAGCGAAGTCGCCACAGGAGGCCCCTGACCAGAGGGCGTCCCGATGAGCAGCACATCGCTGAAGGGAGAGGCAGCAGCACTGCTCGGTACTGGGCAGCAGCGTGGAGAATCAAATCCTGAAAGCCAGCGTTTCTCCCGCAACTGCCAGGCGGGACCCATCTCTCAGCAGCTGTCAACCATTTATTAGTGGGACTCTCCTGAAGCCAGCGGGAAGGCGGAGGCAGAGGAGGCCAAGGGAGAAAACAAAGTTGTGTCAATTACCAGTCCATTTCCATGATGCAAAGGTGACCCAGTCTGTCATCTCCTTCCCTGGGGCTGGCGCTTGGTGGGGTCTGACATTTGCAGCGAGGGCTCCCAGGAGGGCATCTGTTGCCCTGTTGCCATGGAGACAGCAGCTGCTGCGCCCTGTCCTTTGAGAATGTGCCGCCCAAGATTTCAGGAACCATTTTGGAAGCATTTGTCCCGACAGTCCCTGCTAATCTCCCTTTCATTTGTAATTATTTTATCGCCTTGGTTCTCTGCGTTGGCATCGTTCCCAACGCTAACTCGGCTCCCCCGACACCGGGGGTCCACGGGGAGGTGTCAGCCCGTCTCAGCCCCGTCTGGGTGGAGATGAAAAGGCAGTGGAAGGGAAAGGCTTACTGCGAGCACCGCAATCTTCAAACAGGCCCTGTCTCCTGTAGGCAGCCCTGGGCGGCCGAGGCTCATTGAAGTAGCCCGAATTATAAAGCCTAAAGCCTTTGAGGCCAGCCGCCCCATCCAGGCCAAGAATAATTGAACAAATAGTTTATCTGGCTAACCAACAGCTGTAGAGCCTGGGCGATTTGGATGGGATTAGGGGAGAGCAGTGAAAAGATACTCCCACAGGGTCCTTCAAATCCTCATCCCGAATTCTACCAGTGCAGAACACATGTTGCAACCCGGGAACTGCTTTTTAAGTCTGTTTTTCTCTCCCTCCAAGTGACTCCGTTCAGTGCTTCCAAGAATTTTAAGTGGCTGAGGCAACGGACGTTCGGGTCCCTGCTGTTGGGTTCCTTTCAGTGGCCTCCTTCGGTTCCCCAAACCTGTTTCACCGCAGACAGCTCAAATGCGGGTGGAGATTCTGATCACTCTGGGAGGTGCCTTAGGGTGGCTGCCTTTTCCTGAAGTCGGCATTGCTGGCAGCTGTTGTCACATCTAAGTAAAGTGCAGGCCAAGTTCAGGTTAGGATGAAAGAGGAGTTATGAGGGTGGTTGGATGGAGAGGGGACACAAGGAGTCCCCTTTCCTATGGGAGAAGTTGAAGAAGAATTTTGAAATGGACTGAAGATTTAAACATGTATTTTTAAAAATCCATTTAATACTAGAAGAAAATTGAGGAGAATTTCTTTGTTAAAATCTTTATAACTTTGGGTTCAGTAAAGTGTTTCTAATCATATTCCAAATCCAAAATTCACGAAAGTCATAGGGGATCAATAAGTTAAACACTATTTAAAATCTCTACATGGCAAATGTGGTAAAATGGAGAAATGTTTGCAACTCATATCACTGAAAAGGGCTAATCTTCCTAATAGATGAACTCATATGACAATCAGCAAAAGACCAAAAACTCAAAGGAATCAGCCTGTGAACCCAAGGGTTGCTGGTTCGATTCCCAGCCAGGGCACATAACCAGGTTGCAAACCAGGTCTTCAGCCAGGTCCTTAGCTGGAGGCAGGTGAAAGGTAACCATACATTGATGCTTCTCTCCCTTTCTTCCTCTCTCCCTCCCCCTTTCTCTAAAAATAATGGATAAAAATTAAAACAAACAAACAAACAAACAAAAAACTCAAAAGAAAAATGGGTGAAGGATGTGAATAGACAGTTCATAGACTAGAAAACTGAAATGGCTCCTAATCACATAAAAATAATGGTCAGCCCTAGTTATCATAGGAGGAATGTAAGTGAAAACTAAGACACTGTTTTTCACATATTAGGTTGAAAAAAGTAAAACAATTTGACAACACACTGTTTGGTGTATCTGTGAGTAAATAGAACTCCGTTACATAACCTCAGCCAGTGAAATAGAGAACTATTTGGAAATTTGTATCTAAATTACAAATGCATGTAACTTATGATCCAGCAATCACACTGAGGGGTTTACCTTATTGAATACTGAACACTTGCATAGTAATGTGCAGAATTTATTAATTGCCACTGGTTTTTACTAGAAAAACACTAGAATCAATACCTATATCCAACAAGAGTGGAATGGTATTATGGTAAGTCCCCACAATGGAATATTATACAGCTATAAAAAAGAATCTGCAAGCCATCTAGGAACTGATTTCTAAGGTATATTAAGCGAAACAAGTCAAAGTGTAGTAGAGTGTATACAATATGCTACCCTTCCTATAAACAAGAGAGAAAATAAGAAAACATGTGTATTTGCATCACCTGGAAGAGACTCTGGGGAAGGGCACACAAGGTACTAGTGGATTAGCTGTGGAGGGGGAAGAGGTAGTAATTGGTGTAGGAATGAAATTTCACTGTGACCTTTTCATGTGAATCGATTTTGGACCAATGTAATACTTATTCTGAAACAAAATAAAACCACTTCATGTAAAAGACAAATACAGAATATAATGAAAACACGACCCTAAAGCCAATGAAGGGGTCACTGTTTTGATGAGCACCCAGTGTGGGCTTTGAGGGGCCAGTGCCCCCCAGATTCTCAGTCTTTCCCCAGCCTGGCATCCCAATCAGCCTGGGAAGGAGGCCAGGACCGGTGAACTGGTGCGTCTGGATGTTGGGTTGGATAAGGCATGCCTCCAAGTATTCTTGTGTGGGTTCTTCAGAGTTCTCCACATTTTATTTGCAGGAATCTTGTAAGTCCTTAAAACCTAGGCTCTGCCCACCATGAGTCCCTCACCCAAGACACTTGCAAATTCACCCAGCTCCCCAGGGAGGCCACCCTGTGAGACCCAGAGCTGGAGACAATGACCCAGGGCTCTGGGACTCGAGTATCTACCTCTTAGAAAACATTTATATGAAAGCCCTGGTCTAGGTGCTTTGCTGATGTTAACTCCTTTATTCCTCATCACAACCCTGTGAGGCAAGGATTTTGGGTACCTCTGATATAATTTTTACTTTAATTGTGTATCTTTTGTTAATTTTGCAAGGCATTCAAAAGGTGACAAGCTGTGTTGGTATGTAAAGGCTTTATACAATTAAGCCAATCATGACTGTTTGGGGAGGGAAGGCATCTTTTGGGGGACATGGGGTTTTTCAGTGAAATGCTGATAGAGAAGGAGAGGAAACATTGCCCGAGACTCGTGGTTCACCCTCTCAGGAGCTCGAGAGCTGAAACACTCCAGGAACTAAAAAGTATTCTGTAGCTCATGAGTTTGGTAGGAACTGAATGAATGGGAACAGCAGCATTTCAAGAAAGGAAGAGGAGGAAATTTTGTAAAGAAAAATGTGGGTACATGCTTGTGTGTTTGAGTGTGTTTATCTTAACCAACAAGTGAGGATGAATATGCACAGATGAGAAATCAAAGGTGTGTGAGTTTGTACTTGAGCAAAGGAGATTATACCTCATGTGCCCCAGGAAGGGTTCTCTCGAATCCCCTTTTGAAGATGTTTACAGAAGGCAGAGCAATTTATGAGGCACTTCCACCATTGGTATCAACCACCTTTTGATTTTTTAAAAAAGATTTTATTTATTTTTAGAGACAGGAGGAGGAAGGAAGAAAGAGAGGGAAAGAAACATTGATGTGTGAGTGATACATTGATTGGTTGGTTGCATCTCACACGCCCCTGACTGGGGACCTGGCCCACAACCCAGGCATGTACCCTGACTGGGAATCAAACCAGCGACCTCTTGATTCACAGGCCAGCATTCAATCCATTGAATGACACCAGGCAGGGCTAACTTTTGATTCTTGACTGATGTGCCTGTCCAGAGTCCTCTCACTCAATTTTTCATCCTTCCTCTCTCTCCACAGTCTCTGTTGGCACAGCAAAGGTGCAATAACTCAAAAGCATTTTCTGAGATCCTATGTCTTGTCTGAAATTGTTCTACAGGCTGATGATATAGGGCTGCAAAAAACAAATGAGGCCACTTTCCTCCTGAAGCTTTTATGCTGGGACAAGAAGATGGATGCTAACCTTGGATATAAAACACAAATAAGTAAGATGATTTCAGGTAGTATAAGGGTCACATGGAAATGCTGCTTTGGAGGGAATTAGTGGAGGGTCCTAAGGCTATGGTGCTGGTCCATATGATGACCAGACTTCTATGCTAGGATCTGGGGGAGTAAGTACAAAGGGTCCCCATGAGAGCAAATTCGAGGTATTCAGAAGTGGAAAGCATGGGGCTGGGGCTGAGCTGGCAGTGGGAGCACCAGATGATGACAGAGGGCACTGTGGGCCTGTCTGCAGAAAGAATCCACCGGAAATTTTTAAGTAAAGAAGCCCCGTAGTAACAAGTGTCAATTAAAAATAAAATCAGAACCCTGGCTGGTGGCACAGTGGATAAGGTGCTGGCCTGCAAACCCAAAGGTCACTGGTTTGATTCCCAGCCAGGGCACATAACCAGGTTGCAAGCCAGGTCTCCAGTGAGATGCATAGCTGGAAGCAGGTGAAACGCAACCATACACTGATGTTTCTCTCCCTCTCTGCCTCTCTCCTTTCTCCTCTCTCTGAAAATAATAAAATCTTACAAAAAAATAAATAAAATCAATAAACCCTTGTCAACACACATAACATGATTTAAAAATTGCTCTTCCAAAGCAAAGAAATTTTTAGGAGGAGAGTGGCATTGTTTTAGACATGTGCAATGCTTTCTAAGTCTGCCTTAAAAGAAGACAATTGTGTTGTGATGGGTTGTTTGAGTTGAATTATATGCAGAAAATATGGCATAACACTGATCTGTAGTTCTATGGAGAAGTATTTACTAGATAATGAACAATAGTTCTTATCTGAAAAATTGGCACATAGTATTTTCTTAATGGGTGGTGTCAATGTGGCATCTGAAACCACATTAAAGAATTTCATACTCTGTTACTCTGATATCCATTGGTTAATGATGCACTTGAGTGAATTTTTACCCATGCATGATTTTATAACATCATCTGCATCGATCATTTGGAAAATAATGATGATCTGAGTTCTGCATATCTTCCAAATGTTGACAATTTCATTACATAGGATTAAAAAAAAAAGGTCACATTTGTTAGTAACACAACCGACTTCATAGAAAATATTTTTAAAGGGTTGGGAAGCTGTCAAGTTTACAGTGGGGGATACAAGTTTCCAACATTGACCTTTTTTTCTTGAAAGGTTCACATTTTATGACTTGACAAAATATTGTCAACTGCTTTCATTAGAGTGACAGTCTCGGTTTATTTATTTTTCATGAAAACGTCTCTAAACTTAATGTCTGCGTATGAGTAGTTTGCCAGTTATTCTTTCAAGTAAAAATAGAGTTAGTTCTATGAAAGAGACGGCAAACTCAGCTTGCAATTCAAATAACCCACAACTGCATCTTCTTGAGTCAGGATTGTACTTCAGCGGGGAAGCCAAAGTGCTCAATGCATCATGTGTAACATTTTATAAAGGTGTGTAGCCAAGGACTGAGATGTAATAAAATTAATATTTTTTACTTTTCATCATGAACATGCCTGAAACTAGCTTTTTGCTCTTGCTCTGTGAGTATAAGGCCAAGAAGATGGCAAAACCTACTAGGAAAGTTGGGTGTTTTCACCTTGATTCATGCTAAGGAACCAACAGTTTTACTCACCAGTGATAAAGACAAATGCCTCCTTAATATTATTCTGAAAACAGTTTGGGCCTCAGCCCTCCAGAACTGTTTTGGAGATAGACCTACTGGTCTGTAGATCATAGTTTGAGAAGCACTGATATAGGTTACTGCATCTTCAATAATCTATACAAATTTAATGTCTTGACTCAGAATCACTGTGTGTTAGAAAAAGCAACCTGAAAGCCCTGGCTGGTGGCTCAGTGGATAGTTGTTGGCTTGTGAACCCAAAGATCACTGGTTCGATTCCTCGTCAGGGCACATAACCAGGTTGCAATCCAGGTCTCCAGCCAGGTCTGTAGCTGGAGGCAGGTAAAAGGCAACCATACATTGATGTTTCTCTCCCTTTCTTCCTCCCTCCCTGCCCTTCTCTCTAAAAATAATGAATAAATTTTTTTTTTAAAGGAAAGAAAAAGCAATCTGATGTATCTGGCCCGTGCCCCCTGGTAAAGAGAAAGTCTCTTAATGGGAAATTCTGCTGCCCACTAACACCAATGTCTCCTCTTCTCATTGCCCAGTTTCATTCTGCAGGGCAGTCACATTTATTAACTCATGGGTCCCCTTTAGCTTTTTCAGACTCAGTGGATCGGATTACCTCATTTCCAACTCAGTAACAGTATCTTAAAATACTGTTCACTTTATTATATAAATACCATTAAAAGTCTACAAGCAAATATTTCTCATTTCATATAATCACTAGTTTGACCGGTGGGTTCCAGGTGTTTTATTATGCAGGTGATGGAGATTTGTTAGGAATGAGGTTTTGCAATGTTATTCCTTCTTGCATGATTCTGGGAGAGAGATTCAGAAACAGTGGTCCTAGATGTTCCCCCGCAAAAAGGTCTTGGCTCCCATTTGGTACTCTAGACTTTGCTTCCTCAGCTAAAACAAACTCTCATGTTAGCAGTTACGATTCTTCTCCCTGTTAGAAGGGAAAGGACCGCAGACCTGGACCCACCTGCAGGGTGATTACTGGCTGATTTTGAGTTTACAGTGGGTGAGTGTAGAATGACAGGGGTCTGGGAGGGACGAGGAGGGATATCAGGCTGATTCTGTCACTATATATTCTCTTCAAGATCTTATGGGTCTAAGGGACTTCCAGGTTTACACCTAGAAATTCTGGGGAATTCTGGAGATTATGGAGACGGCTGATGGGATCCAGGAGGGCAGATGATTTTTACAGAAGTTCTCATTATCACCTCTAGGGGGAGCGCCAGCCCTCCCTACAGCCTTGAAAAGATAAATCGCCAATTCCTGAACAGTTCTCAGTGCTTCTGGACACCTTTGAGTTTCTTGGTGAGATGGAATTTACTGTCTAGGGAAGGAATTCACTATTGAGGGGAGATAAGAAAAAGTGAGGACATCATATATTTCATACAGAAGTAGAACAGGTGAACTGGTCTCGTGTGATTGAACAAAAGGAAGATCCTGGATAGGAAATGAACCTAGAACTAAAGGCTGATATTGGACAAGAGTTCTGGGGAGGAAGCAGAGAGGTGGAGATCCGCAGCTGTCCTGAGATTGGGTTTATGTTTTCATCTAGCACACACTTATTGATCCAGGGCTGTGTGGGGCATTGGTGAGCAGAAAAGACCACAGCTGGCACTCGGGCCTGCGGGAAGTCATTGAAAGTGCTAACAAGGGTTAAGGTGGGCTAAGTTCAGACAGCTGCTAATAGGTAGCAGGGCAATGCATCCTGGTCTGTGTGGCTCAGAGAAATCCCCTGAAGGCAGCAGACTAGAAGGGTAAACAGGAGTTAGTAAGGGAAGAGGTAGGCTGAAAGCATCGGGGAGGGAGGGATGAGTAATGGTAGGGGAACGTGGCTGTGGAGGAGCCAGCAGAGTCGGGAGGGAGAGAGGCATGGGGCCCCGGGAAAATGGAAAGGCGTTGACTGGGCTGCTTGGTTGAACAAGAAATGGGGCTGGCGTGGTTGGGAGGAGTCAGATGAGGTTAAGGAGGCTCAACTCAATCCTAGGGACAATGCAAAGCACTGGAAGGTTTTTGGGAAGGAGCTCAGGGGAGATATTTCCAGCTGGAGAGGCACACAGGCGGGAGGGAGCAAGATTGCAGGCGGGGCACAGAGCACGTGTTAACGGGTGAGTGTCCATGTGGGCTGGAGTTCTGGAGAGGCGTATTGAGAAGGGACCCACACTGAGTTTCAGCTGAAGAACTAATGGAGACCCCCTCCACCCCCAGCAAACTTACAGCTTCATTGCTAAACAAGCAAAATCAATAATGTTCTGTTTCCCTCAAGCAATACAGATGATGTGGAGAGATGGTGCTGCCAGGGGCCCTACCTCCTCCTGGAATCAAATTGCCACCTCTGTGAGGACAAGTCACTGTAGAGACCTGCCCCTCTTCCTGTGGGGCCCTGTTGGCTTCACATCGAAAACATTGTGACATTTTTAGCCTCATTAAAGAATGAAACGAAGCCCTGGCTGATGGCTCAATGGGTAAGCTGCCAGCCTGCAAATCCAAAGGTCACTGGTTCGATTCCCAGCCAGGACATATAGCCAGGTTGCAAACGAGGTCTCCAGCCAGGTCCGTAGCTGGAGGCAAGAAAAAGGCAACCATACATTGATGTTTCTGTTCCTTTCTTCCTCCTTCCCTGCCCTTCTCTCTATAAATAATGGATAAAATCTTAAAAAAAAAAAAAAAAAAGGAATGAGATGAAATGTCAGTTGGCCAGTCACCACCAAAACGCATTCATGCAATGGAGTATCTGTCACCAGGGAATGGTTGCAAAAGGCTCTCAACTTCACTTATAAAAACACTTTCTCCTGTGACCTGTCCTGTTTTTTTGCAGCCCAGCTGTTTGACCAGAGACAGCAGCAGAGCAAGTACACCACCACTTGGAGCTTGGATCTGGGAAGAGAAGAGCATGTTCCTCTCCCAGGGGGAGACCCAGCCAAGAAGCATGGGAACCTTGGCAATGGACCAGTGGTTCTCAGAGCACTAGGGACCAAGAGCTGTGCTGTGTCTCAGGGCCACTGACCGGGATCCTCAGGATGGGTGGTCCATCAGGCGCTGAGCATGCTGCCCCCCTGCTTTTCTGCAGGGCCGTATTAGCTGATCAGGCCAACTTGAGTTTGCATGCGATGTGGTCCTAGTCTCTCAGAGCAGGTGTGAGTGCACACCCTGGAACTCTAGAGCCATCCGGGTGCTGGTGCAGGGATGTACTCAGCTCTGACTGATGTCTAGTCCTACCTCCTCACAGAACCACATGGCCTTGGACTGTCCACAGGCTGCTCTGTCTCTCCCTTCCTCTTCTTCCTCCCCACAGTTCCTACTTCAGGTGTCCAGTGATGCAGACAGTAACTAGAAGTGCTGCTGTGCTTGGGTGCTATTCTGAATCCTGTAGAACTTACGCCGTGTACTCCTGAAAGCTAATTGTCCTGACTTCACCGAGTTATTCAATAAAATAATTATTAATGCGACTATGTGCCAGGCACTGTTCTAGGTTCACGAACTACATCCATCAACAAAACAAACCTCCTCTGTGGTGCTTTCATTATAGAGGGAGATACCAGATAATAAACAATAAATACAATATACGTGGCCCTCTTGGAGGGCTGAGACTCCAAATTGGGTTCAATCCATTCAGGAGGGTGTGTCATTCTTTCCCGACATCAGGAGTGGCACCAGAGCTGGTGCCTGCCTAGTCTCTGCTTGGGAACAAACCTGAACTCCTGGTGGACACGCTGTGTGGCCTAGGGGTGAGGAAGGTCTGTTCCCTTCACCTATAAAGGAGTGGAAATTTGGATCCTGGCCCCAGAGCCAGGGAGGGCTACTTGGAACTGTGGGGGAGGCATCGGCAGAAGGCTGGTTGGGTTCCCATAGGGTCATGTCCCCTAACTTTTGCTTCTCCTTCCTCGTATGCAGGGAGCCCATGGTTCTTCCACTTGGGGGTTGGAATTGTAACTCCCTGAGGGACAGAGGTGCTTAGAATGTTCCCCGATGGGTAAAACAACCAGCAAAGGCTGTCCCCACAAGCAGCTCCACTATGTTTCTTCCTGACCATGAGAGGCACAGGATTGCAGGGCGCAGCTTATTGTTGATGAAGCAGCGTGTGGGGCCCTGCATCAGCCTCTTGCTGTGTTTGCTCATGATGTTCACCCTGTTCCCCCCGTTTCCTTCCATGGACTAGTGGGGTATTTTATTCTGCAAGGGTGGTGACTGACTCAGCCTGGCAGGTTCAGAACTGCCCTGCTGGCACTTGATTGACGTGGGCTTGGTCTCCCACTTCGGCCCAGTCCCTCAGGAGCGCTCATCATTCATTCCCTGTTGACATCAGGTGGGTGTGAAGAGGGGGCCACAACCTGCCGGGGGGACTGGCCTCCTGGGGGGCGGAGATCTTGTCAGAGTCACAAAGTTGGGAAGGCCGTTCTGTTCGTGATCCACATGGAGAGGGAGCATAGCCAGCGGGTGAATAACTCCCCCCGGGCTGGGTTCCCACAGATGAGTGGCTTGCAGGCCGCAAGGTAGAGGACTGCAGCAGGCCCTGGAGGTTCTTACTGTGCCCTCTAAGAACCCAGGCCGATGTCCTTCGAGGAAGGGGAGGAATGGGTCTGCCTGGGTTCTTTTTTTGTACCCTATACGTCTTTCCTAAAGTTGTGCTTTACCCATCTGAGTGTCTTTTGCAGCAGGTGCACATTTCCCCCCGCTGGAGTTTCTGCTTTAAATTTATTTATTTATTTATTTGTTGTTGTTGTTGTTGGTGGTGGTGGTGATATCAATTGGTTGTTCCACTTATTTATGTACTCATTAGCTGTTTCCTGTATGTGCCCTGACCAGGGATCGAACCCACAACCTTGGCCTACAGGGATGATGTTCCAGTCAACTGAGCTAGCCAGCCAGCCAGGGCCAAGTTTCTGCATTTTTTTAAAAAAGGTTTTATTTGTTTATTTTTAGGGAGGAGGGAGGAAGGGAGAAAGAGAGGAAGAGAAACATCAGTGCGTGGTTGCCTCTCACGCACCCCCAACTGGGGACCGGGCCTGCAACCCAGGTGTGTGTCCTGACTGGGAATCAAACTGGTGACCCTTTGGTTTGCAGGCTGGTGCTCAGTGCACTGAGCCACGCCAGCCAGGGCCAAGTTTTGGCATTTTAATTTCAATTGTATTCTCAGCTTCTACTGGACATCTTATGAAGTTTTATGATTGTTGGATTCATAACTGTGGTGGGTGACGAAGAAGTGTCCTGCATTGGGGGCTTCCGATGTGGAAGAGATTCCAATACACAGGCCTCTCTCCTACCCAGATTATTATAATACACCCCCTAACTTCTCTGCCCCTCCCTGCACACAGGGCTCGCCTCCTCTCCAATCTATCCATCACAGGGGGAGTTTTCCAGATCTTGGTCCTAACAGGTCACCACCCTCCTTAAAGTTCTCTAGTAGACTCATATCATATCACCTACGTATGAACCTATAAGCCTCTAGCCTGTACACAGCACTTCCCATGATCTCGTCCCTGCCCCTTCTCCTTCAAGGCCAGATGAGTCCTTCCATCCTCCTTCCGGAGCACCTATTATTCCAGAACCCCCTGAGTGACCATGCTTTGCTCTCCTGCCAGCTCCCCACACCAGATTAGGCCCCCCTCAAAGCCGGGGATACGCCCTAACCTACTTTTATCACCCCAGGCCTGGCCAGCGCTTTGCCTCAGTGGGAAAGAGTCCCTACTTTTTGGAGGCATGACTGAGGGCAAGCATGAATAAAGCAGGCATCTCAACCCATCCCTTGCTCCAACAAAGATGTACATTATCCAAGAACAAAGTTTCCCAATTTTGAAACACCCATGTCTGATTTTGCGAAACATTTTTTAAAAAAAAGTCCTTTCTCTAATCTCATTGAAAATGTAGAACAAATCAGGTATTGTTATTCAATTAAATCAAAGCCAAGGAGTCCAAGTGTGCTGTGTGCCATCCGCAAGGACCTCCGTCTTCCCTCCACCCTCACAGTCCCTGTCCTGCTGAGGCTGATTGGCAGTTTACTGAGAGTTGATTGGTTTTTGGCATATTGGCTCGTGGGCAAGTGGCTTTCAGAAAGGTTGCCCACTGCCCATCACAGAGGAGCCTGGCATCAGGATCTGTCTGCCAAGCAAGCCCCTGCCCGGGCTTTTGAGACCTGAAGCATCTCTTCCACCCTCATGCAGAAGAGGCACGCTAGGAACTTCTGGCAGTCTGGACCGGGCAACTCCACACTCTGGAAGTTGCATCTCCCATTAGCCTTAATCCCATTACGCTGAGCTTTAAGTCACTTCCCCCCGGTTCTGCCTGAGCAGGAGGAAGGAATCTAGCATCGCTCGCTCAGGGCCCGATAGGTTATCACATCAGTGAAGAGCCCTGCAGAGTGAACACGCCGTTACCGTTGGCCTCACACACTGAGGGCTGGGGCGACGATCAGGTAAGGTTCTCCTCTCTAAAGGGTTATTTTAATGTGTCCAGATTTACGAGGGAGGAACTGGCAGGAAGGGGGAGGGGGTGAGCAAGGTTAATTAACAGAGTTAAGATAGTGCGATCTGAAATCGAAGTGATTGGACAAAAAGCATAGCCGGTGGAAGAAGACGGGAGGGGGAATAGGCTCGTGATGGGGTCACAGGGGGAAATGGGAGTAAGCGATGCCCTCCTGGAATGGGAGTGCCTCTCAGAGGACAGCTAAGGATGCTGTTTCCGAAGCCGAAGCCCAGGTTCTGGGACTGGGCAGGGGAGTTGGGGGCGAGTGGACAGGGGCAGATGTGAAATGCCAGCTGGCAGGAGTACCTGCTACACCTGGGAGCTCTGCCATCGCTCTGGGTTTAAAGGGACGAGCCAACCTCTTCCAGGGTCGACCTCACATCCTGTACTAGAAAATTTTCTAGAAAATTCTTTGGCCTGGGTCCAACATTTGAATGCGGTCCTGCTTCCGTCCCTCCGTGCCACACCTGATCCTCCCACCATCCGCCACCTGGTCTGCAGGCAGTCTTGTACCCCTTCCCTCCCCTCCGCCATTGAGCTTTCTCCAGGCTGCAGCACCCAGAGAACCAATTAGCCTCATCGATTAGCTAGAACAGGCTGAGAGTGTCAGGACTCTGGGTCTGACCATGAGCTCCGCCTCACGAAGTCCCTGCATTCTGCTGGGCCAGGAGTGTTCCCTTCTGTGCTGTGGGCAAAATGCCGGTTCACCTCCACCGAGCTGCCCGGTTAATTACCACTCTGAGCTCCAGGGACGGCAATGCCCGGCAGCTCTCCAGGATGCAAATGGGTAATTTTTATTTTTTGCCAAGCCTCTCACATCGGCTCCCGTTTCATAACCTCGGTCACCCTTCCCCGCCCCTCCCTTCCTGCACGTACGATCCTTCCCTCCAGCCCAGATGCACACCTGCAGGAGAACTTGGCATGCGCCCTTTTCCATCTGTCACCACTTCAAATAGCTTGAATATGCTGATGACAGATAAAGTAATTGCAGAGCGTACGAATGACTTAATATTTGATGTGTTAAAATACTTTTTTAATGCCAAGCATTTGTATAATTTATAGCTGGAATCCACAGTTTTCATCTTGCTTCCCACTGCTCCCCTAGTGGCTCCCCTGTTCGAAGGGCAGGAGCCCCGGCTCCACGATGGAGCAGTTAAGGGAGGAGGTGGGGAACTTTCTGCAGCGTCAGGGATGCCTGTTGGTTTCTGAATCGCCAGGGCCTGGTCCAGTGGTGAACATGTTAAAAATGGTGATGAATGCCTTGTCAAATGGAAGTTGGGGGTTCAGTTAACAGTGACTTAGGGGGTGCTCCGACGTGTCAACCGCCATTCTGGACAGTGGAACCTGACCATGAATAAGACTGGCCAGGTCCCTGCCCGCAAGGAGTGTGTTGTTCAGCGGGAAAGACGGAGGGTGAGTCAGCGTGGGCAGCGCAGCCCGCAGAGCGCTCTGGGGAGGAACTGGGGCTCAGGATCTCATGCAGGCCAGAAGCAAGTGATGAGTCTCTGTGGGGGAGGGGGTCCACTGGAAGAATGAGTGGGGAGTTTGGGGTCACCAAGGAGGTAGATGGGAAAGGAGAGTTCCAGGGGGAAAAGGCGGCGGTAGGGAGGTAAGGAGCTGAGAATGGTGAGTCTGAGTGGCTAGAAGACATTCATCACAACTAGAACTCAAGCTGTAACACAAGAAGTGAGTCTCTCATGGTGGGCAGGGGACAGGTCGCAGATGACCTCATAAACTGTTTTAAAGAGATAGGAAGGGATGGAAAGATTTTTTTTTTAAGATTTTATTTATTATCTTTTAGAGAGAGGGATAGGGAGAGAGGCAGAGAAGGAGAGAGACATCCATGTATGGTTGCCTTTCGCCTGCCTCCAGCTATGGACCTGGCTGGAGACCTGGCTTGCAACCTGGTTATATGTTTTTTTTTTTTTAATTTTTTTATTTGATCATTTATTTTTTTTTTTCAAAGAAACTCATGCAAAGGGAGAAGACAGAGAGAGAGAGAGAGAGAAAGAGAGAGAAAGAGAGAGCATGGTAACCATGTTCTAGCAGCCAAACATAGGAAAATAATTTGGCACAAGTTGATTTTTTTTTTGTTGTTTTTGTTTTTTTGTTTTTGCAAAAGGACAACCTATGCTACCACTAAAATGTACTTTCCTCATAAAGATACCATTTTATTTCAAAAACGTAACACATGGTTAGTTTTCTACTTAATGGCTGGAGGAGGTATATAAGATAAAAAATAGGAAAAAAAAAGAAGGTGGGTTCCCTTTATAGAGGAACACCACAGGTGCTGAAGGTCAGCACCGGTGCCGTGCACTGGGAAGTCAGTGCACCAGAAAGAAAAAGCACACCACATAGATTGCCAAGCTGGTGAGAACCTTCAGCGAGGAATGGCCATTCCCAACGTTGTGAGAGGCGACTATCTCGTTGTCAAACCAGCGACCCTTGGGTTTGCAGGCCAGCACTGTGCCACCAGCCAGGGCTGGAAAGATTTTTAAACAGGAGAGTGACATGACTAGATTTTTCCACTAGGAAGATTTCTTTGCTGAGACCGTCAGGGGAAAGTGTTCTGGAATAACGTCAGCCGTAGGACGTGGAGGTCTCCATCAGTTGAACCCCCATCCTGGCTCAGATGTGGGCTTGAGTCAGGCCAGTAGGAAAGCCAACAATAGAAATTGGGCCACTCTCTGTTCAAAGGGCTTTTAAAAGGGCTTCTCGGAATCCTTTTGCCCCCCTCAGTCCTTGTATTTCTTAAATACCTTGTCACCCGTGGGTGTGTATGATCATGCACATACAGGGAAGAAGAACAGATGAGAAGAACATAGCCCCCAAAGAGGGTATTCAAGGAGTGGATGCCTCCTCTCTGTTGTCCCATCCGCTTTCCTGGCCCGAGGTCCTTCATGCTGCTAGTGGTTCCCTAACACCTTTGAAGTTCAGTTTTCCTTTGTTGTCAACAGGGGTGGCAATAGCGCCTAACATAGAAGGTTATTCCGAGCATGGCACCTGGACACATTGCTCTATGTTAATTCCTCTCCTCCTTTCAGTGTTTTCCAGAGCTAGGGTAACTTTTGATATGTGAAGTTCACGTGTTTACTCTGAACAGATAATGGAGTGTCAGCCATGAGCATACACAATCCCTGATTTGTGCCTGCACAATGCCAAGGTCACTGCCCAAGCATCTGCCTTGGCTACAGTCCAAGGAGAGTTGGCCTTTCAATGTGAGAGCCAGTCCCCTGGCCTCTGTAAAGGTTCTAGGGGAGAGGGCTGTGCAGGACTGGCTGGAAGTTTACAAAGTGCTTCCAGAGATTTGGTTTGCATGGTGGAATCATGAGGATTTCTCCATCACTCTAGTTTTACATGTTTCATAATAATAATAGAACTTGTGCATTGCCGCCTTTCTGCTAGAGGTTATCTGTCCTCTACCAGCACCTGGTGGGGAGCAGAGAGGAGGGAGTGGGTGAGCTTTAAGACCTCTGAAGCTAATAGGGTGGTCTCAGGTCTGTAATAATCTCTGTCTCAGGGGAAGGGCTGATATTCGCTCATATTGGGTATTGCCCCCTTGTCCCAAATAACCATCGTATTAATTTTGTCCAGGTCAAGTATGATCATTCCCCAAAGGATTCTGAGAGTATTACAAAGCAACACATCATCAAAGAGTTAGGGCAGATTCTGTTATTTGGCTCACTTATCACTTTCTGCTACCTGGTAGCAGGTCGCGGAGGAGAGATGGGATAAGACCTCATCACTCAGAGCTTTACAGAGTATCCCTGATAAAACTCCTTTTATCTTATTAGTCTCACTCTCAACACCTCTAGTCCCTCATCATGTTCCTCCACAGCTGCCACCTGCCACCTTCACTCTCAGCCAGGTGACAGTGGGGTCCTCTGTGGCTGGCTCTATGGCTCTGCAGGGGACCATGGATGGGCAGGAGGGTGGTGGGTCTTTCAACTGCTGGTTGGAAGGGTTTTTGAGAGAGGTGTGCTGTTAGAGCTGAACTGGGCATGAGAGATGTCGGTCATGCTCTTGGCTGATGCAATGGAAGAAAGTCAGGCTAGAGGTGGCTGAGGTAAAGGGGAAGGCTGGTGTGTTCAGTCCTACTCCAGGCATGGGAGTATGTAGGTGAGAAATTTCCAGAAGAAATACAAAGTGCTAACCAACAGGTTAAAAAATGGTATCATCCTCAGTCATCATCCAAGACTCCAAAATGAAATAAGTTCTGGAAACCACCCTGTGGGAAAACAGAAAAAAAGGTGTTTTGCACAAAGATGTTTGTTACGGTATTATTTGTAGCAGTGAACAGTTGGAAACCACTTAATTACATCAATATGGAAATGATTGAACATGTTATGGGACATCTATGCAATGAATACCATAGCAGCTACTACAGCAGCAAGTTAGCCTTACATGCCCTGAAAAGAACACATGTCCTTGGTATATTAAAAAGAGCAAGGGGCAGAACAATTTGTACAGGTTCCCCTTCGTGTAAAAGACTTCTATGTGGACTATGAATGTGTGTGTGTGAGGGAGCAGGGTAGTATACATGGCCTGTCCCGGAAGTATTCAATATAATTAAAACAGTTTGTGCAGCTGATACTCTGGGGACAGACCTTGTATATGAAACTATTAAGAGGGCGTATTTCTTTCTTTCTTTCTTTTTTAAATTTAATTTTATTGTTGTTGTATGACATCCATCCCCTTTTTGCTCTTTTTTCTTAAGAGGGGGTATTTCTGAGTATTGAGATTAAGGAGAAGCATGGGAGAAGCTCTTGATGTTTACTTTGTACACCTTTTATTTGAATTTTTGCAATAAAGGCTACAGAAGAAAAAGATATTTATGAAACAAGATGTGTAAGTCTGTCCTCATACTTCTCTCTTGGCGTGAGGAAACACAGAACTTGACCTGTGTCTTGGAAGACAGGGGTGAGGTAGGTGTGTGGAGCGGTGCAGGCTGGGGCCTGAAACTAGTCCTGCTCCCTCTCCCGCGGGGACAATTGTATGAGACAGCAGGCAGGCTCTGGGGTAGCACCCATCCTGCCAGGCTCAGCATGGCCCCAGGTGAGCACATGGCCATGGAGGCCACAGAGGGGATGCAATGTGGGCCATAGGGGCTAGATCACCAGAGGCAACGTGATGCCAAGACCTAAGGCGGTGGGCGGGCAGCATCTGGAAGGTTGTCAGGGTGTTGCGGCACGTTAGACACCAGCGACAAGGTTGACACTTAAGCGAAAGGGAGAGGAGCCTGGAAAGAAGACGAGAAATCAGGATTTTCTAGAGGCACCAGCAAGTTGTTAAGGCAGGGAGAGAAACAGTGAGAGCCAGTTACCGGAAATACACACCAGAATAAGGTCACTGGCTGGTCTTAATGGTACCTGGGATCGAGGGTGGCTGAGTGCTCACTCCCAGTGTGTTCAGTTAAGTCCAGGGGCAGGTGGGAGTCAGAGGGTCCCAGCTGTGGAGAAACAGGGCTGCAGTGCCTTGGAATAAGCCATGCGGCTGCGGCTGGGAATGGAAACTAACCCGTACCTCCCACTTGGAAGCCTGTCAGAGCTCTAACCTGGCACTGTGCGTGCATGAAGTCTGTTCCATGCCTGTCGTGGGACAGGCTGTGGGTGGGACTGGCACCCTAACATCCAATACAGCATATTCCTTTATTATACTGTCGATTTTCCACCCTCCCACCCCCGCTACAAAGAACAGTTCATGAAGAGAAAGCCCCTGCATAATTTGTTTACTCTGCTCAGCAGTGTTCAGCATGTGGGAGATGCTCACAACCACTTGTGAGTGAATGAATGAATGAATGAATGAACGAATGAATGAGAATCCCACCGAGTCCTTAGAACAGCCCCAGGAGATGAGTTTCATTAGCATCTCCATTGTACAAGTGAGAAACCTGACTGGTAAGAGAAAACCATGTCCGTAAATTCCTAGAGGAGTGTGTGGTGGGAGGGCTGACATTCAAATGAGGCAGATGACCGCTCTAGAGTCTGGACTATTCTGTGCTGTACTGTTTCCCTAAATAAAATGGTGCGCAAGAAAGGGCTGGATGGATGGTGCCGCACTGTGTCAGTAGAAGGTGTCATAGCAACAATAGTACCTTTCACTTACTTGATCTACAAATAAACTTCACTTTGTGGTGTTTTGCAGCCTTCCCCCTCGGCTCCCACGCTCCCCTTGTTTTAGGTAGTGTGGTCAACTGTCACCTTCTGGCTGGGGTTTATTTGTCTATTCTCCATAGCCAGTCTTGAATCAATCCAAAGCTGATTTTCCCAGACCACCCAGCACATTTCTGTGCCGCCTGCTGGCCCTGTCAGCTGGGAGGGAGTGTGCTCAGGAAGTTATGTGTGCCTCTTATTTCCAGCCAGCCTTGGTTCATAGAGAGAAGTCCTGAAGGAGACATGTTGCACTCCAAAGCTAAACAGACACTTAAGGTCTCTCTTGCTCTGACAGACGCCCACGTCTCATTATTCTTATTGCCTGAGACCTGTCAGTCTCTCAACTGGTTCTACATACGCTATGTATCTCCCATGCTCTCTGTTTCCATCTGTCACGAACTTCCACTGTGCCTTAGATCACGTGTCTGCTGTTTCTCACACTCTGCTCTGTGCTTTCCTGTGTGTCTGCCTGGACTACTGTCTCCTCTCCGCTTCTGGCTTTCTCTCTGAGTCACATACCACGATGCTTCCCTTTGCTGCCAGGGCATGGATGTCCTGGTTGGGAAACACTGGGGCCAGGGAAGGAGGGCATGGAGGTTGATTAGGGACAAGTGCAGGAAAGGGAAAAGCCAGGGAGCATGGTGTACTCTCCACCTGAGTTCTCTGTTAAGCAGCTTGTTTCCCTCCCCACCTGTGAAAGACCTTTTGAAGACTGTTGATGCCTCCCTGGGGGTTAGAGAACCAGGCTTCTCCCTGGGGCAAGGGTGGTGCAGAAGCAGAGTTTCTGCACTCCTGGCAGGGAGGGGGTTGCTTACCAGCATCCTCCTGGGAGCAGGCGTTCGTTCATCCAGGGCCCTGAGGTCCCCTCAGCATCAGACCCCAACTGACAGGTGAGAGAAGGAAAAACTTGGGCCTCGGAGTCAACCTGACTTTGATTCCAGGTGTCACTTATCATTGCTGGGCCTCAGTTTCTCCATCTGTAAAACCACAGTTGTCAGAGTTGCTGTGAGGAGTGAAGGAGATGGTCTAAAGTAGCCTACAGACAAAGTTCATTCACAACATGCTTATATATAAGTGAATTTTTGGTGGCTGGGCTGACATTTGGGTTGATGTGGGGCAGGTCAGAGGTAACATGCACCAATGAGGTGCCCAGTGGCAGGAGATTCACAGAAACTCTGAGAAGAACTTTGGACTCTGAAACATTTTGAAAATATTTTATTTACTTATTTTTAGAGAAAGGGCAAGGGAAAGAGAAAGAGAGGGAGAGAAACATCAATGTGTGGTTACCTCTTGTAACCACATCAATGTGGGGGTTACACCCCCAACTGAGGACCTGGTCCACAACCCAGGCATGTGCCCTGACCGGGAATCAAACCAGCGACCCTTTGGTTCACAGGCCAGTGCTCAATCCACTGAGCCGCCAGCCAGGGTGGACTTTGGATTCTTAGAAACCAAGAATTGGGGTTCAGATCAGGTACAGCAGAACACTTCAGGGCTTGGCAGTTACAATGGCCATCTTTTAACCACCTAACCCATCATCAACATCATTCTTATTTAGAAGTGAAAAAGAAACAGGCTCAAATTAAGAGCTTTGCTCAGTCAAGGTCACATAGCAGCACCAAAGGTGACAAAGCTGGTTTTAAATTCCCTGTTGCCTGCTTCCAACCCATGGCTGCACCCTCGGAGCCAGACCACCTGTCCACCATGAAAGGCTCATGGTCTCAGGTGACAGATGAGGAATTGAATCTCAAGGAGTTGCACAATCTGCCCAAGGTCAGACCTGAGCTTAAAGCAGGGCACTTAGAAGGGACAGGGGGTGTCAGTAGGGAGTAGGCCACTGGCTAGGCCTTCAGGGCCTTCGGGAGCTCTTCTACTTTTAGACAAATGAGTTCACTTCTCCGGGATGATCACCCCTACTAATCCCGTCTGCTAATTGTACTAAAGTTTCCCCTCCATTCAAGTGGATTAGGATTAATGTGGCAGGACTGGGCACAGGACCCAGGAGGCCTGTTCCCACACCCCTGCTTTGACTTCAAGGCTGCACCTGTTTTGTTCCTGTGGCGCCCAGTTTCATTTGGTCCCACTTCAAAGCATAATCTCACATAGAACACTAAATTTAGCTTTAATGAAATAATTGCTGCACACGAAATCCGCAGACAATCATTACCACCTCCAATTGTTGGTGACTAAGAAAGAGTGCTCTAGGAAGAGAGGAATCAGCTACTTAATTGAACCGTCATTAAGGTCCAACTAATCCTTTGTGCGTACGATTGTCTTCTTACTTCAGAAAGCTTAACACCTCTATCACATGTCCTCTAAGAAGCAAAAGAAACTGCACTGGCCGTGGAGATGAAGAGGATTGCTCTAGAACCATTACGGGGGGAGCTGAGTGGGGTGGCCATCAGCGTAAGAGGCTGTGTGACAGAATGGGGATCTTCTCAATCCTCTTGGAATACAACTTCTCTATCTAAATCACGCTGCCAACGGTCACCAAGGTACTTTTCTACCTAGGACAAGAGGAACGAGGGAAAGTGAAGGAGAAGGGGAACATAGGGGGCTCCCCTAACAGATCTCTCATTCTGAGCACCAGGACATCAACACTCCATGATCAAGTAGAGCTCATGCCATCTAAGAAGGATTTGTTGAGAATGGCGAAGCTCACTTTCCGAAGTCCACACACAGTCCTGCATATCTCTCACCAGCTCTGTATTCAGTGACATCGTTGTGTGAAATTGGCCTTGCTGGAAATAGTTACACCAGGAAAATCTATAAACAATTCATGCCTTTCCCTTCACTGGACAGCCCATTGAAAAATTTTACCAGCCAAACAACAGTGAGAATTGTTAAAATCAAAGACACCAGCAATACCAAATTCTGACTTGATGTGGAACAGCAAAGACCCATGTTCACTGCTGGCAGGAATGCAAAATGGTACAGACACTTTGGAACGTGGTGAGGTGGTTTCTTACAAAGCTAGTCATAGTCCTACCATATGATCCAGCAATTGAGCTCTTAGTTATTTACCCAGATGAGCTGAAAACTTATGTCCACCAAAAACCTGCATGCAAATGCTTATGGCAGCTTTATTCATCATTGCCCAGACTTGGAATCAACCAAGAGGCCTTTCGATAGATGAATACCAAACAAACTGGAATATTTAGTTTGGGATGGGGATCCAACAAGATGGTGGTGTAAGTAATGAAGTAATCGAATCCTCCCACCACCACATCAAAATTACAACTAAACTACAGAGCAACCATCATTAATAACTGCCAGAAATCTAGCTGAATAGACATCCTATTTTTTAATTTATTGATTTTTAGCAACAAATTAACTAGGGATACAAAGAGGAAGTCACATCAACTAGGGATATAAAGAACTTAGTGAGAACTTCAACAAAGAGAAAACATAAAAAAAAAAAAAAAAGCCTGTCAGAAATGAAGAATATATTATAAAGGATCATGAGTAGAGGAGATGGAGTAAAGAATCAAATCAGAGATTTCAAATAGAGGGAAGCAGAAAACATACAATCAGAACAGCAAAAAGAAGAAAAATGAACTTAGTTTAAGAAGCCTTGGGAAAATGCCAAACATACCAACATTTGAATAATGGTGGCACCCAAAGGAGAAGAAAGAGAGCAAGGAATTGAAAACCCATGTGAAAAAGTAATGATGGAAAACTACCCTAATCTGGTGAAAGAAATAGACATATAAGTGAATGAAGCATGAAGAGCCTCAAGCAAGATGAATCCAAAGAGACCCACACCAAGACACATGATATTAATTATGCAAAATGGTAAAGTAAAAGAGAGAATCTTAAAATCAGTTAGTTACCTACCAGGGATCTCCTATAAGACTGTCAGCTGATTTCTCAACAGAAACTTTGCAGACTAGAAGAGCTGGCAAGAAATATTTAAAGTAATGCATAGCAAAATCTATAAACAAGGTTACTCTACCCAGCAAAGCCAACATTGAGAATCAAAGCATGTATTAAAAGCTTCCCAGACAAAAAAAAAAGCTGACAAAGTTCATCACCACCAAATCAGTATTATATGAAATGAAATGTTAAAGGGTCTTCTTGAAGAAGAAGAAGAAGAAAAAGAAGAAGAGAAGGAAAGGGAGGGGAGGAGTGCGGGAACTGATTTCAGGGATATGGCAGGAAAAGGACTCAATGATCCTAGAATATTTTGTTGTGCTGGAAAGTAAGGAAGTGCTCAAAGAATGATGGAGACAGGTCAAAAGGACATAGAAGCCAACCTGAAGGGTCTCCCCAAGACCAAATTTGGCATGATGTGAACACAAAAACGGATGATGTTAGTAACCAATTACATTCCATTGAACAAAACAGAGCCCATGAGCCTGTACTGATGTAAATATATAAATGAATAAAAAATGAAGAGAAGAGAAAGCTTTCCTTATAGTGGAATGCCAATACATATATTTAGAAGGAATGACAAAATTAGAAAATCACCATTTGGCAACTAGTATAGTAGTTAGTTCAGCCAAGAAACAGCAGCGAATGTTAAAACTAGTGGTGAAAGTTTGACTAGGATTGACATATTTTTTAGTCTCAAATAGTCTCATACCTACAAAGAGAAAAGGAGCAACTTTACAGTGGAAAAACCTGGTCAACACTATCTTAAGTGACTGAATCTAACATCAGCTGTAATGAGGCGAGCTGAAATCATGCACCACCTAATACAAAGAAAACACAGCATCACTTTGGTGACATTCCTGTCAAAAATGTATCACCTGAATCTAACCACAGGAAACAGACATCCAAATGGAGGGACTAAAGAGACAGGACAGCTGAGGCATCATGTGATCCTGGGCATTATTGGGACAGCCACCAAAACCTGAATAGTGTGAGCATTCAGAGATAATCATGCATATGAGCTGATTTCCTGACTTTAACATCGCATTGTTCTTATGGAGGAAAAAGGCTTTGTGGAAAATGCACACCAAAAGTGAGCTGGCCATTGTTTGCTAGATCTCCCACCCCCTTGTGAAAGCCTGATCCTTCCCTTCTGTATGAAAGCTTCTCTAAGGGTCCCCAGGAGCGAGCCCAGGGTCACAGGAGTAGATGCCAAAGGCTCTCTGAGGAACAATATGAGAGTGGGAAGTAAAGGAATTAAACTTCATTTTGGGGACTCTCCCTACTCTTTCTGCAGTGTTGAAACCAGGAAGCGTATTAATGATATCTGTATCATATCAGCACAGCATTAATATTAATGTCTTGTGTGGAGGCTGCATTGAGTTAATTTGGGGAACTCCCCATTGCCATATACTATTTCCAGAAAGATTTGGTTATGGGTTAAAAGTTAATGAAGCTCTAGTTGGTACAAGTAAATACTCATCAATCAGAACCTTGCTTGTCAAAGCTGTATAAAACCACGCTATATCTGTTTTGTATTTATAAGTTTCTTCATAGTATCTTATACAAATTCACCTAGCACCACAGACAATAAATGGGAGTTTGTTGAATCCTGGCGGTCTTTGTGGTGGGGGAGGCGGCAGAGACACCTTTTTTGAATCCTGGCGGTCTTCGTGGTGGGGGAGGCGGTAGAGACACCTTTTTCCTCTCTTCAGCTTACTCTGTGCCGTTTGTTCCCTGAGCTCAGGCTACCTGTACCCATGCAGCTTTGTCAGAACTCACTTCCTATTGAGCCTCCTTGTGACAGGTGCCTGGTTAGGTAGTGACCTCATTCTTGAGATTCCACTCCTCCCCTTCTAATTGGTTAACTCCAGGCCATTTGAACTGGTCCCTAAACTGGGTGGCCAATCCCCAGACCAGTTATCTCCCAAATCATCTGTAGAAAATTACTATCCCATCCTCTGCACCTGCCCCTCCTTCCTGTTACCCTGCAGTCACCTGCCTTACCTCTCCTCTATGAATAGGAATGAAATTCTGCTTCCTCAAAGGTGTTTGAGGTTCCACCATGCCTCACTGTACTCTGATCAGCCCTGACAGTGGCCAGATCCAGCCCTCTCAGAGACTCATGGAACTTCTTTTTCTTTTTCTTTTTAAAAAGATTCTATCCATTATTCTTAGATAGAGGGGAAGGAGGAGAGGCAGGGAGGGAGAGAGACATCAATGTATGGTTGCCTTTCACCTGCCTCCAGCTACGGACCTGGCTGGAGACCTGGCTTGCACCCTGGTTATGTGCTCTGGGTTCGCAGGCCTTATCCACTGTGCCACCAGCCAGGGCCGAACTTCTTAACTAGTTGGAACTTGAGAGATCACTGGGGTGCTGCACCCACCCTGTAAGTGACAGAGCTGGAACCAGAACCCCCAGACTGGTGCTCACGCTGCTCCACCTCACCCTCCTTTCCCAGTGGAACGGCTCCACCCCGAGGTTCCCAGCCTGTTGCACATCATCTGTGGAGATAACACTGTGTTCACTCCCAACTTTAGAGAGCTTTGTGAAACATGACACATGGAAACGCTAAATTTGCGACTCTCATGTCCGAAGTCCCCCTAAATGCGTGAAAAGGGAGGATGGCAAGAGGAGGGACCCATAAAAGGAGAACACAGTGTGTTGGGGCTGGGGAATGAATAACCCTTTACGAATGGGAGAAGACCCGGAGTCCAAGGGGCTGAGCTGGGGGATCGTGCACCTCCCTGGCCATAAACTGCTTTCTGCCCCACCCCGTCGGCCCCAGGTCCTATAAAAAGTGGTTGGGGATAAGCGCTGGAAGACAGCCTGTGTGAACTTGGGGAGAGACACTAGCCATGAAATCATGATTTTGGACACAATCCCCTTAAGCTGGTTCCCTGTGGCTGTGTTTTCCATGAAAGTATTTCACAATGCATGATCTCCTTTCTGGGAGCAAGAGAGAAACTTGGTCACAGGGCCCTGAGTGGGGAGATGGATGAGAACTTTGTCCTCTTTCGGCACATGGGGTTATAAAGGTTCTCCCTTAATGCAGGTTTACCTGGAGTAATTACTAGGAGCTCCTTGGCTTGGTCTTCCCGTCTCTTGCAGTCTTGGGCTCTGAATAGGTCAGTTCTGATGGAGCAAGTGAAGTGTCTTATGGGAACCAGAACCCTAATGGGCTGGATAAAGATTAGCATGATAGTAGCCGTGGCACCCACCACTAACAAAAGAATGGCCGAACCCAAATTCACCAAGCAGGATTTTATTCCTATTATAGTTTGGTGACTCTGCAATTTGGGGCAAAAGGAAAATACCTAAGCTATGACCAAGGTGTGTGGTGGCCTCAGGGGTGTGGAACTCAAGGTTTCTGGGCTGGGGGCCCAGATGAGAGTCACAGGTGCCTCTTCATGGCTGACCCAGATAGATGAAGGAGTAGACACCAGGGTGGAGCGAGACTGTCCCTGCCTCATAGAATGTCCCATGGAAAGAAGGCTAGGTGGTCAGCCCATGAGGACAAGAGGCATGAAACCAAAGAATTATGTCAACCTAGATTAAAACGATAGCAGGTTGTGTTTTACTCATACTCGATTGTTGACAAAGACCTTGTGTCTCGCCTCGCCCACAGAGACCAGTGAGGCAAGCAAGACGCATATCCTGTCTCCAATTTATGAACAGGGAGCTCAAGGTTCACAGAAAGTGAGGCCTGTTCAGAGCCGCGCAGCAAACAGGTGGCAGAGCTGGGACTCAGAGTCCCGGACCCCTTGTTCACTGGGCCAATGCGAACAGAATATGCTGGCTCTTCAGGGGCATGAACGGGCTTGTTTGCCTAAAAATCTTTGCCTGCACTGTCCTTGGATCCCAGTACTCTGACCAGGGACTCATTTTTTAAAACTCTCACCCAAGGATATGTTTATTGATTTTAGAGTGAGAGGAAGGGCTAGAGAGAGAAGGGAAAAAGGGGGAGAAAACAAAATTGATGCGAGAGAGAAGCATAGATGAATTGCCTTCTATACACACCCCATCCGGATGGGGGATCAAACAGGCAACCTAGGTGTGTCCTGACCAGGGATCAAACCTACAGCCTTTTGGTGTATAGGACGATGCTCCAGCCAACTGAGCCACTGGCCAGTACAACCAGGGACTCATGTTTTTAGGATAAGGCAGGGTCTCTCTGCCTAGGTCCGTCACCCTGCAAAGATGCAGCCTCAGTTGCTCAACGTAGGCTCTACCAGCTCAGCTGGGCAGTCCACATGGGGGACACCATCTTTACCTGCTTTGGGCTCTAACACGCCTGTGCCAGGTGGCCCCCGCAGGGGCGTCCTCTTCACCTTGCTTGGGCTCTGACACCCCATCTGGGCCCCTGCCCCCATTCTCTGACATGGAAGCCAATCTTGCTCACCCACTAAGGAGCTAAGACCAAACTGTTCAGGAAGAGGAAGGAAGGGAAGGGAAAGAAAGAGGAAGAGAGCAACCAGGAACTTCTTCTTTCTTTATTTTTTTTTTACTTTTTGGAATTTAATGAGTCTTTTTTTTTTTAATTTAATTTTATTGTTGTTGTGTTACATCCATCCCCTTTTTACTCCCCTCTGTCCCCCTCCCCACCTACCCATTCCCCCCAAAGTCAATCCCACTTGAGATACGTGAATACAATGAATAGACCTCCAGTGGGCAGCGGGGAAGGGGGAGGAGGAAGCAAAGAAGGGGAGCAGTTTAGTCAAGGAACTAGTATGGACCAGGAACTTCTGATGGCAAGTATTCTGCCTTATTTTTCAGTGACCCCAGTGATTAGGAGGGTGTTTTTCACAGAGTTCTTTCCCAGAGAGAAAGAAGATAGTGTGTAGAGGCAGGCGAACTTAGTAAATTAGGAGCACAGGCTCTGGAATCAGAATTGGGCTTTAACACTTGAAGTTGGTGGCTTTTAGTGTCTCACTTGTGTTGTCTATCCAATGAGGGTAAAGAGTGTCCTGACCCCAGAGTTTTTTGTTTTGTTTTCAAAGATTTGATTTATTATTTTTAGAGGGAGGGGAAGGGAGAGAGGCAGAGAGGGAGAGAAACATCAATGTATGGTTGCCTTTCACCTGCCTCCAGCTGGGGACCTGGAGCAAGGTAAGTATACACGTACATGCACACATGTACACATGTACACAAATGCGCTTATTGAGAACTTCCACCTGGTGCAGTGTAGGGTTGGGGACCTGTGCTCCGGGACAAGCTGCACTAAGTGGCCATGCTTGCCCCCGTCTGCCACTGCAGCCCCTGCAACCTCAGTTTCCCTACTTGTGAAAGGAGGAGCTGGCTGACCTTGTCAGGTCGTCCTGGCTCTGATGTTGCAGCGTTCTTTCTCCTAGCTACCGTAGGAAACCAGAAAGGAGGATGGTCTGTTAGCATGCTGGGATTCAGGCTCCGTGCAAAGGTGGGCACTAGGAAGCGTCCCTGAAGGTGGCTCTAGGTCAGGTCCTCGGGTGAGGAAACTGCATGGGGGATGGGAACAATGGCCCCTCATGCTTTCTGAGTGCCTCACAGTTTGCAAACGTTGCCTCCATGCGTCACTTCAGGTAATCCCTGCAGCAACTACATGAGGAAGGCATTCTTCAGACCAGATCCTGGGTTGGGAGCGGCTAAGTGACATTACTCAGCAGCAGCAGCAGAAGCAGCAGGTTTGGGGCAGAGCAGAGTGGAGTGAGCCTCTGACACATGATTGTCCCTAGGACTCTCAGGCTGGCCTCAAGGCTTTGCCAAGAAAGACCATTCCAAGTGCCAGCTCAGGGTCCACTCTCATTCAGCTTCCATTTGGCCAGTCCAGCTGACAACCCCCTCTGCCCTCCTAGATTCTTTGCAGCCACGCAGTGCTTGGTGTATTTGTTACAGAGGGAACATGACTTCTGCCCTACCAGGGCTTAAATCCTCATATGAGAAAACAATCATCAGCAAAACTTTGTCATTAAAGAAATCACCAAAGGGCCCTGAGGGGGTAGGGCAAGTCAGGTACTGGGGTGGGCGTAGTCACACTGGTGTAATCCAGAACTTCCTGGAGGAGGTGGTATGATTGATTTACGATGTAAATGTGTTTTCCTTTCATTATTTTAAAAAAGATTTTTTTATTACTTTTAGAGAGAAGGGAAGGAAGAGAGGCAGAGAGGGAGAGAGATGTCAATGTATGGTTGCCTTTCACCTGCCTCCAGCTACAGAGCTGGCTAGAGACCTGGCTTGCAACTTGGTTATATGCCCTGGCTGGGACTCGAACAGCGACCTTTGGGTTCGTAGGCCAGTGCCTTTGATTTATGATTTACAAGAGAGAAAAGACCTTGGCTGGTAGCACAGTGGATGAAGCACCAGCCTGCGAACCCAAAGGTTGCTGGTTCGATTCCCAGCCAGGGCACATAACCAGGTTGCAAGCCAGGTCTCCAGCCAGGTCCATGGCTGGAGGCAGGTGAAAGACAACCATACATTAATGTCTCTCTTCCTCTCTGCCTCTCCTTTCCCCCCTCTCTAAAAATAATAAATAAAATCTTTAAAATAAATAAGTAAATAAATAAAAGAGAAAAAAGTCTAGTAGTTGAGGCTGGAGGCTTGGGGCTTTTCTTTCCCATCCTGACCCTGCGCATCTTCCCTCCCGTGAGCCCAGTAGGCCTGCTCAGGCAAACGCCGGAAGGAGAGCCTAAGACATTTGTTGTCTCTAACCTGAGGCCTTGGAGACACCTGGTGGTGCCGCTCCCCCACCCCATCGTGGGTCTTGCTCAACCTCTCTTGCAAATTGGAACCTCAGCAATGCGGGAGGAGATGTGAGAAAGAGTGCTTACAAACTCCCCAGCCTTCTGGAAGAAAGAGGCTATGTCTGTGGGAGGCTTTCCCATTCATGCCCTGAACCCGGGGGCGGGCACGGCTGCCAAATGTCACTGCTACACACCAGTGAGCGTCAGGAGGAGCGTGTTTCAGCAGGTGGCAGATGGGAGCCAAATACCTCTAGGTTACACCGTAATAGATGATGGGAGACCAATTAATTTTTTACAGTGGGAGAAATAGCTACACGATTAGCAAGCATTAATTATTTATTGAACTGCTGCCTATGCAAAAAACAAGGGGGGAGGGGTTTCCCTGGAGAAATTAATCTCTTCAATAATCTCAACTCCTAGCTATCTGCCTTTGCTTGGAGGTCAGGCAATCACCTCCAGGCGATGGGTAAGATCACGTAGAAAGCAAGGAGTAACTTTGAATGCTGTCTTTCAGGGCTGTCCAAAAACTTGGGGAGAAATAGAAAGGTGTCCACCTTTCCAACCCCTGTGTAGAAAAATCAAGCCCTGAGATGCGACTTCCAACACAGGTCTGCAGTTCTGACTCCCACCAGAGGCAAGCTGGGAGAGATGGCTTCACATCTGGGGAACTGGGCCACTGCCCAGCCCTGCACGTGTGGGCTCAAAGCTGGGGTGGCGGGGGACTCTCCTGACCAATGACAAACCTGCTAGTAAGTGGCTGTCTTAGGCTAACTGGTGAAAAATTCATTCATTCATTCATTCATTCATTCATTCATATTTTAAGATGACTCTTAAGCGCTATCTATACAATATTGTTACCAACGAGACCACCTATAAATTACCCCTTGCTGTCGGGGGGATCGCTGAGGTGTAGTCTGATCAGTGACCTGGGCCCCTGCTTCCAGGCGACATGGCTCAATGAGTGATGACGTGGGGTGAGGAGCTGCCGGGAAGAAGTGAGTTGCTTGGCTTTTGTTCCCCTTCACTGACGTGTCTGCCCGCCCCCCCCGCCCCTCAAAACTGGGCCCCAAGTCCTTTTCTCTAGATAGCTCTAGACTTCATTCTGCTCCCTCCAGCCTCCTTGCCACGTCCTGTGGTCCTGCTCTAGGCACACCTGCGGCGCTCCGAGCTCTGGCACGTGGTGGCCAGCCATCCGGAGGGAAGCTCCGGGAGGCAGGGTGTGACCACGCTGCTGGCCGCCACTGTTGACAAGGGTCTGGCTTTCTCCGGAGACAGAGGTGTTTCCATGCGGTGGAGCTGGGAGACCCGAGACTTTTGCACTCTTTCAGAAAAGCTGGTTATGAGCACAGATAATAAGCCAGAACCCAGTGTTATCAAAGGGGTCAAGGCTTTCTTCATGGAGAATTACAACTGGGAGGGGTATGGTGAGGAAAGCACCAGTGCTGTGACATCTTGTGACATTTTGTGCCAGGGAGGCCCCTATCTCGTTGAGCCAGATCAGCCCTCTGAAGGAATGACATCAACACAACTTAGTGTCCTTTTAGACCGTGGGTTCAATTCCTAGGCAGGGAGTAGTAAGTTGGATTCTTGAACCCACCCACCCTGCACATAACATCTCTGACCGCCAGGGGGCCAGGTTGAGACTGGCCTGGCGCAAGAGCTGCTCTTCCTGGAAAAAACCTTGCAAAGTGGATGTGCGCCCTTCTGTTGTGCCTGGAGGTGCTGCAGGTCGCTCCACCCAGACAGGCAGGAGGGAGTGCCTCCGGGGCCAGTCCTGGCGTCGTAGAGCCTGCTCTTAGTGTGGTGGTCCTGCCTGCCCCAGACCTCACCTCTCCCAGTCACCAGGGGGCCACTCCCACAGTTTTCCTGGCACCCAGGCTGTGCCTGAAGGTGAAAAGTGAGGTAGAGAATCCATATTTGGAATAACTGAAGCTCCAGTTGTCCCTTGAGCAACATGCATTTCAACTCTGTGGGTCCACTTACACGCAGATTTATTTTATTTTATTCTACTTTATTTTTTAAAAATATTTTATTTATTTTCAGGGAGAGGGGAAGGGAAAGAGGCATAGAGGGAGAGAGACATCCATGTATGGTTGCCTCTCACCTGCCTCCAGCTATGAACCTGGCTGGAGACCTGGCTTGCAACCTCATTATGTGCCCTGGATGGGAATTGAACTAGTGACCTTTGAGTTCGCAGGCCAGCGCCTTGTCCCCTGAGCCACCAGCCAGGATCCACATAGATTTATTTTAATATACCTGTATGGTTTTCCATGTGCAGTTGGGAGTCTGGTAGTTGGGAGTGCTGACTGTATTCATCGATCCATGCCAGTGATTTTCAACTGTTTTCTTTTTGAAATCTCAACTAATTACTAAAACTCTGAGGCACCAAAAAAATAAAATTTTGCTTTATTCACATTGGAAGGCTGTTATTGTGTTGACCGTTGTCATTTTTTATTTGATAATCTAAGAAAAAATAGGTGAGTGCTCCTGACTAAAGAGTCAGGGATGGCATATTTTCAACATTCTTGCAGCACATTGGTTGAAAATCGTTGATCTTTGCCATCTTAGATAGGGGTCTTGAACATCTGCTGATTTGACGAGGTCCTGGAACAAAATCCCTTAGGGTAGTTAAGTATTGAGGGATTCAAAAGTGATATGCAGCCCTGGCTGGTGGCTCAGTGGACTAGCACAGGCCTGCAACCCCAAAGGTCGCTGGTTCAATTCCCAGCCAGGGCACATAACCAGGTTGCAAGCCAGGTCTCCAGCCAGGTCGTGGCTGGAGGTAGGTGAAAGGCAACCACACATTGATGCTTCTCTCCCTTCCTCCCTTCTGGTCACTGTCAGTCTGTTCCTTGTTTCCAGGCCTCTGGTTCTACTTTGCTCATTTGTCGTGTTCATTAGTTTCCTGTATTAGGTGAGATCATATGGTATTTGTCTTTTGCTGCTTGGCTTATTGCATTTAGCATAATACTCTCCAGTTCCTTTCTTTAAAAAGCACTGATCTCAGCTACCCTTTCTTTGTTGTTTTGCAGAATAGAAAGTGCTTCTGCATGCCAGCCTCTTGTATCCTCATGACATTTTGGGGAGCAAGTACAATCGTGCGATTTCTCATTGCATGGAGAGTGATGTGAGGACTTGCCCAAGGTTACCAGCACATAGTTCCAGGTCTCCTACATCCCAATTCGGTGTCCTCCCCATTGTGGCGTGCACCCGCCCAAGCACCTTGATGCGGATGAATTTGCCTGGTCACTGGGCTTTATGGTGGTGAAGCTGGGCAGCTCAGCCCCTTTAGGGAATTGGCAATAACCTCTGTGTGTGTGTGTGTGTGTGTGTGCAGGCTTTCATGCTGCTGGCTGTGGAGTTGATGAAGGACAGGCGTATTTCAGATGATTTCTTGGGCCCTGGATTGCTAGCCATGTCTCTTCTTTAAGCTGTGGCACCAGCTCCTGGCAGGGGCTGGTTCCCCGTTGGGCTGTAGGGGATCTTCACAACTTCTTAAGCAGGTAGCTGCCAGCAGGTGCTGTCCTCAGCTCCAACTGGGGAGGGACCAGGTTCCTGGATAAGGACACAAACCACTTGGTAGAGACCATTCACCACAGATGGCTCATGGTATGGACAGCTGAGCTGAGTGTTAGGAAATCTTGTACATAGTTCCAGGCCCTACTCCCCAGGAATTTATACATCAGAATGCCTTAGTTATATTTGTGACCCTCCCTGGGTCCCTCTCCCTCTGCCTGTGACTGCTATTCATTGTAACAATGAGGCAGTGATTCTCTTTATTTAGAAAGGGGAGTAATGCTGGCCTGGGTCAGGGGGGGTGGGTGGGTCACAAGACTTGAGGGGATCCCCAGACCTGCCACTAAAATGGCTATGTAGTCTTGAGCAAGTTATTCGGCCTCTCTGAACCTCAGTTTTCTCATCTGTGAAATGGGAAAGATAACACCACCCTGCAAGGTTGTGCTGAGGCTGTCACGAGAAAATGCAATGTCATGAGAGCTGCAGGAAACAGTTCAGGAGTGACAGGAGACACTTGTTCCTATGGAAGAGGCAGGGAGAAGAGCCCAGTGGCTGCATCTCCCTTCCCCTTTCCTTCTGCACCTGCTTCTGCCCTCTCTTAAAATGTGCCCATTCTCTGCTTCAGTCTGTAGAATCTTGTGCCTTCTGTTGCTCATTCTTGGACTAAGTGCACGTTGAGTGCCCTGAAGGAGGACGCCTGGAGTAGTAGAAAGAACGTGAATTTCAATCTTCCACCTTCACTTCTACTGGCCAAGACTCTAGACAAGTCTCCTGGCTTCTCTGAGCTTCCGTTTCCAAGGTTTTTGGAGGATGACGGGAGAGAATGTGTGTAAAAATCAAAGGCGGGGCTCCATAATGTCGCTCTCTTCCCTGGCCTGCTGGCTATTGATTGGAGAAACTTGTCAAATACCTAACGGCAGTGGGAGGATACGCTCTTACTCTGCTGCCCCTGTAAAAGGAAAAGCAACACCAAAATCTGCTCATTTTAATGGGATCCTGGGTCCCACCCCAAATCCTGGCCTGATCATAGTCGTTCAGATGTCATCAACGCCACCAGCCCCATGGCAGGGCCCCTGGCTTCTCAGCTGCATGGAGACCAGGGGAAGCCTCGTCACCCAGTGAGGTGTCAGTCCTCTCTCCACCAGCACCACTGCCATCGAGTGCCAGCCCTTTCTAAGTGACCAATATGGTGCCTTTTCATCCAGCTAAGGTCCTGGATGGGGGCTGTCAGGGAATGAATGTGGGCTTCAGTTCCAGACCTCCCTTGCTGAGGGGTAGATTTTAAAAACAGGTGTATCATTTACTAAGTTTGATATGAAGCCTCAGTTGGGGCAGGAAGGGCGGAATTAGAAAGACAAAGAAGCAGATAGTGCAAGTGCCCTTGACTGAAAGGCTCCTTTACTGATTCATTCAGCAAATACTGGCTGAGCCAGGTCCTCCTGTGGCTGCTGGGGGCACAGCAGTGGCCAACGCAGGTGCTGGCGGCTGACACTCTGGGGGCAGAGGCAGAGAGTGACGGGACGCATAATAAACAACAGTGTTGAAGGATATGTTGGGAGATGGAACAAACTGAGAAGAGAGAAAATGTCCAGCTGGGTGCGGAGGTCAGACTGCCAGAGGGGCGGGCTGGGTGGTAATAGGACGTCCAGGAGGCCTCATTGAATAGGTGACGCTTGAAGGTGTGGGGCTAATGAGGCTGATGTCAGAGGCTCTACATGGAGCATGCCTGGGGGTTCGGGGACCAGCTACTGTGGTGGGATGGAGGGGGGAAAGAGGGGTGGGCAAAAAGGCTCTGGGGCATGGGGAAGGCAGGTCATCTGGGGCCCTGGATGTCACCATGAACGCTCCACTTTTACTCTGGGAGAAAAGGGGAACCACCAGCGAGTTTTAAGGTGACACAAGATCAGCCAGGAGAATTCACTCCAGGCACCAGCTGTGACTTGGGGCAAATCAGGTGACCTCTCTGGGCTGCTCCTGCCTGAGGGGAGAGATGAAATGGTTGGATCAGGGTATTTCAAAGGTCCATCTTCAGTCCTGTGGAGCTAGATGAAGACCAGCTCAGGCAGATTCTTCATCCATCTTCCGTTTTCGTAGAAAGTGCTGTGGCGCCCTGGCTGATATTTCATTTTCCCCACTGCCCCTTCCCAGTCTTCCCAGAGGCAAACCCCAGGGCCCAGGTGAAAGCCGTTGTCCCTGAGAGCATTGGCTGAATCCCCCGCCACACCCACGGGAGCTGAGCACACTCTCTCCAAAGGCAAGACTTTTTCTGGCTGTGACCAACAGTGAAGTAGTTTCCCATGGCAGGGCAAGCCCATGTCCTGCCCCCAGCCACCCCTGCTGGGCGGGCAGGTGGGACAGGCTGGGGCAGGTCCCCTCTGGGAGGGGAGCAGGGCTCAGCACACAGAGCCCTTTCTTGGGCAGTGGCAGGATTTGGCTGGTGACAGGCCAGGAGGAGAAGGCTGGGGAAGTCTGCCTGCCTCCAGAAGTGCCTCTGTTTGAGTCGGAGGGTGCCAGAGACGCATCTCTCAGCCCGGAGAGACCTGCCTTCCTCGCCTAGTCACCTGGAGCAGCCGCTGAAGACCCTTGAAGCAGGACGGTCAGGAAGGAGGAATTTCCCTTTTCCTGGGGGAGGGGTATTAAGGAGACCAGGGGAGCTCAGGGTCTCCTTCTCCCTTGGCCTGCCCAGCTCTGGCCTTGCAGCAAGGGCAGGTCCTCTCTCTGCATTTGATTCCAGGCCCCTCCCACAAACCATCCCCTTCCCTGATCCATCGCCAGCCAGCAGGTCCCCATTGGCCAGGGGTTCAGAGCAGCTGGAAATGTCATGCAGCCCAGGGCTCTCATACTCACAGCTACTGGTGTGCACCACCACTGGGGCTGTGCAAGGGAAACAGAGTCAAACTGCAGGGGCTAGTTCACTGCTGAGAGAGGACACCTCCTAGGCCAGCTTCCCTGCAGGAGGCGTGAAAGAAATTGGGTTATTGAAGTCTAACAGACATAGAGCAAAATCAATCATTTTCAGGTGCATAGCTCAACGAGTTCTGACAAATGTAAATAGTCATACAAGCGTCACCACAATAAAGCATAGATAATTTCCATCAAATGGAAATTTGAAAGTCACCAGCTTAAGAGTGATAGTAACACCACACTAGAAGAAGAGGTCACCAAGGGGGTTAGTATAGAAAGAGAAGAGGCCCGATGACTGAGTTCATAGGTACCCAACACTGAGAAGTTAGGGAGATGGGAAGATGGGTAGGTCTTAGCCTTCAGTCTACGTGGGGACTTTGCATTTCATTGTTCCACCTGTAGGGTAAGTACTATTATCATTTCCATTTTATAGATTGACAAAACTGAGACACAAAGTTTAGTTACCTTGCTAAGGGTAAGAAATATGAGAACAAAGACAAACAATACAGTGGAAAGACAACAGATCTCCATACACGTGGGGTTGAGAACCAAGTAAAACTAATTGACATTCTATTCAGGCAAATGGGATATGGCTGATAGAGCAGCTTCTGTTCAACTTTTTTTCAAAAGTGAAATTCATGGCAATTATGCCAAGATGTTGAAGCAAATATACAAGTGAAGAAATAGCATAAATGGGTAAGTGAAGGATTCATTCTGCAAAAATAACAGAACTCCAAGAAACAGGAAAAGAATGCATGTTTTTGGGTTTTGTTTAGGAAAAAATACAAACATAAATTCAATGAAATGAAAATAAGTCATCAGATGAGACAATAAGATGAAATGAGAAATAGTCATTTAGAGCTTAGGAAAAAATTGAGCAAAATAACAATTACAGAGTTAACAAATCATTTTGAAACAGCAAGAAACAAAGTTAACACATCTAAGGACTAAATTCATCACACTTCAGAAAAGCTTGAGTCCTCAGTGTGGCTCAGTTGATTGGTGCATCATTCCAATTGGGGGTTCAATTCCTGATCAGGACACATACCGAGGTTGTGGGTTGGGTCCCTGGTTGGGGTACATTTGAGAGGCAGAGATCGATGTTTCTCTCTTACATCAATATTTCTCTCTCTTTTCCCTTCCCTTCTCCCTCTCTAAAATCAATAATCATGTTTTGGGGTGATGATTTAAAAAAAAACAAAAAACTATCATTAATCACGAAAAACACATGGGAAAAGACAAAGTTGAAGTGGTTAGGAGGGAGATAAAGAGATGGGATATAGGTAATAATCCAAAATATTTTCTTATGTTCACAAAAGAAATACTACAACATGTGAAATAGAAAAAAGTAATTATCAATATGCCAAGGTTTGGAATGGGTTCGATTCTTGGTCAGGGCATATATAAGAATCAACCAACGAATAAATAAGTGGAACAACAAATTGATGTCTCTGTCTTGTTCTCTCTCTCCATTCCTATTTCTTAAAAAATCACTATTTTTAGAGAAATGGGAAGGGAGAGAGAAAGAAAGGGAGAGGAACTTCAATGTATGGTTGCCTTTCACCTGCCTCCAGCCACGGACCTGGCCGGAGACCTGGGTTGCAACCTGGTTATGTGTCCCACCTGGGAATCGAACTAGTAACCAGGCTGACCAGGTTTGCAGGCTGGCGCCAATCCACTGAGCCACCAGCCAGGGTGGCAAGTATACTCTTTTAAGTAGATCATATTCTTCCTTTCATGAAGAGCTATCGTTATTGGTCCCTGAGAGACCCCATTTCATCTTATTCTGTTTTCTACTTTCCTAATACGTCTAGTCTATGACATATTGTCCATGACACTATACACACTCAATACAATAGTATTGACTATAATCCCTATGCTGTACTTTATATCCCTGTGACTATTTTGTAATTACCAATTTGTATGTCTAATCCCTTCACGATTTCCACCCAGCCCCCAATACCCAAACAAACAAAATAGAAATTGACACATAGACACAGAGAACAAATTGATGGTGCCAGATGAGAGAAGGGTGTGAGGGTGCTGGGTGAAAACAATAGAGGGATTAAGAAGTACAAATTTGCAGTTGCAAAATAGCCATGAGATGCAAACTACAGGATTGGGAAAATAGTCAATAATATTGTAGTAACTATGTATGGCACTAGATTTATCAAGGGATCACTTGGTAAACTATATAAATGTCTAACCACTATGCTGTACACCTGAAACTAATATAAAATAATATTTAATGTCAATTGTAATTGAAAAAAAAAAAAAACATCTTCCCACTTGCAACACTATGGAATCTAAAAAACAAAATAAATGCTCCTGGCACTGGCTGGGGGTGGGGAAGGATTGAATACAAAGGTTATTATGCTAAGGACAGAAGAATGTAAATATCATATAATATTTCCTTATTATCTTCTTGAAATCTAAAATATCTGTGGGAAAGTTACAGCTCTTTAGCTGAATATTATTCTCTGTTTTTATTTCATTAATTTCTGCTCTGATGCTTATTTTTCTTCTGCTTACTTCGGATTTCATGTGCTCTTCTTTTTCTAGTTTAAGGTAACAGATGAGGTCATTGATTAGAGAGTTTTCTCTTTTCTAATACAGGAATTTAGTAATATACACATATATTTCCCTCTAAGTACTCCATTAGCTATATTCCATTGTTTGGATATGTTTTTTTCACTTGCATTCCATTCAAAATGCTTTGTAATTTCCCCTTTGATCTATTTTATCCCATTGATTATTTAGAAGTTCATTAGTTGGTTTCCAAATATTTGGAGGATTTTCCAGAAAATTTTCTGTTACTGTGTGACAACACACTTTTTTATTATTTGAAACCCTTTATGGTTATTGATGGCTCAGAATATGGTATAAAATGGTAATTGTTGTAGAAAAGAATGTGTTTTCTGTTGTAGGATGGTATGTTCTATAAATATCATTAGGTTAAGTTAGTGAGTGTTGTTCAAATCTATATTCTTATTGATATTTTTGTCTACTTGTTCTATCAATTATTGAGAGAGGACTGTTGTAATCCAAGTATAACTAGATTTATTTATTTCTCTTGCAATTTAATCACTTTTTCTTTGGGTTTGATGCTTTGTTATTAGAGGAATAAACATTTAGAATTTCATGTCATTTAATGATCCTCACTATCCCTCAGAAAATTTTTTGCTCTGAAACATATTTTGCCTGATATTAATATAGCCCTTTCAACTTTATTTTGATTAGTGTTCTTTTTTTTTTTTTTCTTTAAAGATTTTATCCATTATTTTTAGAGAGAAGGCCAGGGAGGGAGGAAGAAAGGGAGAGAAACATCAATGTATGGTTGTCTTTCACCTGCCTGTGTTCTTATCTTTTGTTACTTATTTACTTTTGACTTATTTGTGTCTTTGTTTAAAGTAGGTGTCTTGTGGGCAGCACAGAGTTGGATTTTTCTTTTTAATCCAATATGACAATTTCCAATGGTCATAATTGACAATACTCTAATTGGTTTATTTAGACTACTTATACTTATTATATTTATCCATTTGGTTGGGTTTAAATCTATTATAATGCTATTTTAAAATTTGATCCATCTGCCTTTCATTTTTTCCCTTTATTTTGTCTTTTAATAGGTTATTTTTTATGAGGTCCCTGTATTTTCTTTGCTAGTTTACTTTTAAGATTTTTTAAAAAGGTTTTATTTATTATTTTTTAGAGAGAAGGGAAGGGAGAGAGGCAGGGAGGGAGAGACACATCAACGTATGGTTGCCTTCCACCTGCCTCCAGCTACAGCAGCCACACCTTTTTGCTGTATAATTTAATTTAGAAATCATCAGCAACTTCATATTCAAATTTCTACCATGTTTTCATTCTCCTTATTCTCTTTTCCTGAGGCCTGGTGACCAAATTGTTGGTCTGCAAAGTATTTGTTACTGACACGCAGCTGATATTTTTTAACGAAGGCTTTCTCGATAAAAAGAAACAGTGCATTAATTTAAATACTGGCACAAGCTCCTTTCCCCTAGTGAACTTTGTGCAGCACTGCTCTAGATGTCCCAGAAATGAGCCCAAGGGACAGGTCTGGCTTGGCATAGCCAGACAAGCCATTCCGACTGTTGGGAGCACAGCTGCTCATCAGGCCGCGGTAGGAAAGAACATTTCAAGCGCTGCAACCTTGCTGAGGTTAAGGACCTTTTCTTCTTCATCTTTGTAGCCCCAGAACAGTGCCCGAGGTGTAATAAATGCTCAATAAGTGTGTGTGAAATAGAACTAAACGTACAGGGGCGATAATTTCAGTAAAGGTGCCAAAGGACGCAAGAAAGGCTGCAAGGATCGGGTGAGAGAGGTGATGCTAGAGAAATAGAGAAATATAAGAATCAGATGTGAAAGGAAGGCCTTGTGAGACACAGGATAGGTTTTAGACATTTCCTTAACAATTATGGATGGTTGTTTGAAGGGTTTCAAGCATGACGTGATCACTTTGGCAACTTAGAAGTTCCCTCTGACTGCCTCACGGTTCAGAGCGGACTCACCTGGATGGGGAGCAGCTGGACACAGGGCTCTGACAATAGTCCTCGGGAAACCCCGTGAGAACCAGAGTGAGACTGCTTCATACCAGGAAGCAGGCACAGACTTGGTGGAAATGCCCCCAGCTCCGCCCCCTTAGGACTCTCAAAGGTATTAGGTAGCCACTAGCACCTTTCTTTCTGTTCCCAGATGGATAGCCCACACCTGCCCACTCCTGGAGGTTTGTGAAGCGTGAATAACGTCTCATGCAGGCATGGAGGAGGGACAGATTGTCTCGGTCACTTTGCACTGTTGCCATTTTAAGCTCCTGGGGATCAGTCAGCTACCCTGAAAAGTTGATGTTCACCCAAGACAGGGCTCCTGGGTCCAATAAAAAGGCAGCTGCCGCTTCTTCTCATGAGGAGAGTTCCTTCTGCACATAGAAGTTATCCTAGCCCCATTCATTTCTTTACGAGAGAATTAGAAACTGCTCCCCTGACTGTGGTACATCAGAGCTTGCTCTGGAAGTCCTATTATTTTTGAAGCAGCTTCTGTGTGAAGGAAACAAGTACCTGGAAAGAGAAGCAATACCAATGATAAGGACAACAATTTTTAGAAAACAGCCAGAAAGAAAATTGCTTAACATTGATCAGTGTGTGTGTGTGTGTGTGTGTGTGTGTGTGTGTGTGTGTCCAGGAAGCTGTAGAGATACACACAAGCTTTTGATTTTCATTTTCTAGATGAACAACTGACTCCTGGCCAAGTTCCCTTTTCTTGGATAACAAACCCACACTCACCCAAATGTTTCCTCTTTGCTAACCTACTTAGGGTCCTGCTCTCACTATATTCCCCAACAATCTCCTGTGATTTAAGATAGAAAAGAGAGACATGCCCTGGCTGGTGTGGCTCAGTGGATTGAGCACAGGCCTGTGAACCACAAGGTCATTGGTTCAATTCCCAGTCAGGGCAGGTACCTGGGTTGCAGGCCAGGTGCCCAGTTGGGGGTGTGCGAGAGGCAACCACACATCGATATTTCTCCCCCTCTCTTTCTCCCTCTCTTCCCCTCGCTCTTTAAAATAAATAAGTGAATAAATAAATAAAAATAAAGTATTTAAAAAATAAAATAAAAAGAGAAAAACATAAGAAGATTCATTCATTTATATCTTGCTAGCTTGACTTGTTTAAAAAGTCTATGAGAGAGAGAGGAGTAAAAAAAACAAACAAACCAATAGAGTAGCTTAAGTTACCTAATGGGTAATGAGCATCCAATTACAGGATGTTCCCTTTTAAAAATAGATTTACTATTATCACAAAAGGTATTAAATTTGATACTGCAGAGAGCAGTGCTGTCCAACAGAAATATAAAGTAAGCTACCTTCATAACTTAAAACTTTCTAGTAGCCCCATTAAAAAATAAAAAGAAGCAGAAGGGATTAGTTATAATGTTATATTTTAACCCATATGTAAAAAGTATTATCATTTCAACTTGCTATTAGTATAAAAAATTTTAATAAGATATTATATATTTTTATACTAAGTCTTCTATATCTGGGGCTTATTTTATGCTTACAGCCCTTTTCAGTTAGGACTGGACAGAACTCAGGGCAATAGCCATTGTGGGTAGTGTCTACTATATCAGAAAGTGCACCTTTAGGGATTCTTGGGTAATTTGGCTTCTCTAAGAAGTCCTAACTCAGGTCTTCGGGTACCTAGAGTTATTTACCTAGGGCTTTTTTCAATAAGTACATGCACAGTTCTTGTAGGGTAAGGGCAGGGGCAGAGTGAAGGAAGAAAATAAAAAGGAGAAAGGAGCTACTAAAACAAGTACGTCCGATCCCCAGTGATGTGCCGATGTCAACCTCAGACCCCCTTGGGGAGGACCTGTTGTCACAGGTGCCACTGAACTGAAACTGTTAGGAAAAGGGAGTCTTGGTTGTCATTGGGATTTGAGGCCCAATGCATCTTCCCACTCTAGAGGCTCTGTGGCCTTTTCCTCAACTGGTTCTCAGGACTTGTCTTGTTCTTAGTTTCTGTTCCCTGCTGCTTATCTGCAAATGACCCTTAACAATGAACAGCCCCACAGAAGATTAGGGCTGGGAGAGGCGTTAGAGGTTCTTTGGTGCAATTTCCACATTTTATGATTGAAGACAGTGGGACTCAGAATGTCAGAAACTTGCCAGAGGGGCCATAGATACTAAGAAGCAAAGCCTCTCTTAGCCTGGAGGAGCCCAGGCTGGTATCCCTTCTTCTGTACCAGGTGGAGACAAGGCTCAGGGGGAGGAACCCACAGCTAATGTCCTCTGGGGCCCCAAGGGCCCTGTGAATACAGGAGAAGGCCAATATTGCCCTTAGTACAGGATGCATTAATGCATATTGACATCATATGAGTGGAGAGACTCTCAGGATCAAAAGCAACTGCTGGGACCATTGACTGATGTACAGACCAGGGAAATGAACAAGTGGTGGGAGAAAGAGGCTCTGACACCCTCTGGAGTCTCTGTTGACCAAAGGTCTAAACAGTTCAAATGAAAGACAAGCTGTCAGACTTGCAAAAACAGCAAGAACCAACTTATATCCTGCCTACAGGAAATGTACTCAGATGCAAATGCAAAGAAAAGGTACCTGAATATAAAGAAAGAAATAGTTGCTGGAATCAAGGTCTTTAAGAAATATCTACATTCCCATGTTCATTGCAGCATTATTCACACTAAGCGAGGCAGGGCAGCAACCTAATGCCCATCAATGGAGGGATGGATAAAGAAAATGTGGCACAGACAGACAATGGAATATTATTCAGCTTTCAGAAAGAAGGAAATCCTGTCACCTGTGACAACATGGATGTATCTGGAAGGCATGATGCTAAGTGCAACAAGCCAGCTACTGAAGGACAAAGACTGCATGATATTGCTTACATGAGGCATCTAGAAGAGTCAAACTCATAGAAGCAGAGAGTACATGGGGGTCTCCAGAGGCTGAGGGAGGAGGAAGCAGGCAGCTCTAAGTCAAAGCGTATAAAATTTCGGTGACATGAGATGAATAACTCCTAGAGCTTTACTGTACAGAACAGAGTTTATAGTTAACAATACTATATTGCAGACTTAAAATTTGCTAAGAGGGTACACCTTACGTTAAAGGATCTTTCACAAAATAAAAATACGAATAGTTAATAATGATAATAAAGAGGGCAAGAGGGAACTTTGGGAGGTAATGGATATGTTTACGGTACAGACCGTGGTGGTGATGGTTTCATGAGTGTATTTTTATCTCCAAACTCGTCAGTTGTACACATTAAATAACTAAAGCTTTTGGTACATCAATCATATCTCAGTAAAAGGTTTTTGTTTTTTTAAATAAAGATTTTATTTATTATTTTTAGAGAGAGGCAGAGAGAGAAAGAGACATCAATGTATGGTTGCCTTTCACCTGCCTCCAGCTACAGAGCTGGCTGGAGACCTGGCTTACAACCTGGTTATGTGCCCTGGCTGGGAATTGAACCAGCAACCTTTGGGTTTGCAGGCCAGTGCCTTATCCACTGAGCCACCAGCCAGGGCAGGGATTTTTTTAAGTATTAAAAAATAAGGGATGGGAAAAATATGTGCCATGCAAACACTAATGATAAGAGTGCTAGACTAGCTATATTAATAAAAGATCAGAGTTCAGAACAAGGAGCATGACTGGAGATAAAAAGGGATATTTCATAATAATCATAGAGCAAATTAATTAGAAAATATATCATTCTAATGGTCTATGCACTTACTGACAGAACTGGAAATAGAAATAGATAAATCCACAATCATAGTTGGAGATTTAAAAATTCTCCTCTCTGTGATTGAGGGAATAAGGAAACAGAAAGTCACTAGAATATGGAACCCTTGAAAGCACCATTGATGGCCTTGACCTAATAAGCATTTTAAAAACAATGTATCCAACAGCATACTATAAGATAATTATTGATATATTTAAAGGGACTGAAATCATGTTCCCTGGTTATACATTAAAATTACAATTCAATAACAAAACGTTTGGAAAATCCCCCAAGTGTTCGAAAATTAAACAACATACTTCTGAATAACCTATGAGTCAATGATGAAATCATAGAAGAATTTAGAGAAAAATTGAACCTAAATGAAAATGAAAACATTTTACTTAGTGGGATACCACATAAGCACTACTTATAAGGTAATTATATTATCTTTAAAGGTATATATTAGAAAAGAAAGGGATCAAGTGATAAGATAGAAAGGAGAGAAAAGAATCAGTGAAATCAAAGGTGATTTCATTGAAAAAGTTAACAAAATTGATAAACTTCTGGCTAGACTGGTAAAGAAGAGGGAAGATACAACTTACTAATATCAGGAAAGGAGAAGAGAAGTAGGGATAGTAAAAGGATAATAAGATAAATTATAAATAATTTCACAGGGACAAATTTGATTACCTAAATGAAATGGGCAGATTTCTTGAATGACACAAATTATCAAAACTGATTCAAAAAGAAACAGAAAAATCTGAATGACCCTGTACCTATAGAAGAAGTTGAATTTATTTATAAAAACCTTGCCATAAAAAACAAAACAAAACAAGCAAACAAAAACAGGCCCAGACAGTATCTTATATGAATTCTAAAAAAATAAATAAATGGAAAACTACTTTAAATTCAACACAATTTGTTTTTCAGAAAATAGAGAAAGGTGGAACATTTTCCAACTTGTTTTATTCTCATAAAATCAGAATCACCCTGATGTCAAAACTAGACAAAAATGTTATAAGAAACATAGAGCAATATTTCTCATGACTACAGGTTCAAAAATCCTTAATAAAATATTAACAAATGAATCCAGAAATATTTGGAGAGAATAATACATCATTTGCCTGTAGGGGGCCTTAATTTCTTTACCTGTAAATTAAAACAGTTGAGTTCAAACTAGATAATATCTTAAGTCCCATTTAGGTCTTAAGTATTATGGTTGGTTCAGCTTGGCCTCTGGTCCAGACTCACCTTTTTTAGAAGGGATTTAGAGTTGCTGAAATTCTAGCTTCTATGAGAGCTAATTGAAAGAAGGTTAAGTGGTGTAGAACAAGGTTTTTAATATAAAGTTACATGGTGACCTCCTCACCCCCAAATCGGCTCAAGTAACAGGAATACAAGGCCAGAAGAAGAGGCAGAAATGACGCTGGGCAGAGCAGATCTGATGGGGGTGAGTTCACTTCACACTATAGCAGTTCCCTGCCCATTCCCTGATGCAGATGCGGAACATGTATTAGAAATGTCAGTGATTCCCATACAGTGGTACCCGACCTTGAAAGCCAATGCTACCCTGACAAGCGTCAAGGACCCCTACAGAACCTCTTCCACCGCCACTAAGAGATCATTCCTGGGGTCACATGAAGAGCACACCAGAAGCTGAATGAATCCCTTTGTTCCAGCATTGCCCATAAGTGTGTCTTTCCACAGTGTGGCAAGAACTAGAGCTATAAAAAATACATAACTTTAAAATTTTTTGGTAACTTTATAAAAATGATCCCATGCTGAAATAGTCTTCTGGGACTTATTTTTTCATTCATAATGAAGATTCACACTTATTGCTGCATGTGACTGTGATTCATTTGTTTTGACTGCACGATAATGTTCGATTGTGTCATTGTGTGACTATATCACAGTTTATTTATCCACAATTCTGTCAGCTAGCATTTGGGCTGTTTCCAGATTTATGCTATTATGAATAGCACTACTGTAAATACCATTATTCATGTCTCTTGGCTTTACTTGGTTTTGTTCCAAGAAATGGATTTGCTGAGATAGATAGACTAGATGAATGCTCAACTTCCAAAATACTGTCGCCTGTTTTCCTAGGTGGTGTACCAAATAAACCTGCCATTTAACCTGTTTATTGAGTTTTTCATTTTCAGTGACCATTTTTCACTTGTAAAAGTATTATGTGGTTCTTTATTGAACCGATCTTTAAATTTCCACACTGGCTTCCACTGGCTTTGTAACTTTTATTCCTTCCTTTATCTAATCAGTTTAAACAGCCATAGTCCATAATAATCTTATTCAAGTTGTGTGATTAGCTCCAGTTACTGAAATGCTAAATCTGTTCACTGGATCTGCTCAACACCCATGTACACTCCTTCCCCCCATAGTTGTTTGTTTCTTCACATGCTTTATACACTTGGTTTTGAGCTGATCTTCATCACTGCATTTTCCCCAGAGGAAATTCCATCTACTACGGCTCAGTCAGGCCTGTGACCTGACTGAGAATTGAACCAGAGACCTTCGCTCAGTAGGGCAATGCTTAATCACCTGGGCCACACCAGTCTACTGACACATTTTTATTCAAGCATTTATGCCATTCCTTCACAGATTTATGTGAATTGATTAACTCAAGTCTCTCACTCTCAGGGCAAACTCCTTGAGGGCAGGCGCACCTTTGTCTCCTGCACACAAACGATTTTGCCCCGACATTAACACATAATACGCATTTGAATGTCATTGTGGAATGCAGACATAAGGCAGGAACAAATTGATGAGTGAATGCCACCTGTCATCCTCATCTTACTACTCCAAAGTCACTTTCCAGTAAAACCCTATTTCTACATTTTATTCAAAGAGCTCCCAGAGTATAGAAAGGCCAAAACTTGCTCAAAATCAGTTAAGCAAAGGCAGAGAACTGGGGAATCCAGAGGCCCGGAGAGCTGACAACCTCTTGTCTCTGTTCTCCAGGCAGCACGAGAGGATAAGACCGCTGTGCTGTGCATGTGACAGGAGCCGTAAACTTGTTTGTTTGTTTCAGGCTGAGTGAGCCATGGCTTGTGAAATTTCAGGAGCGAGAGCACCTTCAAGAAAGTGGTGGAACAAAGGTGGCTTTTGTGCATCTACTCCCACCTTCCCTCCCTGGCTCCGCCTAAAATAGTCCTGCTCTTCCAGCCATCCATGGGGACATAAAACAATACAGAGCTTCTGTTTTGAGTTAGCATGTGTGCACATGTGTGTACATGCATGAGGGAAGCATGTGTCACTGCCTGTGTTTTTGGGAAAGGAAAACCAGTCCTCCACGCAGAAGGTGAGGGCCTTGGCACTTACCTTCATGTGGAGGCCGTTTGTATGTCTGCCTCTCCTATTAAACTGTGAGTTTCTTGAAGGTGGGGACTATGTCTTAATCATCTTTGCACCGTCAGCACCAACCGAGTACAATGTTTGCTGAATGAGATGATCACAACCAAAGCATGAGCCGAGGAGCCCTAAACAGTCCAGCTTTTCTGGGCCCAGGTTTTGTGTCTTGCATGTTAGCCCAAGGCTCTGAAGATGCAGGGAACTTCTTACTTCTCTGCCCAACAGAAGGTCCGATGCCAAACCAGCCACCTCCCTCCTGTCTTAGCTTAATTCTCTATCAGCTTTGTACGTGGATGTGAAGGACGCCTATGTGTATCTTTGAGAGCTAGAACCAGTTTGAGGCTTCTTCACGAGGCTGTGTGGCAATGGTGTCCCCAAATAGCTTGGGGTGATGAAAGAATTGGTTTGGGAAAGGCACCTCCCTGTTTGACTCTCAGCTTTGGGAGTGGGCCCGAGCAGGGCCTTGTCCCAATCCTGGCCTCTCTCCGCCCAGGGCCATGAGGTACTCAGAGTCGTTGCATTCTGAGTGTGTGAAAAGAGCAAGGGGAATGTGAGTCAGAGAAATAATTCCTAGGGCCAACCTCACCCTAGAATTGTTTCATTAAAATGGGAAGCTAGAGAGGGGGGAACCAGGCCTTTGCCAACGTCTCCACGCTGTTTCGACTTGCCCTGGACTTGAGAACTCAGCAAACACTCACAGGGCTGGCACACTGAGAAGGGCTTGATTTACACAGCGCTCCTCGGACCTGGGGAAGACATCAAACATCGGGCACTGGGGTTTAGAAGTGCTCATAAATGATAACAGCTGATCTTGTGCCTCTGTCTGACTAGCAGCCTTGGGTAAATTTCCAATGGGCACCATGCCCTTCTAAAAGACAGGACTGAGAACCTTCCTCAGTGCAGAGGCCATTAGGTCAGTCACTCTGTTCCTCTTGACTTGCATGGGACAGTTTCACAGGAGCTCCTATTCTTGGTCACCGGGCCTTAAGGGCCTTCCATCAGGACTAGGGGTTATGTTGTTTAGAGAGACGACTCTGATTTGCAGGGCCAGACCCTCATAGCACAAGTAAATGAGCTTTTACAAACACTTTTCAGGTAGTCTGTCCAGCCCACTCCCCTGGGACACTGGAGTGTGCCCACACGGTCCCCTTACAATGGTGATTTTAGAACTTCTATAGACTCAGAACCAAGGAATTTGTCGTAAAACTGGGTTTTCATGACCCACCTAATCAGCAAATTGGAAATGATCATCAGAGAGGAAACAACCATAGAAGTACTATGAATGGGGGAAAAAATACCTTGTTTACATCAATGAGATAGATACACCTTTGGGTTGTAGGAAAATAAAATTGAGGATTAAGTTTTTCTTTCTTATAGTCAGTTATTCCAGTGGTATTTTGTAGCATTTGCTTCGCTTAAATTCTTGCTTCTGTATCATTCTGTAATCTCATAAGCTTGGAAATTAAAAAATAAAATATGTATATTTAGGTGAAATTTCCTTATTTGTTGACTTAATCTGTTGGGACTTTGGGTATGAGGTTGAGCAGATGAGGGTGGGGTAAGTATGCCCAGACTCCTCAGAAACCTGAGAGGTATGCCGTTGCCTTAGACTTCACTTGATTCTATCCAGGGAAGAAGCAAAGGATCAGATTGAATCCAACTAGGGAGACTTTCAACAGCGTAAAAGAGCAAGTTACTACTCTCCAGATTTCAATTTTCTATAAGATGAAGGGGTTCACCTAGATGACTCACATCTCTTTCCTTAGGCTCCATCTAGTTATCCACCCAACCATCCTGAGCCGACTGGGAGATAGGGCCTATTACTCACATTATTTTCATCCTTCCCATCGTTACTGTAATTCCAGAGTAAGTTCTTTTGTGTCTCTCTGAGTTCATGTTCTCCAGATGCAAAGCAGGGACACTTGCATCAGCCTTTTTCCTCCCATAGGGATTGGACAGGAATCTGAGTATGTGACAAAAAAGCTAATTTGGCCCATTTTTTCCTGAAGAATCTCTAGAGCCCAGCCGTACTTGGGGAAGAAGACCCACACAAGCCCACCACACCTTTGAATGATGATCTGAGCTGTGATGAATCTTTATTAAGCCTGAGGCATTTTTTTCTTTAATGGTTAATCCAAAGAGAACCTGTTAAATGTACAAAATCACACCCTGGCTGGTGGCACAGTGGATAAGGTGCCAGCTTGTGAACCCAAGGGTCGCTGGCTCGATTTCCCAGCCAGGGCACATAACCAGGTTGCAAGCCAGGTCTCCAGCAGGTCCGTAGCTGGAGGCAGGTGAAAGGCAACCATACATTGATGTCTCTCTCCCTCTCTGCCCCTCTCCCTTCCCTTCTCTCTGGAAATGATAAATAAAATCTTTAAAAGAAAAAAATAAATAAATGTACAAATTCAGAGCCAAACCAGATGAAATTTTTAAAAAAGAAGGAAAGAAAGAAAAGGTGGCAGCTTTCCTCTAAGAGTTCATAATCTAAACGAAACAGCACACACTCACAACGGGGAAGGAAACCCTGCGCAGCCTTTAAGCGTGTTGAGTCCAGTGTTGACATCTGTTATGTCAGGTCAGGGGTTTTTGATATGTACCTCCCGATGGGGTGAGGGTTGTGGGTTTGGACACAGGGCAGTGCTTTCAGTATGAAAAATCACTCACTCACAACTCACAGTTAGCAACATCTGCACCCTGGAAGGAACTCCGGGAGGTCAACAGGGATGACTTAATGTGGCAACTTGGGAGGCAGAGGATGGTGCCCGGAGGTAGTTTAAGGCAGAGTGGACAAGCCCATCTAATGAGGTCCAGTGTTTTCCAGAGCCTTCAAATACATGGTGGCTGGGGTTGAGAAGCTTCTGAGGTGAACCCCTGGTTATTCAGATGTCTCTGAACACCCCACTTTGTCCACAAAGTCCCCCTAGAATGTGTCCTGTCAGTTTTAGCACCTTCGCCCTTTGCACAGAGTGTTAGAATTCAAATAGTCATGCTAATTTCGTTTGTTTTTAAAGATTTTATTCATTATTTTCAGAGAGAAGGGCAGGGAGGAAGAAAGAGAGAGAAGCATCATTGTATGGTTGCCTTTTACCTGCCTCCAGCTGGGGACCTGGTTGGGGACCTGGCTGGAGACCTGGCTTGCAACCAGGTTATATGCCCTGGCTGGGAATCGAACCAGTGACCTTTGGATTCACAGGCCGGCACCAATCCACTGAGCCACCAGGCAGAACAGTCATGCTAAATTTGCTCTCTCTACCTAAACTTGCACTGGCCTCTGGCCTGTACTTACATTTTAGTGTTCAGCAAGCAGACAGTACACCTCAAAGAGCCACCAAATGTCAGAGGAGGAGGAAGAGTTAGCTGGTCCAGCCCACTCATGTTGCAGATGAGGACCCTGAAGTCACCAGACACTTGCCAAACTTGCCTAGCCAGTGACTTTAGGGACACTGATGTCACAGGTGTCAGTGCGGTGCTGTTACACTGTGGCCTGGGTCCACCTTCCCAAAGAGCTGCAATCTCAGCCTCCACCCCTGCACGTGGTACCCACCACAGCACCACAGACCCCTCCTGTTTGACTCTGGCACGAGGGTGGCAGAAGAGAAGGGGACCCTGGACCTCAGCAGATCAAGCAGAGGGAGGAGCTAGCAAGAGGAAGAAAAGGCTGCAGACAAGTGAAAATTGTCTGGTGAACATGATGCAAATGAGGTTGGTCACCTAGACTATCCCAATGCTAATGGCAGTTCACAGAGAGGAACTGGCAAAGTGTTCAGATCAAGGCAACCCCTTCTGAGGAATGCGATGAATTGGGATCTCATTGTCCTAATATGCGTATGGAGAAAAGGAGGCGCTCCTGTCTCATTCATGCTTTTAGAGTTGTTTTTTTTTTTTTTCATGGAAAGTACATGCCTTCATTACAGGATTCAGTTCAACTACGAGGTCTGTTCTGAAAGCATTGGGCTGCACAAACTGTTTTAATTATATTGGCATGGGCTTCATACTTTCGGAAAAGATGCATCGAGCTGCAAAAGGGCCATTCTGGACTCAGGCCCAGCCTAATGATGCATATTAGTGAGTCTGGCTGTAACTCCAGGCCAGGAACAGAGCATTCTTGATACCTCAAACCCATGTAATAAGTGATAAAATGATGGAAATTTCAGTGCAAAGGTTAGGATATGCATTACAAAAAATATTTTTGAAAAGCATGTCTCGCCTAACCTAGGGTAGAGGTTAGTAAGTAGCTACTGCTTACGAAGCAGTAATTCAGAGAGCAACCAGAGAATCCAAACACTAAATGCCCAATGAGTTGTTCTTCGTATCTTTGTTGGTTGGGAGCAGAGTTGTAGGAACAGCTTGGCAGCAGAAGCAAAATGATTTCTCAAAAATCATCTTAAATTCCTGAGTTTCCTCCAAGTTCTAGTCAAAGAGTCTTATCAGAATATATCCGAAGAGTCCCTAGAAAAATGCAATTTCACTTTCTATTTACTATGGTGATATAACAAAAATCATTAAAAGATTTTAACAGTTTAATTGGCTATTAACTGAAAGGACTGGTTTCTGTACTGCCCTACTTAGTTACTGCTCCATTGTGTAAAGCTTTAGACTGACTTCGTGCAGGAACATAATTTGAATTTAGTTAGTTGTGGCATGTGGTCATTTTCTATAAAAAGTTGGTCATTCAGCTGCTGGTAATGCACATGACTTAGTTTCTACTGGAAAATCTGATTCAGCTTACATCATTTTGACTTGCAGCACCTTTGCCAGGAATGAAAGCTAAGGGTGGAAGACAGCCCTGTTTTTCCCCAGGTCTGTAGAGGCCTGTTGGTTTTAAGAGGTTATGTATAGGATACAAGGATGTGACTCACCTATCCACTTAACAGTCATTAAAAAAAAAGTACACAAACAGCTCAGCTTCGGTCATAAGACATTGCATGGACCATACTGAACGGGCATCGCCATTTGTGTGCGTGTGTGATTTTATTGGAAAATGAGCATTGGTGTCCACTGAAAAGCAAAATAGCTGTTAAGTTCAATATCATTCATGCCATTAGAATAACTGTTTTCAGGGGTCTTGGGGTAAGTGGGCTGTGTATGGGTTGGCACCTAAAATCATCGGCTTGCCCTTCTGACGTCTTCCCACATGATAGAAGAGAAACTGGGAGCTGCATTTTCCAGAATCTCTTCTCTGTACGGATCCAAGAGAGATCATCCAACGAGAAGCATGTAGGTGAGGAAGGGGGAAGAAGTAGGCAGGTTCACAGAGAAATGCAAATTTCAAACAGCTGCAGGTGGACATTTTTGAGAACTGTTCCCAGGCTAAAGTCGTGGGGTCATCTTAGAGCTTCACATGTTTTATTGTCCCCAGTAAGCTAGTCAGAATCACGTGCTTCAGTGCCTTAGGGTGGCTTTCTATGGCCTCACTTCCCCAGTGGTTGCATATGTCCTACTTTTCTCTTTTTAAAAAATGGTCCAACCCTAGGATGTATTTATTGATTTTAGGAAAAAGTGGGGCGTGGGGAGAGAGAGAGAGAGAGAGGTTGATTGCTTCCCACACACACCCCAATTGGGAATTGAACCCACAACCCAGGTATGTGTCCTGACTAAGGATTGAACCTGCAGCATTTTGGTGCACAGGATGATGCTCCAACCACCTAAGCCACCCAGCCAAAGCTTATTTTTCCCATTTTAATACTTAAAAAAAAAAAATTATTCATTATTTTTAGAGAGCTGGGCAGGGAGAGAGGAAGGAAAGAAGAAAAACAACAATGTGTGGTTGCCTTTCACCTGCCTCCAGCTACAGACCTGGCTGGGGACCTGGCTTGCAACCTGGTTCTGTGCCCTGACTGGGAATCAAACCAGCAACCCTTGGGTTCGCAGGCCGGCACCAATCCACTGAGCCACACCAGCCAGGGCCCATTTTAAAACTCTTAATACTTGGAATATACAGAGTGGCTTCTATAAAACCCTGACAGTAGAATAAGTAATTATAAAACTGTAATGCAAAATTAGTAAAACAAAATGAATGAGGGAAGTATATGATGTTATAGGAACACCTATGATGGGAACCTAATCCAGAGTTGAAGGATGGAGGGTGAGAAACTGCCTGAGAAAGTGACCCCTAAGCTGAGACGTGAAAGACAAAATGCGTTAGGCAGTCCAAGCTCATGGAATGGAGGAGATGGAGGTGATTCCATCTGTGCGAAGACCCAGAGGCAGAGCGAGGCAGAGAGTGTTTTGGGAGGGGCCCCACTTGAATAGGAGGTGGGTGGGGAGACATCGCAGAATTATAAATAGCAGAGCGACAGGAACAGGTTTATGATTTTAAATGATCGTCCTGGTTGTAGACTCAAGAACAGATTTCAAGCGAGCAAGGCTGAATGTGGGGAGACCGGGGTGGGGCTGGGGAGAAGGTTGTAGGCACCAGGAATGCTGAGTGCAGGTTAGAGAATGGGAGAAGTCAGGGATGACTCATTTTGCAGAGCCGGAAACTGAAGCTCAGAGGGATTTCACAGCTCATCTAAGGTCACATAGCTGGGAAACAGCGACTCAGGATGCAAACTCAACGAGTCTAACTCTAGAGCCTTTGCTTTTTACTCCAACAAATCAGAACACAGCCACAGATGTTCAGCTTTAGAAAAATAAGTAGAAAAATAAGTAGAATGAGGTGCTTGTTGCATGTAAGACGTAAGATTACCATTCGGTATGGGCAGAACACAGTGGTTCTGCTGGCCCCTCCTCTAATGGCAGGCTACGTTACTTCCTAGTTTACTTCTTTTCATCAGCGTTCCTTCAATATTCATGTAGATGTTGTAATTAAAGAAAAAGGAATGGGGCCCTGGCTGGTATAGCACAGTGGTTAAGGTGCCGGCCTGCGAACCCAAAGGTCACAGGTTCGATTCCCCAGCCAGGGCACAGAACCAGGTCTCCAGTCAGGTCTGTGGCTGGAGGCAGGTGAAAAGCAACCATACATTGATGTCTCTCTCCCTCTCTGCCTCTCTCCCTTCCCCTCTTTCTAAAAAAATAATGAAATAAAATCTTTAAAAATAAATAAAAAAAAAAAAAAGAAAAAGGAATGGGTAAGAAGAATCCTCCTTCTCACTAAAATTTCAGTTTCAATTTAAAGCAACCCAAAAGATAATCAGAATCGGGGCCAGCAGTATACCGTTCCTGTCTCTTCTCAGAATTACATCAACTCTCCTGCTCTCTGACATAACATAGTATGGAGGTATCTTGAGCATTTTGATATTTCACAAAACATGATCCTGGCCATTATAATGAAGATGTTATGCTAATTAGATCTGGTGAGTAGGAAGTATCATGTACCTTACATGTCTTGATAAAACACATTCATGCCAGAAGATGGAAGGTAAACCTCATAAAACTTGAGGAGACAGCAAAACGAGTAGAAAAAAATTAAAAAGGCTGTTGACCTTGATCGTGCCAGGATAGCCTCCCATAAAGTGAGATACAAATTGCTGTACCTTTCACTGCCTGCCATGGAGAAAAAGCATAGTAATTGGTAGGGTTCTTTAGGGTTTGGAGGCAAACATATACTTCAGGTAAGTGTACCGCTCTGATTTATTTACCATGTTATTTATAAAGATGCCCATTTTGAATGAGTCCTGAAGCAAGAATCTCTAAAACCTATTCAGACCCTAGTGCAAGCTTCCCTGCTACTTGGACCTTATGATCTAGTAGTTCCCATGTTATTAAAATTTCCTTGGTAAATGGGAATATTTATGGAACTGCGAGTAAGACCCAGTGAGAGAATCACACATCGACCCATAGGGATTTGGAGCCAAGGCTGTTCATCTGCTAGTAACTATAAAAAGTAATGCTTGGCTTGCTAGTATGCTCTGGTGGAAACTGAGTGCCTGACCAAGAGAACCAAGTATCTGAGTGGTTTGAAATGCCCATCAAGCCCTGGCTGGTGGCTCAGTGAATAAGGTGCCAGCCTGTAAACCCAAAGGTTGCTGGTTTGATTCCCAGCCAGGGCACATAACCAGGTTGCAAGCCAGGTCTCTAGTTATGTCCGTAGCTGGAGGCAGGTGAAGGGCAACCATACATTGATATCTCTCTCCCTCTCTGCCTCTCTCCTTCCCTCTCTTTCTGAAAAAATAATAAATAAAAATCTTTAAAAAAAGGAACATCCATCAAAAGCTGGGTATTCCCTGATCCACTAATCATCCATTAGCCATCAGAGACACATGTTGCTAAATCATAAAATGAAACATATGCAGTGTGTCCAATAGGAGAAAGCTAGCTGATAAATATGGAAGGAATGATGAATCACAACATAACTATTTTATAATTTAGTGTAATAATTTATGCAGATAAGGATCATTGGTGAATGCTAAAATAATTGAGTGAAAGGTACGTATTTAGTCTCAAGGTAAAACTCCACAGATTATTTTTTAGTTAGAACTTGTGCAGTGAAAGATATGCCTTTAGTCTCAAGGTAAAACTCCACAGATTATTTTTTAGTTAGAACTTGTGCCTCTACAATGGAGAAATCTGGGAGTTACTGACTTAACTAAGGAGCCAAGTTTGGCATGACCTGCAAAGAGACACCATATTCTGTATGGTGTTCTTACCAGGAATGTTTGAGATGAATCAGATAATGGGGGAAAGTCAGACCAATCCCGAGTGTGACACTTGATGCACGACTGTAGTCCTGGACTCTATACAAAGAATTCAATACGATAGGAAACAGAAGGAAAGGTGTAGAGGGGTGGGGGTGGGGCAGGGAGGTTATCTAGAGTGTTGGAAATTAACGAGAACAGTGGCCAGATGCAATGCATAAATTTTGAATGGATCCAAAGTCAAAAGGGGGAACCAGCTGGGAAGATCTGAATCTCGTAAGATAGTGAATTAATGTTGATTTTCCTAGGTGTGGCTACGGTGATGTGGCTGTATAAAAATGCTCTTGCCCTTTGCAGATGTGTGTTGAAATATTTAGGAGTGATGTGTCATGATGTAGGCAGCATAAATGATTTGTAAAAAAGATATATATATCTAGAGAGAGAACAAGAGAGGGAACGCAGGTGTGGTAAGACTTTAGCAGTGGCGAATCTTAGCTGAGAGGTATGGTAGTGTTCATCGTATTGATTTAAATACCTTTCAAAAGAGAAACACATGACTTAAGTCAACAGTTTCTATCACCACCATCACCATCACCATTTCAGCTGGGAGCTACTTGAAAACAATACAATGGAAATGTAATGGCACAGAGTTTAAAAGAAAAAGATAAACCAGGTATATACTAATTTTTCAAAGTCACTGTGTAGCTTCTTAAGCACCACACACAAGATAGATTTTTTCATTCAAAAAGTAGTAGTCATCATAAGCAAAGTCAATGCACAGTAATAGAAAAAACAATTCACTAGGAAGATGAAACAATTTTTAACTTGTTGGCATAGGCCAAAGGGAACAATTTTTGGCTCCTAACATTCATGAGGAGAGATGTTCCTAAAGTGTGTTCTACCTCTCTCGGCCTCCTGACTCACTCCGCCCTCTGGAGTAACTTACCTGGTTGGTAACCATGCACTGCAGGTGAACTGTACGTGTGGTCCAGCACCCCTACCCTCTCCCTCCAGGAAGCAGGCTGTTCCACTTTCCACTCCCCTTGGGGCACTGCCCTCTTCTAGAGCTGCCTGAAGCTGGACAGGCCCCTTTTGGGATTCATCAGCCCATTCAGGTCTCATACCAGGATACGTTATTGTTCAATTTAGTCTTTATTAGGTGATGCTTTGACCTACATCTTCACTTTTCATTTCTCAATGTATTCAGACCAGGTGGAAAAGAGGGTATTACTATTGGAGACCCCCTCAGTAATTCGAATACCTTATAATCACACAGCTTTAAGTGTGTATAGAGAGAGCAAACATGTGCAGAAGTGTGATAAATCTATAACCAGGTTGGGAAGTTTAAAACAGTAATAAAAATCTATAACCAGGTTGGAAAGGTTAGGACAGGCAGTAAGTTTGATCTAGCGCTTAGCTGCCAACAGTACAGTCTCTCAAGCACTCTGAAGTATTTATGAAATTTTACAATGTATGAGACTGCCAAGCAAGTTTTAATAAACACAAAAAAACTTAGTTTATGTAATTAAACCAGATTCTCCAAGCACAGTGTAATTAAATATGAAATTAATAACTCAAAAATAAACAAACCTTGCCACTCCCTTACACTTGGACAATTGAAGCATACTTCTAAATAATCCATGATTCAAACAAGAAATCATAATGGGCATGTTGTTAGGAAGTACTTATAACCGTAATAAGAAAATTAATAGCAACTAACCTGTGAGGTATAGCTAAGGCAGTTGCTAAAGGAAATGTATAACAAGAAGGAAGAATGAAAATCAAAAAGAATTAGCTGTCCAGTTCAAGAAGTTTGAAAAGTCAAATTGAAAACCCCCTCTTTCCTTTATACCAGAGATTCTGATGAAATTTTAAAGGAGATCCTATTTATTTGGAAGGATAAAGGACCAAGGATAGCTTTGGCCTTTTTTTTTGTTTTAAGGGGAAATCAACTCTACACACAGAAAGATAAAAGATAGAACTACATGTCAATGAAGCATATTGGTGCAAAAGTAGGTAAATAGACAAGGGTCATCGAGCTACAGCCTGTGTGCAAATGGAGCCTGTTCTATAAGTCAAGTTTCATGGGAGCAGAGCCACAATCGTCATTTGTTTTCGCATAAATGGCATGATTGGGTAATTGCAACAGAGACTCTATGGCCCATGCACCATTAAATATTCACTACTTGCCCCTTTCTAGAAAGATTTTGCTGCCCCTTGAAGTAGATCAATGACATGAAATAAAAGGCCAATGACATTTCAAAAAATGAGGAAAGGATGAAATATTTAATTAGTGGATTTGGACCAGTGGGCTATACATGTGGGAATAGATAAAAGTAGATTCTTTCTTTACACCTGACAAACATAAATTTTAGAAGGATTAAAGACCTAAATTTGAAAAGAAAAACTCTTAAAGTTTTAGATGAAAGTATATGGAATATCTTATAAACTTGGGGTTGGGGAGAATCCGTTAAACAATATGCTAAAAGCTTACACTGTAAAGAAAAAATTGATCATCTTAATTATATTAAAGATTGAAGTTTCTGTACAACAGAAGACTCCATAGACCAAGTTAAGAGACAAATCACACACAGGGAGGAGACTTGCAATGCCTAAAGCAGAAAAAAGTTAGTATCCAGAATATACAAAGAATGACAAATCAGTAAGAAAAAGACAATCCAACGATAAACGAAGGATATTTCTGAACAGGCAATTTCCAGAAGAAACCTGAACAGGCTATGGGAAGATGTTTACCTCATTAGTAATTAAGAAATCAAAAATTAAAATAACAATGAGATATCATTTCACAGCCATCAGTTAAAAAAATTAGCCTGATCACATTCAGTGTTGATAAGAATGTGGGAAAATCGGGTCTTATTTATTGCTGGTGGTGGTATATGTTGGTACAACCAGTTTGGAAAACAACTTAGCAATACTTGGTGAGGGCAAGATGCATAAACCTTGTGACCCAGCACTTCCCCTTCCAGGATTGTCCTTTTGACAGCCTCTTGCACAGGTGCCCAAGGAGACATGTTCTAGCACATCCAAGGTGCTTTGTTAGGAATAGAAAAGGATGATAAACAACTCATTTGCCTAAGATTAGGGAACTGCGGCAATTCACTCAGGGGGAAGGCCTGAAGGTTAAATTGTTGAACCTGCACTGTAGTGCTATGGAGGCTTGGATAGGAGTGGTTAGGGGACACAAAGGTGGGAGAGATCAAGTCTTCCTGGTGGGGTTGGTGGAATGGGGAGGGGTCTCGTTAAAGAAGACAATAGTGCATTTAGAAGTTTGAACAGGGATTCAAAAGGCAGAAAAAGGAGATGAGGAAACAAAATGAGAAAAGGGAAGTTCAGGCAGAAGGTGTGCAAAGGCGTGGAAATGCAGATTGGCAGGGCTGGGACGGGTGGTCATGGCACATGGGTGACAGCACAGCACTGGGAGCAGAGGCTGGAGACGTTGGTGGGGGCCAAATAATGAATAGGTTATGCAAAGAAGTTGGAACCTTATACCATAAACAAAAATGAACTAAAAATGGATCAAAGACCTAAATGAAGCGCTAAATCTATAAAACTCTTGGAAAGAAAACATACAAGAAAAGCTTCATGACACTGATTTAGCAATGATTTCATGCATGTGAGACCATAGCACTGGTAGCAAAAGAAAAAGAAAAAAACAGGTTAATCCGACTATATCAAAATAAAAAACATTTTTTTTACTAGTTAGGCAAGTCGTCATTTGTTTTAAGCATGAATATTTCTCAATTTTGAAGATTTAATTTTGGATGGTCACAAGCCTTTCCCAAACGACTATTATTTATCAGCCATCATTGTTTTAACCTGAGAAATGAAAAGTCAAATTATTCTGTAGAGTTAAAATAAACCTTAACAAGAAAACTAGGAAAAAAATGATTTGGACCTTAATCCTATAAGTCAGTAATTTTCAAACTTTCTGGCTTTAAGGTTTCTTTACACTTTTAAAATTATTGAGGATTCAAAGAATTTTGTGTTAATGTAAATTATACATATTGACATTTATTTTATTCAAAATTGAAACTAAGAATAATATTTTTACTCATTTAAAAAATAATAAACTAGCCCTGGCTGGTAGCACAGTGGATAAGGCACTGGCCTGCAAACCCAAAGGTCGCTGGTTCAATTCCCAGCCAGGGCACATAACCAGGTTGCAAGCCAGGTCTCCAGCCAGGTCCGTGGCTGGAGGCAGGTGAAAGGCAACCCTACATAGATGTTAAAAAGTTTTAAAAAATAATAAACTTATTACATGTAACATAAATAACATATTTGTATTGTCCAAGACAAAAAAGTTATAAGAAATGTCTGACCTAATAGCAGATAGTTGAATTCTCATATCTGCATCCAACTTTTTACAATATGTTGTTTTGGTTGAGGTATATGTAGGAAATTTTGCTTCAGATAGATATGTAGTTGGAAAAGGGAGAAATATTTTAACAGCTATTTTTAGATAATTATGGATATTCTTTGCTACTACACTAAAATTTAATTAGTCATTTCTTAAAGATTAGTTGCAATGTGGAATCTAAAACCATATTAATAAATATTTCAAGCTGTTACATTAAAACTCATTGGTCCACCTTGTACCTAAACAGATCTTTTTCATTTCCACATAGTTTTGTAATATCCATCATTAGCCATTTGAGAAATATAGATTTATTGAGTTATATAGATCTTCCAAGTGTTTATTATCCCAGATCCAAGACAAACTTCACACATTTGTTAATATCACCACCAATCTCATCAAAAAGTCAGTAAGTATTGGGAAGTGTTGCACTCACAGAGGCAGGTGCATATTTTCTAACATTCTAATTTTTGCTTGAATGGTCAAATATTACCAACAAACACTGTCAGATATTTTCCCTTAAGTGAAAACCTCACTTCATTGATTTTTAAGAACATGCCTGCCAAATACACAACCTTGAATAATCACAGTTTCATGCAAAAATGGTGTTAAAGGCAGTGGGGAGACTAGTTTAGCTTGTAATGCAAATAATTGCATCAATGGTTTTCCCTGAGACAACCACCATACTTTGGTGTGTAGCAGAATTGCTTCATGTGTACATTGCTTATTGGCACATAGAATATTAAAAAGACACTGATTCAAGGGCTGAAATTTTATTAAATTAATATATATATTTTTACTACTTCATCAGGGACGTAAGTGAGACTGGCTTGCTTGCTTTCTGCACATGTATGGTGTGAAGAATACAATTACTAGTACATAGTGAGTAGGGTTCCATGGCTTAATTTGTGCTAAGGCACCTGCTGTTCTACCCACCATTGCTTTTGTCCCATCAGTGCCAGTGTCAAAACAGTGAAAAGGGTAAATCATATGATATTATTATGAAGAGAGTAGTTTCAACCTTCTGAACTTTCTGAAAATGTGTCAGGGTCTCATACGCTGAGAACTGCTGCTAGAGTAGATGGAGAATACTAGAGGGAAACATGGCCAAATGCGCAATTTAGGAAGATCACTCTGATAGAGTTGGATGGGATGTTCTGGCAGCAGGAGACTCTCTGCGGTGGTGAGATGACGAGGACCTTGCCCTAGAACAGAGGCTACAGGCATAGGAAGAATAAGGATAAAGTAAATGATCTGGGCTGACTCTCAGCTTCCACAATTGTGTGGCAGGATTCACTGAGGTGAGCCTCTCAGAAGGATCAGTGTGGGGCACAGCTCAGAAACCAGTTTTGGTTATGTTGACAGAGATACACCATCCAGAGGAGTTGTCTGGAGGCAGTTAATTAAGACATTTAAGATATATATTAAGAACTAAAGTCAGAGGACAAAATCTTGGAAGACAAGTCTAGAGAGTTTAGAACACAACCTATGTCATGTCAGGTTTTAATGAACAGGTAGAGAAAGAGGAACCCACCAAGGAGACCAGGAAGGAACAATAGAAAAGATAGAAGGAACACAGAAGACTGATGTCATGGAAAGCAAGGAAGTCCTCCCAGTAGGTAAAGCTCGCAAGGAGAACAAATGCCACCAAGACTTAAGAACTAAAAGGAATCCACTAAAATAAAAACCAGAAAGACTGAACACCACTGTACCCTAGGGCTTGAAACAGTGCTGGTGTGGAGCAGATACGTAATAAAGTCTTGTTGAATGACTAAGTGAGCCCATTGCTTAAGGCTAAGGGCCATTGGCATTTTGGTTCTATAAGGTGTAGGTTCTATAGGTTGTAGGACATGAGCCTGGCAGCTGGGCATGAACATGAATGAAAACAGAGGGTGAGGGCACACATTTTTGAGGCCCTTGGTTATCAAAGGAAGGGAAGAGATAAAAAGGTAGCTAGCACCTATCATAGGGTGAGTAAGGACATACACACACACACATATATTTGCGACTACTTTTTCCTTTTTATTGAATGCATTGGGGTGACACTAGTTAACAAAAGTATACAGGTTGCAGGCGCACAATTCCACAACACATCATCAGGGCACTCTATTGTATGTTCACCATCCAAGTCAAATCTAGGAAAAACTTATATCTAATGAGGATGAAAGAGACTCTGAGTATGTTTTGTCAGCTCTGGGGAAGTTGCTGTTAGAAAGGGGAAGGTAAAATAATAATAATAATAATAAAAAAGTAAAAAGAAAAGGAAAGGTTGACCATCATGATGAATTCTAATCACTTTCTGTCTTCCAACAAATGGCTTGACCAAATAGAGATTCTCCTTGACACCAAGGATACTTGGGGCAAACTTTTGGCTGTGCCTATTAATTTCAAGGAAGGCACTGCTGAGAAATTATGCACCTAACTCTCTCCTATCCAAGCACCAGACCGTCAGCTCTGTCCTTCTTAGCATTGTCCAATGATGTATTATAGAATTTCAAGATGTGCCACCCATGATGTGTCTAGCCATGGAAACCACTTCTAGTTCTTTAGGAGTGCCTTCCTCTCTTACTCTGGCCTCTTCTGCTTGGAACTCTCCTCCATCTCAGCTGTCCAAGTGCTCCTCTCACTTGAGCTCTCAGTGTTAATATCCTTCCTTCCCTAGGCTAAATCCTAAATCACAGCATAAGTTTCTATTTATAACCCTTGCTACCCACCATAGGGACCATGAGGTTGGGCTCCATGTCTTATTCTCTATGTATCTCCATTACCGAATACATGGTAAGGAAATGTGTGTTGCCTGAATGAATGAACACGTGGGGTGGATTCCTTATCTTCCTTCATCCTGACCTTTTTCATGGAGAAAGAAGAGCCAGGCAAATCAGCAGACTTACAGAAGGAACCCAAACAGTTGTGTGAGGTTGTACATAGCTTCCCTCTGGAGAGTCTAATCTTCTTGACTGTAGACAGAGGCTGTAGGCAGGCTGCAGACATGGAGGTGGTGGAGATGACATCATAATAACCATCTAAAAATATAATAACCATCTATTCAACTTCAAAGGGCAAAAATGAAAAACTATGAATGGAGCTAATTGCTGGCTGCCACAGTTTGGTTCCTGGGCATTTTAAGTGGTTTAATATTTGGTCTAGATACCATTGTGATAGGTCAGTGCCATATATAAATACAAACACAGAGAGATGCACAGATAGTGAAGAGTGTCTATGACCTCACCACCCTGCAGCTCCATAGCCCAAAGGGATGATTTTTACCTGTTCTGGGTGTTTGGCATAATTAAGTGTAACAAAGTAGCCAAAAATGACTCTTCTGTTTACCAATTACGTTAGCTAAAGACACTGACTCTTTTTGAGACATATGGATCAATTACTACCCTGGGCTGGGCCCACAGACCAGTCACTTATCTATTATTCAGTATTCTTATTATAATACATGGGCTCATGCATTCACTTTCACAGCTTTCAATACACATTTATTAAGCAACTAGGTATTCCTGGGACAATGCTAGGTACCAGGGATTGAGAGAAATAAGATGAAGTGCCTGACTTTATCACAACCCATTATTAAGGCAATGCAGAGAAACTAAAAGAATGTGACATAACAATGCTTTGAGGTATGTACAGGTGCTGTGCGGGGACCAGGGAAGGGGGTAAGTGAAACTCTTCCTGGGAGATGATAGGCCAAGTCCTGGTAGGGGGAGATCTTTGAATTGAGCTTTAAATGATTAGTAGGAGTTTGCCAGGTAGAGAAGATGGAAAAAAAAAAAAAAAAAAAAAGGCATTTAAATGAATAGCAACAGGGTATCAAAGATACAAGAAAGAAATGCTGAGGGAACAGTGAGTGTTAGGTGGGCATAATTAGACTGTAAGGGGCCTATGGGGGTCAGTGCATCTTGGGGCATGCCTGGACATTCTCCTGCAGACCCTACTGCAGGGGCTCTCAAACATGAGCTTGCATGACCTGCAAGGGCTTGCTAAAATGAAGACTGAAGACCCCTTTCTCAGAGTTTCTGATTAAATAAGTTGAGAGCAGAGCCTCAAAACAGTGGCGTGAGTTGCTCCACCTTAGCAATTACCTAAGGATCTACACCAGGCAATTTACAGGTGCCTTTTACAAGGAATCAAAGCAGCTCTACTTAATACACAGAAACAAACACAGGGAGACAGACAAATTGAGGTGGCAAAGAAACATGACCCAAATGAAAGAATAGAGCAAAACCCCAGGAAGAGAACTAAATGAAATGGAGATAGCTAGCCTATCAGAGGCAGAGCTCAAAACACTGGTGATCAGGATGCTCAAAGAACTCACTGAGTACAGCAACAACATAAAGGAAGAAATGAAGGTTACACTACGTGAAATAAAGAAAAATCTACAGGGAACCAATAGTGAAGGGAAGGAAGCCAGGATTCAAATCAATGACTTGGAACAGAAGGAAAAAATAAACATTCACCTGGAACAGAAAGAAGAAACAAGAATGCAAAAAAAAAAAAAAAAAAAAAAAAAAAAAAAAAAAAAAAAAAAAAAAAAAAAAAAAAAAAAAAAAAAAAAAAAAAAAAAAAAAAAAAAAAAAAAAGAGCAGAGGCTTAGGAACCTCTGAGACAACTTTAAATGTACCAGCATTTAAACATTTAAACATAGGGGCACCAGAAGGAGAAGAACAAGAGCAAGAAATTGAAAACTTACTTGAAAAAATAATAAACAAAAACTTCCCTAATTTGGCAAAGGAAGCAGACATACAAGTCCAGAAAGCACAGAGAGTCCCAAACAAGATGGATGCAAAGAGGCCCACTCCAAGACACATTACAATTAAAATGCCAAAGGATAAAGATAAGGAGAGAATCTTAAAAGCAGCAAGAGAAAGCTATTAGCTACCTACAGGGGAGTTCCATAAGATTGTCAACTGATGTCTCAAAAGAAACTTTGAAGGCTAGAAGGGACTGGCAAGAAACTTTCAAAGTTATGAAAAGCAGGACTCTACAGCCAAGATTAGTCTATCCAGCAAAGCTATCATTTAAAATGGAAGGGCAGATAAAGACCTTCCAAGGAAAAACTAAAGGAGTTCACCATCACCAAACCATTATGATATGAAATTTTAAAGGGACTTATTTAAGACTAAGATCAAAACCAGGAACAACAAAATGGCAAAAATATGTATCTGTCAACAACTGAATCTAAAAAACAAACTAAGCAAACAAAACAGAGACGGAATCATGACTACGAAGAGCATTTTGAGGGTTGCCAGATGGGAGGAGGGTGTGAGAGGGAATGGGTGAAGAGGTGAGGAGATTAAAAAGTACAAATAGGAAGTAACGGAATAGATATGGGGATATAAAGTACAATATAGGAAATGGAGGAGCCAGAGAATTTACATGTATGACCCATGGACAAGAACAGTGCTGGTGGATTACCTAAAGGAGTGGGGAGTGCTGAGTGGAGGGGGACAAAGGGAGAAAAGTCAGGACAAGTGTAACAGCATACTCAATGAACTATCATAAAAGAAAACAGTTGAAAAATGCTGCTATAGAGCATTGATATAATGATGAGCTCCTTTCCACACCCAGTTGGATGAGATCATGGTCATTTTTTAACAACCTGGGAGGGTACATGGGCTTAAATCCTGGCAATCCAATGGTGTAACATTACTCAAGTCACATCACTTCCCTGAGTCTTAGTCTCAGCTTCCTCTTTGGCGAAATCAGGGATGATAAAAGTATCTGCCACACAATGTCTTTTTTTTTTTTTTTAATTGCATTAAGTGAGAGAATGTGCAAGAGTTCTTGGAGTATATCAAGTACTAAACAGAAGGGCTAAAAGATATGCATATGCCCACTTACACGGACATGTCTTTCAGTACATCTTTTAGCATACTGAACATTCCAGAAGACTCGTAATGAATCTGATAGGGTTGTCAAGTCTGTTGGGCTGTTGTTGTTGTGTGTATGAGAGAAAGAGAGAGAGAGAGAGGGAGAAAGAGGGAGAGGGGTTGGGGGAGGAGTGAGGCAGAACATGTCAAAGTGGAAGGAGGAGGCTGATGTTAATTCCACTTTTACCTTTGGGCTTGTGCCCTTGTAACCAATACAGTTTCAGAAGGTAACGGCATTAAAACAGGTCGGGATTCAGAACTCTTACAGTTTCTCCTTACTATCAAATAAAAAGCCCTCTGGTGGCCTTTAGAACTTTCTGGGTTCTCTGTGGAATATTTGTACTGTTTTTCACAAGCCCAGAAAAAGGCGGTATTGATCGGGCACTGAATGCACTTAATCCCTTTAAATAAATTCATGTCTGGCCAGTTCTAGGAAACCACTTAACCTTTGCATGATTCTCCACCTCCTGAGTTTTGACAGGCCTGGTTTAAAGAACTCCTTTAACTAGACATAATTGAGGTTTTCCTTTCATCAGGAAGGGCCACGCAGAGGACGTAACGTGTTATTCTGGAGTACGCTGGCAGGTGCACCCCGGAACAGCAAGCTATCAGATTACACTCAAGTGAACAATTAATTACTGGGGTGGCCTTGGGTAATCATGGCAGCTTAACCATGGTTAAAGAAAAACAACATCCTTTCCATCTTGTCCAAAGAAAAGAAAGGAGACATCTACTAATTTGTAAGAGGATAATTTCCTAATTACCCCATGAAGGTTGTTATTTCTGGTGGGTCCTTAAGTCAAGTTGAGAAGGGTAAAATCTGATCCTTCCTCTAGTGAACGAAAAATATTACTGCAGGCTTATGTTTTCATATATTGTCTCCCTGTGCAGCTGAAGGAAGAATTTGCTAACCTCCTCCATGCTAGCCATTGACGCAGTCAGTGTGGGTTGAAGAAGGTCCCCCAAGCGGCAAGTCCAGAGCTGGGTCCTTCAGGTTGGCTGCAACCTGATGGCTTAATGATTTGGTTCACAGGCCAGCACTCAATCTACTGAGCCAGGGCCTGGTGGCTTAATGACTTGGAAAATCTCCCTCCTGAGTGTGACGAAGCCCCAGCAGAATATGTGACTCATAGCAAATTAACTTAATGTTTTAGAAATGAAGCTTACCTCAGATTTCAGCAGCCATTCAATTCCCCTCCAAGGCATCTTGTGAAAAAGAGAGGGGTGATCTGGCAGTGATTCTCAAACCATAACCAATCCCCACCTGCACACAGGGCACTCCCAGATTGCTGCCTACGAGTCAGGGGAAAAAACCTGAACATTTCTGAGGGACCTACCATGTGTTCCAGAATTTCCCTTCCAATGTTTCCTTGCCTCTTTACAACAACCCTGCAAAGCCAATGTTACAAAGTGCTTTTTTAAAGTGGGACAAGCGAAGCTCAAAGTCTAAATTCCCCAATGGAGGAGTAGGCAACAGTGCCCAGTTTCTTTCCAACATACCCTATGCTTCCAGAAGGAGGGGAGGCCACCATGGTAGCTTCGCATTGGCAGAGCTCTGCGCCTCTGCATTCCTGTCTTCCACCCCAACAGCTGTGGGCTAACAGGACGGAGATGGTGGGAAACAGGCCAAGGGAAGAAGGTGTGAGATCAGGAGCGGGGAAGATCACTTGGTACAACTTGGGTACGGAAAAGGCCTTGGAGGCAGAGCCAGGGCTGGTACCAAGAAGAATAGCCAAGTAGGCCAAAACCACTTCACTCTCCCCTGTTCCAGAATGGCCTACCTCTACTCTGGGATCCATTAATTAACTCAAGAACTCGTTATTAAGTACCTGCTATGGACACAGAATACGCAGGATCAAAAATCCCCCCTCAAGGAGCAACAAGTTTTAGAGGGTTCAAATCAGTGGTTCAGGCTGGCTTTGGTCTAATTAGAATTCTCCATTAGGGTGCCCCCTCTTGGTTCCTGTTTACACACACGTGCACACACTCACAGATACACGGCACCGTATGCGTCCTCGCAAGCACATACAAGTACGCACGAATTTTCGCAGGCACCCCCCGCACACGTGCACACGCTTTGTTTCCTGCCTTGCTACCCACTCTCATGCTCATGCACAGGCCCTACCTTCTGCCTTGTAATCCCCTTTCCTGGTCACGCACTGACACACACAGGTGTGCGCTCACAAGCACAAGCACGCGGGCGCGCACGCACCCACGCGCGCCCCGCCCCGGGTAAGCACAGAGGTGCAGGGCCAGTGGCTCCCGGTGGGCGCACGCAAACGGCTCCGAGGGGCACTCAGCCAGCAGCAGCCTGGGAAGGCGGTCCGACTCCCCGCTGAGGTCGGCGGGCAGGGGACAGAGGCCGGGAAGGAGGCCGCTACGGATCCCCGGGAGTCAAGAGTCCCGTGAGATCATAACCTGCTTGGCGTCCTGTCCGCCCGCACAGCCGGGCTGCGGCTGCCGCGCGGCGCAGGGTCCCGCCCAACATGCTGCGGGGCGGGCAGGCAGCCCCTCCAAACCCCAGGTCCTCAGCCTCAGCGCCCCGGAGGCAGGGCTTCCCCGCCCAGACCCTACCGGCCTGGCCGGGCAGATGACTCCCTTCTTCGTAATGATTTCTGGGGCCCAGACTGGTGGGAGGAGAGAGGGAAGGCGCTCTGCGTAGTGGCTCTTGGGCGAAGGCACCGGTGGAAAACAATTATCAAGCTCTTTGGAAACAGCCTCTGTCCTGGGTCTGCGGTGGAAACTTGGACTCAGTGGCCCGACACCCGGAGGAGGAGCACTGTCAGGAGGTGCGGACTTGTGCCTCCCGGGTGATTGATTAGAAAGAAGCTCCTTTCTCCCAAGGCATTTCAGCAGTTGTTTGTTTCTGTCTCTGGCAACCTCTGGCCTCTGCTTCACTGAATAGACTCAGTCCGTCTCTGCGAGGCTGTGCAGGGGACCCGGCGCGCAGGTGCTTCTCAGCTTCAGCCTTTCCCACGCTTTCACATGGGTTACCAGGCCACCACCATATCCTTGGGCCAGTCCCAGTTTCTCCCAAGGCCATTCCCACCTTTCAGTCCTTTCAGGAAGGAGAAAGAAGAGCGTGCTAGGCAGGAGGAGAGTGCCCCCCTCAAAGGACTGCTGGCTCCATTTCAGAAAGCTGGGGGTCTCCTCCAGTACCTCCCATGGCTCAATGTCAAGGGTGGAGACTGATAAAGAGTCTGTGTCTCCCTTCATGGCAAGGCACAAGTCCCAGGAGCAAAGGAAGCTATGCCTTTCTTTATCCCCTGCCCCAAACACATTTGAGACAAAGCAACTCCCAACCCGCTTGGAAGGAGAGGTGGGCACTAGCTCCTGTCCAAGCCCGGAGGGCGTTTCTTCCCTGGGTGAACGTGAACTTGGAGCAGCTGATACTGGAGTTGAAGGGACACTTGTCTCCCCTCATTACCTCCACATATCCCCCCTTTTAGTTCTCACTGTGACTGCTACCCACGTGGGGAAGAGAGTAGGTTCAGAGGGGTGAAGTAACTTGCGGAAGTTCATGAATTACCTTGTCAGAGGCAAAACAAGACATGCTAGACTATCTTCAACTAGTTTTAGTACCAATAGGAATTTATTTTTCTGGTTCTTGCAAAGCAACCAATGGGTTTGGGAATTAGAGCGCACCCACCCCCTCTGCTCCAGTCATGCCAGTTTCACTATAAACGGTCCTTCTCGCCTACCTCCTAGATTTCGCTCCCACAGTTTCTCCGACTTGGAATGCCACTTCCACAGTGCAACTCCTACATACCCATCAGGGCTCAGCTAACAAACCTCTTCCTGCCCCCTTTCCCTTACGCTTGTCTCTGTTCATTGTATACTCCAAAGTTTACACTCTGGGCTGTCAAACCTAACCCTTCATTACATCACTGTCTTTTACAACTCATTGTTTCAGTTTTATTGGTCTTACTCCATCAGCCACACCGATCTCCACAGGGCAGGGATCATGACATAGACACTTCTTGCGTAGACTGGGCTGTATTGCACGTGGTGCTGGGCGCACAGCCGCACTCACTCTCTCTTGTTTGGCTGATCTACCAGAACGCTTTCTAAACCTGGCCAAAAGGCGACCAAAGAGCTATGGTTACAGCCCCTGGAAGGGTGGTATTACCGGGCTTTCAGCCATTGATCAGCTAACAGCAACTCCCTTTACAGGGGGCTGGCCTGCCTGGTTCCTCTAGACTGTCAGGAATGATTGCATCTGGATTACCTGAGAAAGGGAGACAAGAGCTGAATTGTATTCTCTGTTCCCATCAGGACATCCCAGGTCTACTTAGACCAGGTGCTGCTTCTCTGACAAGGCCTAAACTATATGCAGGGCACATGGCTAGATACATAATGTGAAAGAGCTCATCTAAAATTAAACTAGAACGAACGAACAAACAAAAGCCAGAAGGCAAATGATTGCTTTCTGGAGAAGTTCTGCGTTACATGTTGAAGAATGGGAAACTGTTCAAATACATCCTCTGAGGTGAAGCCTTTTTCCTGTTACTTTCTCAGCATATGAGTGCTCACCCCTTACCTTTGCAGTGTAATGTTTCCACATCCATCATCTCATTTATTTCTCACAAAATTTTGAGAGGTAATGATTGTAACAGTAGCAACCATGTTAGTAAATTACCTCTATTTATTAAATATCTATTATATATATGTATATACTTTATTTGTTCCTCCCCATTTTACAGATGCAGAAACTGAGGCACTGAGCATAATGATTTCAAACCCATACAGTTTTCCAGGTGGTGAAGCTTGCACCGGAACCCTGGGACTCCTGACCCACAGCCTAGCAGAGAAAGGGACAACTAACTGCCAGGTCCCCTTGCCTCATACCTGTAGCTTTATCCATTGCTCATCTCACGTAACACTTTCAGGGAACCCCCTCTCTTATGCTGGTCAGTAGGAGAGCCCCAGGGTCATTCCTAGGAAAGATGCCGTTGCCCGGGTTAGTAGTATCCTGGGCTCAAGGGCCAGGTGGCCAGAGAGCTGGGCTGAGAACAAGGTGACCAAGCTTGAGTGCCTGCTCTGTCCCTCGCTAGCCAGGTGTGACCTTGGTCAATTCACTTAACCTTGCCAAGCTCGAATCTTCATCTGCAGATCAGGAATGATAAGCCAAACATACCTGACAGAGCTGTTGTGAGGATCCCGGCAGACTGCATGCAGATGAAGCACCTGTAATATTCCCCACGACTTCCCATGCCCCTGCTGTTCCAGACAAGCATCTCCTGTGTGGCTGCAGAGTTCACTGCACTGAATCGATACCGTTATCCTAGTGAAGCTGTGCTCCTGAATGCAAGGAGGGGGGGCCCTGTGAAAAAAACGCTGCTCCTGCTATGTCATCTGGGGACGAGGCCTGTGTTCAGATGGCAAGTGGGAAGTAGGTCCACAAGTGGGTCTTGGGTGGGAGACAGAGATTGAGCAACTCTGCCTCCTTCCCTTCAGCCTGGACCCTAAAGACCCTACACAGGCTGGAGGGTGCCCCTTGGAGTTGGGGGCTGGACGGGTTGGCCACAGGTCTAAAAGTAACCCTGAGGTTTACTTACATGTTCTTCTGGCTTTGTGTCTCCTTAGTTATCCCCCTCCCAATTTGAGTGACATCTTGTTAGAAAGCTCCAGCCTGGTCTCAGCTAGGCTCTAAGGAGAATGGTGGGCCCGTGGTTGGTCAGCCTGGTGACGTGCCAGCACCATGATGCAGTAGTGGGAATGTCCCCAAGGCAGAGGCAACCCAAGATTCTTGAATGGTGAGAGCATCACTGAGAAGAAGGAAGGTGCACCGAGTAAAGGAAACTTGCACCAGACACCTACTCTTCCGGGCAAGGCTGCTAAGAGCTCTGTAGGTGTTTTGTCATCTGATCTTCACAATAACCTGAAAGCTAGGTCTTGTGATCTTCCCCATGTTTGAGGAAACCTGGCCATACAGAGGTCAACTGGTTTGTCCCAGGAGCCTGGCTAGCGTGTGGCAGAGCCAGGATCTGAAGCCAGGTCTGCGGGACACACGTCCCTGCTCCTGACACACTGTGATCATCACACAGGGCACCTTGGCTTTCTGTGGCTCCTTGTTTCTCCTTGAGAGAAGGGGGCAATGTTTTTATTTCACTGGCCAGGCTGGTGAGATTTTCATCACCCTTACAAAGCATGTATGAAGTCCCTGATGTGTGTGGCATGGAGCAAATTACTGAATTATTTTATGTACAAAAGTAATTAAGTATACAGACAGGGTCTCTGCCCTCTGGGAAGAGAGGGTTCCCAGCACGTGAGGGTGACACAATGGCCCAAAAAGCCTCTCGCTGGTCACAGGTTGCTCCCCATCCCTCAGCAAAGGTGTGTATAGCGGGCATGGAGGCATGGGAGGGTCTTCAAAAATCTATCCCCATTTCTGGGAAGTGTCCCTAAGCGGCTAAGACTTTGGGGGTAGATAAACGTGGGTTTGAAGCTGTGTGACCTTGGACAGATTCCTTACCCTCCCTGAGTTTCAGTTTCCTATCAGTAAACTGGGCTGAGAGGGACATCATTCTGTAGAGTGAGATGCCCCATGTAAAGCACTTAGCACAACGCCCAATATATAGCGAGCCCTCAGCCATCAGCAGCTATTACTAGTTATGGGGTAGGTGGCTGATTCCCAAAATGGATTTTTGGGATGCGGGAACTCCTTATGGTTAGGACAGGGGGACTTCGGATGACACAGCAGAGAGACCACCCTCCATTCTCTCACTGCTTTGTGGCCGTCACAGGCAGAATGGCCCTTGGATTTCTTGCTCCTCCAGAGATGTGGAGATGTGGCCTCTCTGGAGCAGGTTTTCAATGTCTGTCTCTTAGTTGATGGTTGGTCTTTAGTTCTTTCTTCTGGAGAGATGTCAGGCTTTCTTGGGCCAAAGACATGAAGCAGAAGTGAAATACAGCATACCAGAGCATCTGGTGAATTGCACACAGTAGGAATTCAAGAAATGTGGACCCCCTGGGACGTCTGAGGCCCCAGTCTCTCCAGACCCACAAAGGTGCCACTGTCTGACGACAGTTGCCAGAGGAGTTAAAGGACAGAGCCGAAAGCCACAGTAGGTACGATTTCCGGGTGCTGAGGTGGAATGCGCCAAGATGTCCTCCTTTTCAGCCGGTGACTGTCCCTGGAATGCACACCCCTCACTCACCCAGAGCTGGACAGGGAGTGGCCAAGGGCACATGCTCCAGAAAATCTCTTTTGTTGCCTCTTGGCTGAGGCCCTGTTCAACACAGCCTTCATGCTTAATGGCCTGTTCCATGCTTAGTGGTGGGGACGGGGTGGGGAATCGCAGAACTACAGGAGAAAAAGATTAAGCTCATAATAAAACCAAACCCAAACATCACCGCCCTCCCTCCTCTTCTCCCCAGCCCTTGCTTACACGGTGAGCTGTCTCCCAGCCAGCTCCCCTCCCAGGCAAATAATATTTATCCCATGAAACCCTGACACATGAGGCCAGAACAAGACAATGCTTGATTGTTTCTTCCTTTCCCCTGCGGCCAATACTGGGCTGGAGCGAAGACGTGAAAAGGGAAAGGAGTGATCTTGAGGTGCTTCTCATGGGACCTGGCTCAGAGCTGTCAAAACAAGCCTCAGATAAGGGCAGGGGAGGGGTGGCGGGCGCAGAGATTAGTGCAGCTACTCCCGACCTGTTCGGAAAGTTTCACTCTTTAACCAAGTTCCTGGCAGCTGTGACCAGTGAACTGGCTTGGGCACCATGAAACCGGCAAGTCATTAAGTCACAGAGCTTAACGAGGTTCTCAAGGGCCCAGGAGTCATTCCTTGGTGAAAAGTGCCAATTCATTGCTCGGTAGATAAAAAAAAAAAATCTGGAGATTCTGACTAAGTCAGAGGTGAGTGTGTCTAGCGTTGGGGATTGACGGTTGTCCCCGATGTGACCCCAGGCTGAAAAGCAGAAAATCTCTTTTGTTGCGTCTTGGCTTAGGTCCCTCTTGCATGAGGCAAAGACTCCAGCATTGATGCAGTTGGGAGTTGAAAGGTGCACGACCACTGAGAGAGGGTGGCGTGCCTGGCTCCCCCAGGTTCGTCGCTGGCATTTGGGCCTGAAAGGTCCAGAAAGGTCTCTCATCGTTGCTGGTAGTTATCAGTCATGGACACGGAGGCTGAGACAGTGTGCATTGCCCAACTCAAAGGGTACACTGTCGCAGGCTAGGACGAGGGAGTTCGTTCTACTGTCCTTCCTGTATGTTAGGAATTTTTGTACATTGCTCCTTTGAACCGTGCTTGTAGAATATTTATTCATAGCAAATGAATGCTTGAGGACCCACCTCCTTTATACACCCCCGAGCTCTCTTGCCACTCAGACGTGACAGGAAGTGGCTAAGCCAACCAGGAACACCAGGACTGATCATAAGAGCAAAGTGAGGATGTGCTGGGAGGGGGACACTTGTCAGCTTTTCGAAGCCTTCATTTATCCCAACTCATTGAGAGCTGTTACTAGCCTATTTTTGCAGATGAAGAAACTCAAGTTCGGGAAGGTTTGGTGGCATCTGAACAAGTGTCTGGGACCCCAGGGTCTGTCTCCTAGCCTAGTGCTTTTTGCATATCAACCCCATGAGCTCTCACTCTTTCATGGCTAGAAGGAGGACATGCACCAACAGGCACAGAGACTTGGGCCACCAGCCAGTGCCCCCCTTTCACCTGTCAGGACCCAGGCTGCCCCTCTCGCTCAGAGGCCTGGCCCTGGCAAGGAATCAGAAAAGAGAGGAAAAGGACCCCAGAGCCTATCTCCTGGTTCATTTCACTGAGGTCAGAAAGCATTTGGAGACTGGGAAGCTGTGGGGTGATGCTGTTCTCAACAAGGGAGCATTAGTTCAGGCTGGTGGCTCTTGGGGCTGATGGGCGAGCCTGTCTGCCCAGAACCAGGAGCACAAAGTCTGGGGCGAGGTATCTGCCAAAGGGGGCGATTTAAAGAACCAGCTGTAGCTCTGGGGAATCAATCAGGGGAGCGGGTAGCCTCACTGCTCCCCGGTGGACGGCCCGGGAAATACTGCTCCCCACAGGAGCTGAGAAGGGCTCTATGATCTAACACTGGGGTTGGACCCTGGCTGGAAAACCTGGGCTAACTGACAGTCTGGCTCGTCCCGCCGGGTGCATTAATCAGCCTATAAAAGTCCTATTTATTTGTGAAGGGAGGGGCACACCCATAGCCCATCTGTCGATACCTGGACTGAAGAGTAGAGAAAGCTGCACCTTTCCGCCCATCCCAGCCCCCGCTGGGCCCCGCCCCCACGCCCATGTGGTTCTTGGGAAGCGCACCTGGTGGGTGAGGGACGGGAGAGCCTCCCGTTGGCAGCGGTCCCCTCTGCCGAGAGCCACGATCATCACTCAGTGGGATGGGAGCCTGAGAACACTGTTCCAGGCATGTCTCCCTTAGCGGCCCGTCCGTCCGTGAGACCAGGTTCGCCAGCCCGCAGAGGCGGGCTGTGTCAGAGCCTCTCGGAGTTCCCAGCACCTCTTTCCATGGTTGTGTTAACTTTGGCCCCAAAGCCAAATGAGTCGACGACTGAGGAGGTTTTTCGGTCTTAGATTACAGGTCTGAGCAGGGCTCGCCATCCCCTCGCTTCTGGCTCCTTCACGCTGTTTCAGTTCGGATAGCGAGGAAGCAGAGGGGAGAGCTGGCTAGTGACTTACTGGGTTTCAAGGTGCTGTCACAGAGCAGGCGATTGTTGGGAGAACCTCTCGCATCTGGAAAGCACACAGGGTCAAAGCTTCCCAGATGTGGACTCCCGTCCTCGCCCTGGCACGAGCCAATGGTGTGACCTAAGTAGAGCAGCGGGTCAATCTTTCTCCATCTCCGTTTCCTCACCAAGAAACAAAACAAATTGGTTTGATGCTCTCCCAGGGCCCCTTCCAGCATCTGGTGGTTATACAGCTACCAATCTCAGCCCTGATGTCCTTCGTTTACAAAGAAAACACCGCTGACACGCCTCAGCTGGGACACATGGCTTTTCCCATCCTGCCAATGGCTCGGAGCAGCTCTGGCCACCGCTGTGCCTGCCCAGCCCCCTTGCCCACCCCAAGAAGTTGCCTGTAAGAAGGTCTGCCTGATGCCATGGCTCAGTGGATAAGGTGCCAGCCTGAGAACCCAAAGGTCTCTGGTTCGATTCCCAGCCAGGGCCCAGAATCAGGTTGCAAGTCAGGTCTCCAGCCAGTAGCTGGAGGCAGGTGAAAGGCAACCATACGTTAATGTCTCTCTCCCTCTCTGCCTTTCTCCCTTCCCCTCTCGCTGGAAATAATAAAATTTAAAAAGAAAAAAGAAAAAAGGTCTGCCTGAGGCCTCTGTTGTCCTCACAAGTTCCTCGGAAGGGGCCATGTGGTGGTCCCAACAGAGCTGGGAGACCTGGGTTGAAATTCTGACCTCAGGAAGCAACTTGCTGGGTGGATGCAGGGGAGGTTTGGCTTCCCGGGGCCTCATCCACCAAATGGGGCGAAGCGCCGCCCGGGGAGAGCACTCCGCGATGCTTGAGTGGATGAAGCCAGAGGAGCGTGAAGCAGCCTCATTGTGGAGGCGGACTGCCTAAATCCCGGGGCCTTTGGGTGCCAGCGGCCCATCACTAATGCGCTGTGCACTCAGCAGCACTCTGTCAGTTCCCCCGTTCCCATGGAATGAAGATTCCCTGGCACGTGCTGGTCCGCGTGTTCACATACTGCTGTGAGCTTGGATCAAGCCACCCTCCTCCCGGAGGAGTTCTGAGCCTGGTTGTGAAGCATCCTGATGGGACCATGCATGGCTCGGCCATTTCAGCGAACTCTTCGCAACCTCACGCAGGCTGTGGGGAACTATGCTTCCTTCACACCCTCAGCTTGGCTGCTGAGTCACCAGCCAAGGCCCGTTACCTGCTGAACACGGGCTTTCTCGGACCCACCCTTCTGGAGTAAGGAACCTACAAGATTAATCCAAGAGCTCTTTCCTCCTCTTCTATCTTTACTTCCTCCCCTCGCCTGGTCCTTTCTGTCCTGAGACCCCAACCCTTGTCTTCTGGTCTTTGGGTGGGAGCTCCCAAGCTGGGAAGAAATGGCAATTAGCCAGCTCAGACTGCAAGACTTTCTCCTGGGAACTAGTCACCCAAAGGCCTGACCCCCTGGAATGAAGGGGTCCCACTTGGCAAGAGACCCTTGAAAGGACATGGATGCTAATGGAACAGTCACTTAGAGCTACTTTAAGTTACTGAATCTGCCTCAGGTCTCTGCGGCTTTGGAAATGGTTGACTTATGTTGAAGTTGCCTGGGATGGTTTTTTACTCTGCCCAGAATTCTCTTCCATTCTCCACCTGGTAATTCTTATCTGTTCTTTAAGACCTCCCTCCCTTCCTCCAGGAAGTGAACCAGTCATTCCATAAATATTTATTAATCACCTACTATGCACCAGGGACTCTTCTAGCAACTGGGATACAATAGTGGACAAAATACCAGAATTCTGGCCTTAGTAGAGGTTACAATGAAGCCATGCAGGCAGATCCCAGAGATACATAAATATATAAAGTCTCCCTGGGTGGTGCATGCAGTGAAGAAAAGTGAAGTTAAGAGGACAAAGAGTAAAGAAGTGGAGATTTTGTCAAGAAGGCTCTCTGAGGCTACAACATTTTATGCTGAGACCTGGATAAAGGTTGAGAGTGAGCCATGGGAACATCTAAGCACTTCAGGTAGAAGAAACTGTAAGTGCAAAGACCCTGAGGCAGAAGTAGGTTTGATATATTTAGGAAAAGCAAGGACCCTAGTGGAACTGAAGGTGAGGGAGAGAGGGACTAGTACTAGGCAAAAAGGTGAGAGGTAAGGGAGGATCCCAGTGGGCCTCGTGCACTCCTGTAAGGACTAGGACTTTTCACTGAGAAGCTTTTGGATGCCATTTATTTCCTTATTTATGAGTTTTATTTATTCGATTATTTTAGAAAGAGGGGAAGGATGCGAGAAAGAGAGGGAGAGAAGCATCAATGTGTGGTTGCCTCTCACATGACCCCATCTGGAGATCTGGCCTGGAATCCAGGCATGTGCCCTGACTGGGAATCGAACTGGTGATAGTTTGGTTCACAGGCTGTTGCTCAGTCTACTGAGCCAGGGCTGGATGCTTTTTCATTTTTTTTTTTTAAACAGAAGGGTGACACGATGAGATGAAGGCTTTATTAGTGTCATCTTGGCTATCTTTTAAGGAACTCCTACCCTTCAAGAAAGCATGGATGGGGATTGACTTTGCGGGGAATGGGTGGGTGGGTGGGGGGACAGAGGGGAGCAAAAAGGGGATGGATGTAATACAACAACAATAAAATTAGAAAAAAAAAAGAAAGCATGGATGGAAATGGAGAATATTATGCTAAGTGACATAAGCCAGGTAGCAAAAGACAAATGCCGTATGATTTCACCTAGAAGTGGAACCTAATGAGCAAAACAAACAAATGAGCAAGATAGAATCAGAGACTTAGAAACATGGAAGAGACTGACAGTTACCAGAGAGGAGGGGAGAGGGGGAGAAGGGGAGAAAAAAGGAGGAGGGTCTAGTCAAGAAACTAGCATCAAAGGACCCAGACATACACAACAGGGTGGGAATCAACTGGGGGAGCAGGGCAGGGAGAGCAATGAGGAAAAATTGGGGCAACTGTAGTTGAACAACAACAACAACAACAACAACAAATAAATAAATAAATAAATAAATAACAAAACAACAACAAAAAGAATAGACTAGAAGGAATAAGGGCAGAAGCAGGAAGATCAGTAAGGAGGCAACTTCCGTCATCCATGCTAAAAAGAACAATGGTTTGGCCAGGGCCGCAGCTATGGAGATGAGGAGGAGTGGTCCAACTCGAAATATTTCAAAAGTAGAGCCATCAGGATTCTATCAGAAGGCTTAGGGGGGTCAAAGATGGCGCCAGTGTTTCTGGTTAAAACAATGAAGAGAATGGAGTTGCATCAGCTGCAGGAAGAATGATGATGAAAGGAACAGAGCTGGAGAGGATCAGGAAGGAGGTCAGCGTTGGACAAGTTAGGTTCAGAAAGCCTCTGAGAGATCCAGGTGCAGAAGCAGACTGGGAAGTGGGTAAGTCACTCTGGCGCTCAGGGGTGGTGGCCAGAGTTGGAGATAGGATCTGGGGGTTGTCGATATAGGGATTGTATTTAAAGAGGAATGGCCGGATAAGATCACTTAGAGAAAAAAAGCATTCTGAAGACCCACAAGTGGGGGTCTCCAGAACTGAAATCAAGGTATTAAGAAGATGTAGGGGAGACTGAGAAGCATTAGTAAGTGAAGTAGTAAGAGTGATGTTGTGGAAGTCAAGTGAATAATGTGTTTCTTTTTAAAAAAGAATTATTTTTTTCAACTACAAGTGCTGGATTCCTGATTTTTCTACGTCTGTTTACGCTTGGCTGATGCTCTTCTAAGTATGAGAGAGCATGCATCAGATGACTCAACTCCTGTTCTCAGAGATTTCTATGCCTAGAATTGTATATAGTGAGAACCCTTACCAATGTCTGATCCTGCATGACAAACTTGACATGAATTTTAGAAGAATACATTAGTAACCCACAACATCAATACCACATGGTCTAAAGTTTTACAACTTAATGCCTTGTTTTCCCCTTTTATAAGGAAAAAAGAACATCCTGGGCACTCAGCAAGGAGAAAGAAATTAGAAGCCTTGAAGGGAGAGACTGGGAAGGAGGCCAGACCCCAGGACCAGAAAGGCAGAACCTGAGACACTGGGCACCATTTAAGTCCCCGTTGTCCTAGGAGTGGGTTATGAAGTTATTTAATAGAAATTTAATGGTGCAATTGTAGGTAACCATAGCCAGGTGTTTCTCTCTTCAGGTCTCAGGCTTGACTGCTTGTCTCCTGGCTGTCAGTGTGAGTGTGGGGAACTGTGGTCCTGTCAAGTGTGGACAGTGATGTGATGGCGGGAACACATTTGACACCAGCATGAACCCTTCACCCAGAACTCAACTCAACCCCAGGGATTGCTGAGCTGTCCAAGGAAGTTTGATGCCTTTCTTTGCTTAATCAGGTCCTGTTAAGCTCCCTTCAGGCTAAGTAGGAAGAAGGGGCTATGAATTCTGCGTCTTTCTGTGGGAAAGTACGCTTTCCAAAAGCAACAATCCTTCCTCCAAATAGATGTACAAGCAAAGAAAAAACAGAGCTCTCCGGTGTGTAAAATTAGTACCCAAACACACTCCTGCGTGCCCTCTTCCAACAAAAATACTGACCCTTCCTTTAGAAATTCTGGAATCCCCCATGGCCCAGCAGAGTAACGATATACCTAAGAAAGAGCTTGAATATAAGTATCATAAAAAAAGGTTTAAACTGCTCCCCCCTACACACACACCTTTGTTGCCTGTCATTTATTTCCATTATGCAGTGGGAGCTGCTAGGCACGCAGAGAAAAGTCAGTTCCAATGCCCTTAAAGCAGCAGCTCCTATTTCTCTGACTTCACACCCACAGGAATGCCAAAACAGGCCGGTGTATCCTTAACCCAACACCAAATAATTAAGGACTTAGGAGCTCTTTCTATTTTTTCCCAAGCTTCAAGTCAACAGCCTACTAATCATTCACTGGCACATTCTTTCTCAAGTGGTAATTGCTGCTCTTCCCACAGGTAAGTTTTTCTAGAAAACAAGGTTCGCAATGGATAACTTGACACAGGAAGAGAATACCTCAAATCCGTAACCCTCCTAGACTCCGATGGAAACTGCAAAGTAGCCAGAACAAGGAAGTCATTGTAGAAAAATTAAGCTAATTACTCCTCCTACCCCCTAAAAGAGGAGCATTTCATCACCCACAGGGGTATTATCGGGTAATGATGAAGATTCCGCACTGTGGAATCAGGTGTGAGTATGGATCTCTGCTTTGGACCAGTAACTACTCCCGTGACCTTGGCCAAGTGGCTTGGCTTCTCTGTGCCTTCTTGACAAGGGCATTGTGAGACTTGAGTGGCTGAGACAGCCCCTTGCAGCATTTCGATGCCAGCGAGTGCTTAATCATTTAAAAGGAAGTGACTTTGATGGTCATGATTACAGCTAGCATTAATATGAGCAGCCAAGCTGCAGGGATTTGTAGACCAACGGGGATTCACATAGCTATCCTCTAAGAATTTCTCCTCCAGGGCAAGATAAAAATATTAGCTCCCACCACAAAAGAGAACATATTATATGAGCCCATTTATAAGAAATGTCCAGGACAGATAAATTCACAGAGACATAAAGTAGATGAGTGGTTGCCTCAGGCTGGAGTCATGGAGTGACGAAATGTTTTAAATTGATCATGCTGATGGCTGCCCTGCTCTTGAATATACACTAAAAAGCACTAACCTGCAGACTTTCACTAGGTGAATGGATGTGAGTTACATCTCAACAAAGCTGTTATAACAAATATATTAACTCCCATTTATTGCTCAGTTAACCTTTATAATGGCTCACGGTTTTTAGTTCCCCACAGCCAAGAAAATAGATTAAGATAACATCAAGAAACTTAACTTGGCCCATAAGATTAGGCTGTAATGGACCCAGGATTTCCTACTTATTCATTGACTGATTGGATCTTAGTTTCCCAGAAATAGGTTAGGCATAAATACTGCTTTAGGCATATTATCCCCATTGGCCTATTGAAGTCCATCTTCTACTTTACTGCATTTTATGTATGTATGCATGCAAAATAATATAAATAACATAATAATAAATTTCTGGGCCCACTGCCCAAACCAAGACTAGACTATTACCAATAACTTACCAATAACCTTTGTATTTTCTTCTTTCTACCCCTGTGTCTTTCCCAGATATAAGCACTACCCTGCATATTGTGCTGATCATTTCCTTGCTTCTTTTAAAAAGGTGTCCTTGTCCCCATCACATACCACTGTATGCCTAAGTGATATATTATTTAACTTGGCTCAGTTTGGTTTTGGTTTTGCACAGCTTTCAAACTTTATGAAATGTCTATCAGGTTGTATTTGGTCTTCTGGGACATGCCTCTTTTTTCATTCAGCATGACGCTACTTAGATTCCTCTGTGGGAAAGTGTCCCTGCAGCTCTTTTGCTTTCATGCTGTAGAGCAATCCAGGCTATGAATGTACTATGATTCATTTCGTCACCCCCTGTCAATGGAGATTTAGACTGTTTCAAGTTTTTCCTCTCTCGATACATTCAAATATTATTTTTTGTATATATGTCTCCTGATGTACAGGGGCTAAATTTTCGCTTGGGTATCTATTTACAGAATTTGGGCATATACCTAATAGAGTTGTTGGGTATGCAAGCATTCAACTTCACAAGATAATGATAAATGGTTTTCCAGTTTCCCCCAGCAACGTGTATGGGACTCAGCTGATGCCCAACGCTTGGTATTATCAGACTTAGATTTGCCATGCAGATGGGTAATGGAAAATGATTTTCCTCCTCCTGCCTATTGATAAAAGTATCTCTATAGGTTTGCTCATCATGTGTGTTTCTTTTAAAACTAAATATGAAAATCAACTTTTATTTAAAACTTGAAGCAAACCTCAAATGTTATTTCATTTTATTTTGTTAACTCCTCCATGCCCACAGGACTGCTTTGACTGGTTCTGCATGAGTTTCTTGTTCTAGGAAATGCTTCTCAATGCCTTTTGCCCATATTTATATTGAGATTTTTAAAAAAGATTTTATGTATTATTTCCAGAGAGAGGGGAAGGGACAGAAACAGAGAGGGGGAGAGACATCAATGTATGGTTGCCTTTCACCTGCCTTCAGCTATGGACCTGGCTGGAGACCTGGCTTGCGATCTGGTTACGTGCCCTGGCTGGGATTTGAACCAGCAACCTTTGGATTTGCAGGCCAGCGCCTTATCCACTGTGCCACCAGCCAGGGCTTGAGATTTTTTTTTTAATTTGTAGGAATGTTTTATATATTTCAAAGTAAATCTTTTGTTAGCTATACACATTTCAAATATTGTCTTCAAGTTTGTAGCTTGCATTCTTACTTCCATTAGAGAAATTCTTAGTTTCAATATAGTTGAATTTAGGCATCTTCTGTTTTCTAAGTAGCAACATTGGTATCCTGAAATATGTTACTATCCCATGGTCTTAAAGATAGTCTCTTATGTACTGCTTCTAAACGTTCTCGAATTTTGTTTGGCCATATGTAGCCTTAATCCATTCAATATTGATTTTTGATGGTGTGAGATGAGGATCCATTTTCAATTTCTGGTTAGAAGGGGAGGATTCAAACCTAGATTTATCCAACTGGATAGCCTATGCTCTTAACCACTATGCTATTATTCCAAGGAAATATTGGCATGGCATTAGACTGTTAATAAACAAGTGCTAGACACTGGGGAGAAAGAGGAATAAGGTTAGTTTCTCCCTCATTCTGTTGCCTATTATCAGGAGCTGATGGCTGCATTTGGGTCCTTCTTTTAAGTGATTTCTTCCGCTTCGAAGTTTCACACTAACGTGTTGCAGGTCACCGTGTGGCACTGGTAGTTCACAGAGGATGAACTACCTCTGTGGTGGGAGCTGGATTCCACTTCTCTCTTCTTTGGTTCCTTCGTTTCTTGGAGGTCCAAGTGGCATTGTGGAAAAGAGCACAACCTTAGAGCCAGATGGACCTGGTTTTAAGGTTCAGCGTTACCGCTCAGGCTAACTTGCCGAAATTAACCTCTTCCCGAACCTCAGTTTCTTCCTTCGGTGGCCCGCTTGAAATGCAAATCCTTGGTAGACAAGGGACTTAACTCGTTCCCCTGACAGCAGCTGGGGCAGGAGGCATTGACATGACCATCTGCACTATGCAAGGGTGGCTCGCCAAAGAACTAACAAAAATGCTGCCATTTTTGTCCACTACAGCCTCCAGCGATATTGTCAGGTCTTATCTTTTTTTCCCTTGTCACTTCAGCCAGCCTGTGAGCTTCTGGTGGTCAGTCCTCCTACCTCAACTTCTTCCAGAGATTTCCCGGTGCTGTGTGCACAGCAAAGCCTTAATCTGCGATCTTTGACTGAGTGAAGGAAAGAGTCTTTATTCTCAGGGTCTTGGACGTAAGAGGAAGCCTTTTGGTTTTGTTGAATTTGCTTTCCCAGGAAAAACAAAAACAGAAAAACAAATTAGCCATCAAAACAGAGAGGAGAGAAAGGCCTTTCTCCACAAGTGTTCCCAGGTGCTAGAACTGGCTCTGAGAAGCTTGGGTGTGACAGGCAGACGCCCACTTGGTCCCTAATTGGTCCCCACCACCTGACAAGAATGTTTACTGTCTGCACTTCTCACCCCTTGGCAGGGAGAGCCCTCTAGAGCAGCACACACCGCAGAAGTAAGTGGAAACAACCCCCATAGCAGCTGATGCAGGTCTTTGTGTATGTGGCCTAGCAATTAACCAGCAAGTAATGAGGGGGAGGAATATCACTGGGTCCTGTCACTGCCCAGGGCACTTTGCATTGTCACCGCGTACATTTTTCATCCAAGCTAAATAGCGTGCTGGGTGGGGTGCTGTTTCTTGCACTATTAACAGGTCCCTGGGATTTTCCTTACCCCAAAGGACTGTGAAGGGAACAGGCTGACTCCAGCAATTGCCACGGTGAGGCCAGAGGGCCCTAGATGGATAACCTCCGCTCAGAAGACTGAACCAAGACCCCTAAACTGTAAAGACAGAAGCAGGGTTAAAGAGACAGAAGCAGGGAACGGGGATTTGATTGAACTAAAACTAAGATTCATTTAACATTTTTTTTTTTTTTTTTGGTAAGGTTCCAATGATGCTTGAGAGCAGAGCACATTTTTACAAAGCCCCAAATGTAAACGTTGAAAAGAGGCTACACAGAAAACAATCAGGTGACATCTAAAGCTAAAAATAAGCCAAAATTGATCTTCGTAATCAAACACCTTCAGGCTAAGTGGAGTTCAAATGATCTGCATGTTACACTGTAAATCCATCTTCTTCTTACACCGAAAGCTAGAACTTGACATGAGAGACTGGGCTCACATCTCAGAGGCGCCTCCCACTCCTTATGTGGTCCTGGGCTGGTGGCTTCACCTGTCGTGCTACGGTCACCTATAAGATGGGGACTACCAGCCTCGCTCCTTCAAGGACTGGGGCAGAGATTCGAAAGCTAATGCACTGTGAGCTCCCGGAGAAGCAGAGCTTACCCTGGATGCTCAGACTCCCCAGGGCCATCCTGGTGGCTCCAGCAAACGTGATTGTCGGGATCTTTTCTCCTCAAGTCCTTTATCTTCCTCCTTCTTCAAATGTCCCGCTCTTCCCTTCTCACCAGGTTCCCCTATTTTTGAGATTCCTTTTCTCCCAAAGGCTTGAATTTCCCAAAGGTACTTCATGGATCACTCATCCCTCAACATGGCCCACAACCTCCAGAGAGGCTGCTGAGACTTGACATCCACTCTAGTATCTATATGATAGAAGGTAGAATTGAATCAGAGGACAGTCAGCCCGGTGTCTGGCCCATAGCCATCCCGGGACTCATGACATGGGACCGACACACCCTCTCCCTGGACAGATAAACCCAAATTCAAGTGATGGAGTGGTTTTGAGCAATGTGGGTTGACAGGGAAGCAGCCATGGTGAAGCCTGGAGCGCTCCAGAACCTGTCTGATTGACAGGTCTCACCCCACCCTCCTCCGCTCTGCTCGCTCAGAGCTGTCCTGCTACATTCACAGCACTCAGAGCTGATTGCGGTGCCTGACTGCCCTTCACTAATGGAAATCTCAGGGTGCTGTTGTGGTGCTGTTGCTATAAACACGCTGCCAATTTGCCTAAGTATGTGACATTATGAAATTTCCTGAAAGATCTTATCCACGTTGCTGGCACAAGGCCCTGTGAAAAGCCAGGTAGAAAGACAATGCGTGTGTTATTAAAAGGGGGAAAAAAAAAGTTTCTTGTTTTTGTTCCCTGTGCAGGTGAACAAGGTAAGAAGTGGAAAACGTACCCACTCCAGAGGCAGTGCCTGAAGCTTGCTTTGTTTTGTTTTGAAATTGTTTAAGAGATACTTTTCTTTTACCTCTTAAGCTGCCTCAGATTTGAAAAGCCAGAATGGGACTGTGAAGATTATATAAATGAGTTAAACGTTTGGAAACACCAGGTTCTTCGCAGAGTGGGAAGGGCCTTTAGAGATCACCGAGTCAGGTCATTTCACAGATGCGGAAACTGAGGGCCCGTGGCCTGGACAAGGTGGTCTCGGGGCCAGCTTCCACTCCATAGGCCCTCTCACACTTTCCAAAACACTCCAGAGCCGCCCGGGCTGCTCATTTTCAGTTTTCAATGGCATGAAACTCGATTAGAGCAACAAGACAAAAATCTGAACCTTTCCCCGGCATCAGAGCTGAGCCTCAGTTGACACCCTCTCTGACTTCCCTGGCCAGGGCCGGGAGTCAGCCGTATTCTTGACAGTCCTTTAAACTCCGAGCTCTCCTCTGAGGTGGATGCTGTTACCCCTGCTTTCCGATGTGGAAATTATGGCTGAGAGGAGTTTATATGTCTCAGTCACACAGTTAGAACGTGAGGTGGTGAATAAAACCCAGGACTGCCTGGCTGGACACTTTGGTTTCATCAGCCTCGTGGGGTTGTTGGAAAAATGAAGCAAGACAATCCACACGAAGCACTCACACGCTGCTACGCACACAGCAGGTCCTTTCGAAATCCTAGGGCCCGTCCCCTGACGTTCTCTATCCTCTTCATTTAAATGCAATAGAAAGAACGTGCAAGTTCATTACCTCCCGGTTCACCTAATGGGACTTTTCCTTCAGGAGGACTTGAATGCCCAGTTAATTCACTTCAATAGCCCCTAAAACTAATTTCCCAATGTGCTCAAACTTGCCAACACTCAAGAGAGGGTAGTGACTTGCCACTGACCGGCCAGGAAGCGTTCAAGTAGTCACACACTGAAAGTTTCCTACGAGAAATGAATGTTCATCCTATCCCATTTCTGAGTCAGGGATGAAAATATGCATCTTATCTCCCCATCTCAAGCAATCTGGTTCGAGCAAAGTTCTCGCTACAAATTCTTGACCCCTACCAACGAGTCTCCGTGTACCTATTTTCGGAAGGCCTCCTTTTGAACACTGAAGCAACCCAGCTCAGCACGTGGGACAGTTTGAGTCAGGAGCACAGGGAGCGGATAAGGAAAGCCAGATACCCAAGAAGCCAAGGACTTGGGCCAGGGAGAGGTCATTCCATGAACGGGCGGGGGAAGTTTCTTTTGTGTCTTTCCACTGGCTCATTATGGGCTTCCTGCACTTCACCCCAGGCAGGGGAGCACATTTGTCCTGCCACCCATGCTGCTAACATCATCAGAGCCAAATGAGAGCAAAGCCAACCTGCCAGGAAAGCCAGATGCCTCCTTCCCCAGTCCCCATGCCCACCTGCAGTTACCCCCAAGGGAAGCATTGTGAAGCCTGGAAGGCCAGTGTCCAGAGGTGGAGGGGGCAGATATAGGGGTACAGGAGGTGGGGAAAGAATGGCGGCTGTAGGACCACAGGGGTGGAAGGAAGGAAATGGTGGGGGGAAGGGGGGAGGGAATCAATATTTACTGAGCACATACTATTTGCCAAGAACTTGACACATAAAATCTTATTTAATCCCCACAGAAATCCTGTAAGGTAGGAATTATTATCTCTTTTGTACCAATGAGGAAACAGAGCACATTGAGGTTGGGTAACTTGCCTGAGGTCACATGACTACCGGGGTGGAGCCAGAATTTGAATGCAAGTCCTTTGATTCTAAATTTTTATGTTCTCTTTCCTCAGACTAGCACCCTATGAGATCGGTGGCAGAGTGCTGAGTCTGTCACTTGTCCATGTTACCTTATGAACTTGACATTACCTTCTCAGCTTCCAGATCTGCAAAATTGGGATAGACAGTGTATCTGCCATGTAGGGTGGTTGTGAGGATTAAAAGAGAAGTGTGTTAGAAAGGGCTTAGAGCAATGCTCAACGCGTTGTTAAAATTTCCATAAGAGGCCCTGGCTGGTGGTGGCAACGTGGATAAGGAGCCGGCCTGCCAACCCAAAGGTCACTGCTTCGATTCCCAGCCAGGGCACATAACCAGGCTGCAAGCCAAGTCTCCAGCCAGGTCCTTAACTGGAGGCAGGTGAAAGGCAACCATAACGTTGATGTCTCTCTCCCTCTCTGCCTCTCTCCCTTCCCCTCTTTCTGAAAATAATGAATAAAATCTTTTTAAAAATTTTCCGTAAGAGTCAGCCATTGCATTCAGTTTTGCTCCTGGTGCTGCCATTTCTACTTGCTTGGGAAAGGCATGCTCCCTCTCTGAGCCTCAGTTTCCCATCTGTAAAATAGAGTGGGTTAGATTAGATGATGTCTGATTTTTCCAATAGGTATAAAGTTGTATTTCCAGCAGTCTATTAGCTCTGATTGGCATTTAGATCCCCTCTTGGCTAGTTTTCCCACCCAACCCACCTCCCTCTTCAGCACTCCCACGCTGGTTTCTCAGTTCCTACCACCATGCCCCCAGCACCCAGTTTGTGATTTTGTTTTTCGGGTTTTGGATTTTTTTTTTTTTTTTTTGCTACTGTGTAATTCCTTCAGGCCTTCACTCCTACACTTTACCCTTCTTTAATTATCCTTGCTTTCCTCTGCCAATTTGAAGTCGGTGCTGCTTTCAGGGCCCAGATTAAAACTCATTCTTCCATGAGACCATCTCTGGCAAACCACACCCTGGGATGACTTCTGCTTCATTTAAAATTCCCTCAGCTATTGTGCCCACAGTCTGAGTCACGCTGATTCCAAATGGTTTATATTGTCTCATTTAAGTCGGTTTGATTCACCCAATTCCCTAAAAGTAAATTCCCCGAGGGCAAGGACCTTGTTTTCCACGTTGGCGCGTTGGCGTAGGTTTGTAATGCAATAAAGTCCTGGGTACTCAGTCTATGAATTCAGGGGCCCATGTGTCATCAGTTCCCTCCCCTATTGGGGAGGGGACTTTCTGCAGGACACTTAGGACCAGGAGGGAGGGTGAGCATCAGCTCTGCCCTGAAAGAGTTTCGGGGGGTGGGGGGGTGCAGATGTGTAAATGTAATAAATTACAGTGCAGTGTGGTTACAGGAGTCCTTCCTAATCCACAAGGACACACATTGACATATCTACCTATGTTAAATTAAACTTTAATTTAGGTAGATATGCCTAGGAAAAGGTATAATATATATAGGGTGCAGTATTCTCTGCGAGGTGAGATTTCCTCATGCTCCTCAGAGTGGTGGGCGATTGAAAACTTCTGAAATGTTTTCGGATCCCAGTGGACTGAGGGTAACTAACACAGAGGAAAGCAAACCGGTGGAGAAGGGGTGGAGGAGGCCAGCTGTGATTGTGTCACAGAGGTACAGAGAAGGGGTGGACCTCTGCCTGCGAGGAAGAGGCACTCCATGATCAGCAGGAGCTACCGGAGAGGACATTTCTGAGGGTACAGAGGGGAGAAGACGGAGGATACACTGGTGTGTTGAGGTGGATGAAGAGCCATGTTTGACAGGAGGGAAGCCAATCGGAGGCAGTGGTAGGAACTGAAATTGGAAAAGAAGATTTCAGTTATCCAAAGGCATTATTAAGTCTTTGTTCCCTGAGTCCATGTCAGAATGATTTAAGAGCTATGTAAAGAGGTTTATTTGTTTCTCTACCTTAAAAAGAAAGGAAGAAAGAAAGAAAGAAAAAGAGAAAGAAAGAAAGAAAGAAAGAAAGAAAGAAAGAAAGAAAGGAAGGAAGGAAGAAAGAAAGAAAGGAAGGAAGAAAGAAAGAAAGGAAGGAAGAAAGGAAGAGAAGGAAAGAAAGAAAGAAAGAAAGAAAGAAAGAAAGAAAGAAAGAAAGAAAGGAAGGAAGGAAGGAAGGAAGGAAGGAAGGAAGGAAGGAAGGAAGAAAGAAAGAAAGAAAGAAAGAAGTAGATCAAGGGCAGGTGTGTGTTTTTCACTTCATTTTGCTTTGTTTTAGCATCATTCCTTAACAAAAGAAAGGGTCGGCAATTCTCCGCCGGAAGTGCCGGTTTCATGACCAGGTTCTTGGAGTTACTGCAGGAGAGGCGTTGGGGTGTATGGAAGTGTGGAGCACCGTGCTGGCTTACCTCCTTAGAGAAGGTCTGAGTAACGTCTGCTGATGACGACAGCAGGTGTAGCCAGTGCTTTTGAGGGAGGCTGTGGGAGTCGAAGAGCTTGACATGTTTTGTGGTTGTTATCCCTGGTCTCTCTAGTGTGAGGTGTGGACTCTTGAGATGCCTGCTCTCTTTTCTTTTCCCTGCTCCCCGCCCCACGCCCCCCATCCCCCCTCCCACCTCCCTCAGCTGCCCCCTCAACCCCCTACCCTGGGAGGGAATGGAATGTGTCCTTTCTCCCAATGCAAAACTGGCTTTATCGCCAATCTTCCTGTCTTTCAAGGCAAGGGCTGACAACCGTGATTTCTCATCTCCAGGTGCGAAGGAAATTGCCCCACGTGAGAGTGTCTGTCTGTCCAGGCCCCCCTGTCCCCCAGGGCTGCTTCCCCGCCTGTCAGTTGAATTTGCACTAATGAGATTAAAGGAGGTGTGGTGTGCGGTGAGCAGTGGAACCTTCACAAACGTTGGCCTCGTCAGTCCCAAATTCCTAAGGTAAGAACTTGCCTGAATCAATAGAGTAGTAATTACAAATCTTAAGCTGTCCCTTTTGGGGCCTTTCAGTCATTTCATGGAAACAAGGGAGGTGCTGAAGGGGCTCTGCAAGCAAAGGTGTGTGAAGAGGGTGGGGCTGGAGCCTGGGCTGGCTTATTAGATAGAAAAGGTATTTCAAGTGTTATATGGCAACATCCAACTTGCTCATTAATATCTTATTCTAGCTGGGATTTTACTGCACAGATGGTTTGCCCAAGGCCTCATGGCAGTTGGGTTGAAAAAGTAAGTGATCGTAACAAAAGGAAGAGGGGTCTAGTGGGCAAGAGGGAAGGCATAGCCTGGAGAGAGTGGGATAAATAGGAAATGATGGGTGGGCGGAGGGCTCCATGGACTGCCTGTGAAATGGGTTTTCCAATCTTCAACCCCTGGAGGTATGGGCAGAGGTGTTAAGTCAACTGGAGGGCCTGAAGACTGGCGAGGATTGAGAGAATTCACTTTTGCTGAAGCGATCACAAATAAAGGAGAAACTGAGGCCTGTGGAAACAGCAGAGACATGAATTCTTGTCTTTGCTCTACTGTGCGGGGCAAGTTACCCCACTGTTCTGGGCCTCAGTGACCTCAGGATAAAATGAGGGCATGTCACCTGGGAGACGCCTTCCAGTTCTGACATCTTATTCTGAAGCCCGGAGCTTGAAACACTTCCCACTTTTGCTCCTTCTTGAGATGTGAGCTTCCTAAATTCTGGGGACAACACCTATGCCCTGGGTCCTGCCTTGGACGGCCCAGTGAGCAGGGACTTGGGGGTAGGGGCCAGAGAGAGGAGTGAAGTCAACAACACACCCAGCTGCAGACATTTTGAAGACAGCCTCCTGGAAGAATGAGCAACATTTGACAGACCAGTGTTCTAGAACAAATAGTGCTGCCCAGAGGCAACCCTACCTCCTTGACAGATGATTAGGGAAAACTGAGGAAGTGGAGACAGCAGTAGAGGAAGGTTTTTTAGATGGGAGGGTTTTTCCCATCACCCACGTACACACCCAGCAGCTTCATGCCCACTTTGACATCTTTGGGCCTGCTCCCCTCTTTATCTGCTCCCCCATTTCCCCTTCAGTCTTTTCCAATTATACTCCTAGAGGGAGACTCTAACCCATCTGCTGGGACCCCTTCTCTTGTGCTGATTGCCTTTATTCATGAAGCTGAGATATCATGACCCTAAAGAATTCTTCACTGTCTCTCAGAGTGGCATGATGCTGGGTGAAAACCCAATACAAATTCTGACAACCTACGATATGGTTGAACCTTGAAGCCATTAGCTAAATGGAATAAACCAGTCACAAAAGGACAAATATTGAATGGTTCCCCTTACGAGGTCCTTAGGGTAAACACATTCATAGACACAGAAAGTAGCAGAGGGGTTTCCAGGAATGGGGAGGTTGAGTTTAATGGAGACAGAGCTTCAGTTTGGGGAGATGGATGGTGGTGGTGGTCATACTTAGTGTGAATGTATTTAATGCCACAAAACTGTCATCATTTAAACGATAAATTTTGTTATATATATTTCACCACAACTGTTCTTTAAGTGGAGTGCTACATCCCTGGACGAGCAACTGGTTTTGTTCCCCAGCTGGGCTTTTTTAGCCTGGTTGTCAAGTTCCGGTTAGTCTTTTGTTTATTGTACTTATCACCTCATCTGAGGTGCTTCCATTTGCATAGTTAATAGGATATGTTGCTACTTGACTTAGTTTTGACTTTTTCAGGCTTTTTTGCATGGTGGCCATCCCTGGGTTCTTGCTGGCTTTCACCCAACAGAGCACGAAGGAGGTGCCCAGGAAACTTGGGTTAAGGGGGTGGATTTGGAGGGTGAAGTAGGAGGATAGAAGTAGTTGGGATTGATAGGCATGCAAAGCTGTGTTCACATGGTCGAGGAAGGGCAAGAGGCAGTAGGGAGAGAGGACACCCTCAGCAGGGGCTCAGGATCGATGTGGGATGGTGAGTAACCCTCACTGGAGGCCACCAATTCAGTGCGAGTGACACTCCAGAGCTGTCTGCAGCACCGGCTCCATCCAAGCCAAGCTCATTGAAACCTCAGGAAAATGAGATTCTCTTCTCTCACCCTCACTTCCTGCCTCTCTCAGTCTATGTCACTTCCCATCACCGCTTGCCATGAGCACCAGGAACTTCAGAGTCAGCGGCGCCCTGCCGATTCATTCCTCTTGGCCTGGGAATGCAGGTGTGCATGTGTCAAGATTTCCATGCCCGGGGAACACCAGGTTTTGGTTCTGACAGCATTCCTGCCTGTCTAGGTTCCAAAAAGCCTTCTTGCCTGGGATTTTACTGGGACGTCAGGTAACTGTGCCACTATTTAATTCAGAATTTATTGGGTACCAACTTCAGAGCAAGAAGTGAAGCCTGAAAGTCACCTATTCCTGTGCTCCTGTTAATGTGCCTGTGACCCACCAGGAAATCTTGTTAAAACACAGCTGATCAGTAGGTCCCTGCCAGGCAGGACTTGTGGTTCCACATCTCTAACACTCCCTGGTGAGGTTGGTGCTGCTGGGCCCTGAACCAAACTTGAAATAGCAAGACTAGCCCAGCGACTCACAGTCCTGCCTACATGTTAGAATCACCTGGGGATTAAAAAAAAAGAAAGGTAGCTTGGGCTTCACTCCCAAATATTATTATTTAATTGGCCAGTCTTTGTCTTAAAAGCTTCCCAGTTCACTCAAGTGAGCATCAAGTGTTGACAACTACAGCTCTGATCAAATACCTCAACCTTACATTTCTCTCATTGAGACTATCGGAAAAAATCCAACTTCACTACCCCATCCGTCCCTTCAGTGTACCTAGGATTTGATTTCCCATTGTGAGGAGGTTAGCTGTTGTATAATAAGAAGAAATTGAGTATTTTATTTCATTTTAAATTGAGTATTGAATATTTACTACATGATTGGCATCATTCTAAGTACTTTACATTTAAATTTTACAATGCTTCATGAGGTAGATACTATTATTATCATCTTTATGTTTTTTTAAAAATTTTATTGTTGTTGTATTACATCCATCCCCTTTTTGCTCCCCTCTATCCCCCTCCCCATGCACCCATTCCCCCCAATCTTCATGTTTTTATGGGTATAAAAACTGAGATACAGAGAGGTAAAGTAGCTTGCCATAGGTCACACAGCCCATAAGTGATAGAGCTAGGATTGGAACCCAGGAAGTCTGAATCCAGAGCCAACTCTCTTACCAGTTATGACATTTAAACTACCTATATGATGCCAAAGATAGCAGCAATGCTGGACAAGGATGAAGGAAATGTGTTCTTTTCATTTAAAACCTGTTTTTTTTTTATGTTGATATGCTGTTATTTTAGTCTGAGTTTCTGTTGTTTTTACAGATCAAGTTCCTTTCAGTTTTAAAAATCAACATTGCTACAAAGCTATGTGTGTGCACCCAGTTTGCTTTTCTATTTTCTATTCCGTGTATTCATTTAGTGGACATTTGCACTGAAAGAGTATGCAAAAGGAATAGTTGCTGTTCATGAATGGAGCCTGATCCAGGTCCAGGACAGTGTTCTGAGAAGGACTTCATGCTACATCTCCCCCTGTCCCCAACTTTCCACCCCCAGGATTTGAAGCATCCCCCAGATTTTCAATCGGGCAATGCTTACTTCTAGGGCATCCTCCAACATAATCCAGACCAACCTTCCCAATAGTCTCTGAAATAGTCATACTCCCCTTAACTCATAATTCAGCCCACAGAGATCCATCTCAGACACTGAGCTAGATGGGTTAGTTGGCAGAAATACCAGAAGGTCTTGCTATTAATGAATAGACTTTCTCTTGTAACATCAGTACACAGCATGGGACCCAATGGGGGGGTGGGGTAAGAAACGTCTTCAGATTATCCTGAGATGCCTCTGAACCAAACATACTGCAAGATCAAATCCAATTGGTTTAAGTTGCTATTAATTGGATGTTATGTATTATTTAAATTATATTTTGTTGCTCATTCTAGTACAGCGGTCCCAATTCTTCCCCCTTTGCCCACTTTCACTCAGCAATCCCCACTACCTTAGACAATCCCTACCCTGTTATTCATGTCTGTGGGTCATGAGTATAAAGTCTTTTGCTTCTCCATTTCCTATACTATACTTTACATCCCCGTGGCTATTCTATGACTACCTGTTTGTACTTCTTTTCTTTTCTTTTCTTTTTTAAGATTTTATTCATTATTTTCAGAGAGAAGAGCAGGGAGGAAGGAAGAAGGGGAAAGAAGCATCAATGTATGGTTGCCTTTCACCTGCCTCCAGCTACGGACTTGGCTGGAGACCTGGCTTGCAACCTGGTTATGTGCCCTGGCTGGGGAACCGAACCAGTGACCTTTGGGTTTGCAGGTTGGTGCCACTGTTTGTACTTCTTAATCCCCTCACCTCTTTACCCATTCCCACACATCCTCCTCCCATCTGGCAACCATCAGAAAGCTCCCCATATCCGTGATTCTGCCTCTGTTCTTGTTTGCCTAGTTTGTTTTTTGGTTCAATTGTTGATAGGCATGTATTCATTGCTAAGAGGCCCTAGACAATGGCACTAGCAGCAGCCAGCCTAGCTTGGCTTCACCTGGGCATCTCCAAGCCCAACACAATAGCAGCCACTTCCAATTGCTTTATAGCTCAGGCAAGGTGGCCCCGAGTAAAACACAGGTGGGGGCTGAACTTTTCCTGCACCACCTGGGAAACCCCAGGGCCAGCACACCCAGTGGACAGCTACAGACCACATCGGAGCACCATCACCTGCCCCTGCACAGCTGATCCCCCATGGAGGGTGCAGGTTGGTGGTCAGTGGTCACAAGCAATCCTTGCAGTGACTGGCCTGGGTAAATCCCTTCCATTGCCCTGCCAACAGCAACTAAGGCTCAACTATAAGAGGAGGGTGTACCAGCCCCATGAACAATGGTGTGGAGATTGCCTGAGGGAATGGGGCTTGCTGGGTGGAGGTGGGAAAACCTGGCAACCCAAGTTCACAGCTTCCCTCTGGGCCTTCCCACATTCCCAGGCAGAGGTGGAACAGGTAGATTTGGATTCTGCACCTCCCCCACAGCTGGCTTTGGTTGGGATGCAGCACTTACAGATGGTATCCACGGGAATGCAAGACTGGAACTTTCTCCATTAGCCTCCATGCGGGGCTCTGAGAGAGGAACTGGACCTCTTTATTGGCACAGCCCCCACCTCCACCCCAGGAGGCCTAGCGAACAGCAGCATCCAGATGCCTCCTTCCTGTGTTCCCTGAGCACTCAGCAGGCAGTATCAGTCCTGTGGACTGCCTACCCCTCTTCTCCTGACAAGTCCAGGCCAGGTAGACTGATTGCTCCTGCCAGAATCTCCCAGGACAGCACCTTTGTGTCACTTGTTTGTCTTCATTAAGCCTTCAAAGATAGGCATGGTTCAATGCGTCGTCTGTCTTAGATGGAAGGAAAGAGCAGACACTTTTGGAAGCATGTGAGCAAATAGCTGGGCTCAAAAGGAGTCCCTTCCCATTTCAAAACTTTTCTACCAGTCATGCTGGGACTACTGGCTACCTTGTGGCTGCAGGAAGCTGCTGTGGGCATTTCGTACCACACCTCCAGTGCACCAGGCAGCTGATTGCTCAAGAGAGGTGGTGGGCATTCATTGCTCACTGGGCTTGGATGTCTGGGCCTCATTCTAGACATGGCCAGTTAACCACTCTAGGCTGCCCTTTGTCCTTCATTGCCTATATCCCCTGATATAATTGAAAATGATAATCAATAAGGACCTGAAATGATGTTCAACAGCATTAGCCATTAGGGAAAAAGCAAATCAAAACCATAATGAGATACCACTTGACACCCACTCAGATGGCTAAAATAGATGATAACAAATGTTAGCCAGAATATGGAGAAACTGGAACTTTCATTCATTGTTGAGAATGTACCACCTGACCCAATAATTCTTTCCTAGATATATTCCCAAGAGAACTAAAAACATGTATTAACATAAAAACATGTACATAAATGTCATAGCAATATTATTCATAATAGCTAAAATGTCTAAATGAATAAGTAAAATGTGCTATATCCATACAATGGAGTATTATTTGGCAATAAAAAGGAATGAGTTATTGAAGGATACCCCATATTCATTGATTGGAAGACTTAACATTATTAAGATGGCACTAATCCCCTAAATTATTTGTAAGTTCCTGCTGGAGTTTATAGAAATTGATTGGTTCTAAAATTCATATAGAAATGTAAAGGATCCAGAATGGCTAAAACAATCTTAAGAAGAAAATTGCAGAAGTCATGCTTCCTGATTTCAAATTTACTACAAAACTACAGTAACCAAGACAGTGTGGTCCAGGCATGAGACTAGATTTAAATAGATCGATGGAATAGAATTGTGAGTCCAGAAATAAACCTTTACATTTATGGTCAATGGATTTTCAGCAAGGGTGTCAAAATCATTTAATGGGAAAAAAAGTTTTTCAACAAATGATGCTGGGTATTTATATGCAAAAGAATGAAGTTGGACTTCTCTCTCTTTTTGAGCTGTGATTGATCAATGGTTTCTTAGCTATGACACTAGAAGTGCAAAAACAAAAGAAAAAACCAGATACACTGGACATCATCAAAATTATGAACTTGTGCTTCAAGGAACACTATCAAGAAAATTGAAAAGAGGTGGAAAACACTCAATAAAATATACTGATGATGTACAAGGTCTGTCACAGACCTTGTATTATAGAATTGGATAGCTGAAACCAATATAATTATATTAACCTATGTCACCTCAATAAATTCAATAAAAAAGTGAAAATACAACCTATAGAGTGGAGGAAATATTTATAAATTATATATCTGAGAATGAATTTATATATATAAAATATAAATATTTATACAAATCAATGATAAAAATAAAGAACCAAATTTTAAAATGGGCAAAGGATCCATATTGCTCCAAGACAAACATACAAATAAGCACATGAAAAGTTGTTTGTCATTATTAGTCATTAAGGAAATGTAAATCCAAACCACAATGAGTTGCCACTACACACCCACTATGGTGGTTAAAATAAAAAAGACAAACAACAACAAGTGTTGGAGAGGATGTGGGTAATGGAATCCCTATACATTGCTGGTGGACATGTAAAGAAGCATAGTCACTTTAGAAAACAGCCAGACAGTTCCTCAAAATGTTAAATATAGAATCACAACATGACCCCGCAATTCCACCCCTTGGCATATGCCCAGGGACATGGAAACATCTGTGCACACAAAAGTTAATGTGTACATGACTATTTATAGCAGCATTATTTTAAATAAAAAATGTTTTGTTGTTGTTAGAGATAAGGGAAGAGAAGGAGAGAGAAAGAGAGAAAAACATCAATGTGTGGTTACCTCTCTCACACCCCCAACTGGGGATCCAGCGCATAACTTGGGCATGTGCCCTGATTGAGAATTGAACCAGCGACCCTTGGATTCAAACGTCAGTGCTCAATCCTCTGAGCCACACCAGCCAGGGCTATGGCAGCATTATTTACAAGAGTCAAAAGATGGAAACAAGCCAAATGCCCATCAACTGATAAATGGATAAATAAAATGCAGTATCAGTATTCAATAGAATATTATTTGGGCATAAAAGGGAATGAGGCACTGACTTACACCTAAACATGGATTTACATGAAAATATGCTAACTGAAAGAATCCAGTCATAAAATACTATAGATTATATGCTTGCATTCATATGAAATATCCAGAATAGGGAAATCTATAGAGACAGGAAGTAGATTTGGGGTTGCCTCGGGTCGGAAGGTAGGTGGGTAGGGTAATGGTAGCTAAAGAGCACAGTGTTTCTTTTTGAGGTGACTTCTGTGACTATACTTAGAGCCATTAAATTAATACCCTTTAAATGGCCAAATTGTGTGGTATGTGGCACATGTCACACATCTATCAATAAAGCTGTTAAAAACAAAAATGTAGCAAATGATTAGGACTCAAAATGTAAATTATCATTAATGTAACACTTTGATGGCTGTCCTTGAGATTGCCTATGTGACTCCAGGCAGGGTGACTTCTGCTCCCTGCCTTGGTCTCCTCTGTGAAATGGGAGAGGCTGTATCTCGTGCACATGCCCTTTTCACCTCTTCCCTGCACTCATCTGCCTGCCTCCAGACTCTCCTCCATCTGTCTAACCTGCGTGCAACTCCATTGTGGCAGGTCCAGCACACCAGTTTCATGTTCCAAACTTCCGTGGCTCCCTCCCTCCTGCCAGTGAATAAGAACAAACACCTTGCCCTACCTTCCGTCCCCCACAACATCCCTCCCTTGGGCTGAACCACTTCCTGACTCCTCAGGCACTTTACACAGAACCCGGCTATGCACCTTTCTCCAAACCGAAGGACACCTACCCTGTCTCCTTGAATTGACTCACACAGATAGATCCCTGTAGCTGGCATAATTGACCTGTCCTGCTCAGTGCCTGCCCCACCCTGACTCCCATTTGGCTTGCTGTCCTCTCCCATCGAATGATGGGATTGGAGCACCCTAATACGTGAGAGGAAACTCACTGTTGACATCTTGGAGTGGATGCACTTCCTGACGCACCTGTAGGTTCCCGCTGCGGCTGGCCCCGGGCCTGTGTGCTGCCTTGCACAGAGTATGATTTTCATTAACATTGAATGAAATTCATGGTATTAAAGTGACTTCATCATGGACTTCTTCAGGAAGAGTGTCAGCATTTCTGCTTTCCACTCATGGTGCTGGATTCAGGCTCCTGGCTCTTTTCTGTGGAGTGAATGTCCCACAGGCCCATGCAGGATCAACATTCACTTTTTGCTTTTTTAATTCTCACCTGAAGATGTTTATTGGTTTTTCATTTTTAGAGAGAGAAGAAGGATGGAGAGAGAAATCAATGTGAGAGAGACACTTCAATCAGTTGCCTCCCGCATGTGCCCTGAATGGGGACTGAATCCACAACCTTTTGGTGTAGGGGTGACACTCCATCCAACCAAGCCACCCAGCCAGGGCTCAACATTGGTTATTTGCTTTTTTTCTAGGGGTTAGGATTCCTTTCAGGCCTATGCCTCATTGCCCAAAGAGAGGATACTGAGGGAAAAAGCAAGGCAAGGACATCAGAGCAGCAAAAGATATAGAAACATGTATTTTCTTCCTAAATTCTACTTCTGGTGCAGCAGCAAGAATATGGAAATTGTTGGGTCAGCAGAGAGGGGTGGGGACGGCTCCTTGCAGACACTGTCGAGCTGGCATCATTCAGAGTGGTGTGGTCTGTCCATGGCCCCACACAGGGAGTCCAGCTCAGTGCTGGCCCTTGTTAATGGCACTTTAAGCTGCTACTGGCCTGGAGCAGCAGGGGAAGCCACAGGAGGCCGTCTGGCATCTTCATACTTTTGGCAAATGGAGAACTGAGACCTGAACTAGTCTCGTTTCAGCGGAATCCCATGGTAGGAACTGGGAAAGGCCATCAGCTTGGTAATAGGGAACCACGTCCCTCGGAGAGCAGAGAACACTGGCTATTCCTATAGACTTCCTGCACCTGTGGCTTAGCACTGCTGCCCACGAGCAAGAAGCCAGCCCACCTGTGCTGTGTCCAGAGTACCCTTCACTGCCTTGCTGTCTGGGAAAGAGGCCACCTGAATGCAGCCTCGCTTGGCAAAGGCGCCCATTATTCAGCTCTGCCACCGGTCAGGTGTGTGACCCTGGGCAAATGATAGCCTTTATCCTGCATCTAGAACAGAGGAGGTGCTCGATAAATGTAGCTGATTTTGCTAATACATTTTATTACGAATGCCATTATCATTGGTACAGACAATAGAAAAATAGTCGAGGTTTAGAGCAGATACGTTTTGTTAAGTTTTTAGACCAGTGTTTATGCTTGTCTATCCTGACATGAGACCTCTGGGTCAGAGAAGAGACCCTTTATTCACTCCCTGAGCATCTCAGTGACACCTGCTCCCCAGGTTCATTTCCCCTGCAAGCAATGCCATGACGGCTCAATATTTACTTGCTTGTGCGGTGAGGATTGCACCACAGGGGAGGAACCCTGAAATTTATGAGACTCAACGCTTACATGAGGCCTCTGGAACGAAAAGGGGGAGGGGAGGCAAGGGGCAGAGGGGTGGGTGGGTCTGGGGAGACAAGCCTTCACATTTTTCCAGAGAAATTCACTATCTCTACCTTCCGAAGCATGTTTAACCACCAACCACCCTTCAGCCAGTTACCAGTGCTCTGCTCCGAAAGTCTGGACCATGCAAAATGCGAACGTCTTTATAGAACATTGTCTCCTGACTGCTTCGCTGAGCACTGTCAGCTTAAGATGCATTTGGATGCTTAGTCCCTAACACCCCTGTATGTATGGGCGTGTGCATGTATCTGTGCACAAGTGTGTACTCACATGTAAATATGTGCTGGTCTTTGCACATACAGGTATACACACCTTGTGGGGAACTTATTTATGTACAGCACCCAGAGAGATTTCAAGGTTTCTATATAGAAGGGAGGATGAATCAGGCCTATGACATACAGGCTGTAAAACCACTAAGAACATAGCACATAGAAGGGACGTGGTGCTGGACCAGGTTCCCAGAGATCCACCTGCCGTCAGCACAACTAACTGCCTGACTTGCGTAGTCTCTTCTTTTTGAAACGTGGATCTTCCATGCCTCCCGTAGTAAGTTAGTAAAGCTCAGGTAAGACAATGTATGTGAAAGCACTTTGAATAGTGTAAAAGCCACACAAACAAATGCAAGCTATTATTAGTGCGACCCTGACACCAACCTACAGCAAAAATGTTCACAAAGTGCACAATGCATTATCTGGCACATAGTACCTACTGTATAAATATCACTTATCTTCTGCCACCTTCTGTAAGTGTAAGCATAGTAAGTACGAATAACATTGGATGGATGGATAGATGGTTGGATGGATGGATGGATGGTGGATGGTGGACAGAAGTCTTATCAGTGCTCCTTCAAGATTATGTAAACAGGCCTTGCACAGTTGTGGCTTCCACAGCTGTAGGGAGGGAGCCTGGGGGAGACTCTCCCAATATCCCAGCTCAGTTTTCTGACCTGCTGCATAATCTACCATCTCAGAGAGGGAAACTGGAGTACAGATGGGACAGTTAGGGTAGCGCTTCTTTCTAGAATAATAATAGTAACAACAGGGTAGAAAAAAATGGTATAAGTTATTTGAGTTGAAAGGCTCCTAGGAGTCTGTTTCTTGTCTTCTCTGTTCTGGGACAGGGTACAGGCCCTCTCTGCTGTCCCAAGGCTAAATCTGGTAAGGAAGACAAACATTAAACAAGTGAGCCCAGTGGGGGTTGACAGGATGACTCAATAAAGTTTTATTTTAGCTTGGTCTCTTTTCCTTCTGGGAAGGCTCCTATTGTTGAACCAGAAGCAGACCCTTCCCATTCCCTATTATTTTCTAGAAGCCAAAGAAGCTTCTTGGATGACTCACTGGGGGAAGATAGGAAGGGGGTGAAGCTGTGAGATATGCCAGGGATCCCCAAGGCTGGAAAGCTGACAAATTCTCTGGGAACTGCAAGTAGAAGAGAGATGGGAGGTAGGATAACATTAGAGGTGAATGGCTTCAGGGTGCACCAGGGTGGTTTGGGGGCTCCCAGCCTTTGAGAAGATTCTCAGGCTCAGTCAGGGCATGAAGCTGCAAGATGCTGGCTTTGAGGTGCCTTGTGGGTTCACCCAATGAAACTATCAGTGGTGACAGTGTTGATTAGGCAGAAGGGTATCTATCTCTTCAAAGATGTTCGCGTCCTAGTCCCCAGACAAGAATAAGTTAAGGACCTTCAGATGGGGAGATATCCCTAGATTATCCAGATGGGCCCAGGATAATTGCAGGATTCTTAAAAGTGAAAGACCCAGGTAGGAGAGTTAGAGTCACAGAGTCGAAGGTTGAAGATTCTATGCTGGTGCCTTTGAAGATGGTAGAGAGAGCCATGAGTTAAGGAATACAGGTGGCCTCTAGCCTGGAAAATTGAGAAGACATTATCCTAGAGACTCCAGAAAGAATATAGCTCTGCTGACACCTTGATTTTAGCCCAGTGAGCCCCATTTCAGATGACTGACTTCCAGGACAGGAAAATCATCAATTTGTGTGTTGTCATTATGTGGTGGCAATTTGTTACAGCAGCCACAAGAGACTCATACAGTGGTACAATGGGAAACAAAGGTCCTTTCCTTCTCTGGCTTCAAGATTCTTGTTGCCAGAGAATCTTGCATCAGGAGTGACTACTGACCTTGATCATAATTGCTTATGAGTTGTTCTCTCTGAGCTTCAGTTTCTTTATCTATAAAAGAAGGAACTGCAGTAGATGACCACTATTGTCTTCTTCCCCTGAAATGTTTTGTGATATAAAGTGGTTCTGAAATCCCATCTTCTTCACAAAGACTTTTCAACTGTCGAAAATAGTGGTAATTCTTTCCCCTTTACCCACATTCCGCTGCCTTGTTTGAACAAGTCCTTTCTGTTTTATTTTTGCTCTTTACACTAAAAATGTTCATCCATAAGGATTTATGTCAGCATGGCTGGGGGCTGGGTAGTGAAATCATTTCTGCACATTTCTAGGGAGAGGCTGAGCTCTGCAAGAACAAAACTGTTGCCCTCCAGGGAAAACCTATCGTTGGTGGAGGATGTGTTCTCTCCACTCCCACCCTCACAAAAGCCTGATGGCAATGCTTAGCTGAGTTCATGACACTTCAAGCAACAATCAATCAATCTTCCCTTCCTTTCCTCTCTTCCTCTCTCACTTCCTTCCTTCCCCCTGCCCTGCCTTCCTCCACGTGGCTCATAGGACTTACACAAAGTATTTTACGAACTTCATTCCATTCATTGATTCAGCCCTGGGTTCATGCATTCTTTCTTTCATTCAGCAAACTGTTATTGAACATATATTCCATCTGAGACACTGTGCTAAGCTTTCCGGTTGTAAACATGAATGATACATAGTTCTTGCCTTCAAGGAACTCCCTGCCTATTTAATTGGTTTATTTAACAAATATCTTATAATGCATCATGCTGGATTCTCTGGAAACAGTCAGTAAAACAGAGTTTGGAGTGTGCAATATTTATTAGAGGTCAAAATTCGCTTAAAGAGGGAGAAAGAAATATGACTGGCAAGAAAACAAGTTGAACATGATTCAGGCCCAGCAGTTTATTCTGGAGCAAGAGCAGTTCATCGCAGTCATGACATGGTGACCCAAATGTCAGCCTTTATGCCTTTGAGTATCGGTTTCCTAGGGATAACATGATGAATTACAGCCCTGACATCGAGATGTTAACACAGCCATGTTCTCTCCAAAGGCTCGCAAGGAGGATTCTCCCCTGTCTCTTCAGTTGCTGGTGGCTCCAGATGTCTTGTGACTTGTGGTATGCTATCTCTAAGGAACTCACTTCAGATTGAAAGATGCACAGAGACTGATATTAAAGGGATTGAAATGGACACAAAACCAAACTGAACCAAACCTGGGTAGGTAATACTTTTATCCGACAGAATAAACTTTAAAAGAAAGTCTAAAATAAGAGACAAAGAAGGACCCAGCAATTCCACCTCTGGGTATTTATCCAAAGAAATGGGTAACACTAAATCAAAAAGATTGGCACTGGTGAGAACCCAAAGGTCATTGTTTCGATCCCCAGCCAGGTCACATAACCAGGTTGCAAGCCAGGTCTCCAGCCAGGTCCTTAGGTGGAGGCAGGTGAAAGGCAACCACATACATTGAGGCTTCTATCCCTTTCTTTCTCCCTTTCTGCCTGTCTCTTTGAAAATAATGAATAAAATATTTTTTTAAATAAATAAATCAAAAAGACATTTACTTCCATATACTCATTGCAGCCTTATTTACAAAAGCCAAGATATGGAAGCAACCTGAGTGTCCGGCAATAGATGAGTGGATAAAGGAGAAATGGTACATATGTACAATGGAATATGATTCAGCCATAAAAAATGAAATCTTGCATCTGCAACAGCATGGATGGACCTAGAAGCTATTATGCTGAGTGATAGAAGTCAGACAGAGAAAGACAAATGCCAGATATTTTCACTTATTTGTGGAATCTAAGAAACAAATAAACAGAATAGAAAAAGACTCATAGATACAGAGTATATTTTGATGGTTGGCAGATCGGAGAGGGGTTGATGAAAACAGTGAAAGGCATAAGTACATATTGGTAGTTGCAGAACAGTCATGAGGATGTAAAATACAGCATAGGGAAAACAGCCAATAATAGCCTAATAACTGTGTATGGTGTCAGATGGCCACAAGATTCATTGGTATGATCACTCAGTAAGTTATGTAATGTCTAATCCCTAGGGTATACACCTAAAACTAATGTAACATTGTATGTCAACTCTAATTTAATAATAAAGAAATAAATGCATACGTAAATAAATAAATAAGTTTTAAACGAATTTAGAATATTAAAGAGAGAACATTAGAAAGACCAGTCATGAATAAGCACAAAATGTTCAAGAAGCCTGAAAGAGTTGTTCCATGTGTGGTCTAAGAGGCGATGGAGAGAGGTCAGTATCCTTCTGCCTCTCTACCCGTTGCTGAATGCAAAGTGTTACCTCTCCATTTTCATGCACAAATCTTCCCCCTTGAGGTTTATTCTTCCAGTCTGTGCTATATCATTGCCCTGACTTATCACTGAAGGTCTCACCTCTCCGCCCCTCCCGACATTTGCTGAGGATTTTGGCCTGTGGCCCAGTCTTCCTATGTTTGTGCAGATGCCTGAATTTCCCTGACTCCACTTGACTGCAGCTACTTCCCTCTACAGATACGGCTCATCTTTTTCAGCCCCCAAACTATACCATGTCAGATCTTAAACATCATATCCCCACCTCTGAATTTAATATTCTTTCTAGCTTGCTCATGATTTTATTCCCACAATCTCTATTCTCAGTTCCTTCATTTTCTCCCAGTCAGCTCATTACTAGCCTCACCTTTTACCTTTCCAGCTTGCATGGAGTACTGTGTCACCACATCGGGTGGACTTGTCTCAGCATAACCTTGAACTTTGTGCTTTAGTCTTTACATCCACTAATGCTCTCCATTCCTCTCCAACTTTGACCTTTACAATGTTAGGCAAAGCCCAAATTAGGATGAATCCTAACCATGCCTTCTCTTCGACTTTTCCCAGGCTGCTGTGCACCACTGAGAATGTTATTAGATTATGTAGAATGTTCTTCACCTTCAGCCTTGTCCTCAGCCTTTGGACTGTTCTCAAGAGAAGTCTGTGTGCAGGTCACGAGCAAAGATGGTCATAGTGACATGCACACAAACGAGGTTGCTCAAATAGAGCAGGAAGCAGGGTGGAAGAAGGCTCAGTGGTAGCAGATTGAGCATGAATGGCTAGCGAAGTGGAAACTCGAAGCAGAAAATACTTATTCAGAAAGTTTAATAGCAAAGGGAAGGAGTACAACATATGAAGGGTTTATTTATTTGAATTGTGGGATAGGAGAGATGAGTGTGTGTTAGAGGCTGAGAAGAAAGGACCAGTAAAGAGGGACAGATTCAAGTTATAGGGAAGGGAAAGGATGGTTGCAACAAAAAGTCCAACAAAGAAGGAGTAACAAAGGTACCCCGAAAGATCCTATCTTTCTCTCTGTTTGAAACATTTCTGTATGCCTTTCTCTTTGGTTGAAATTATTTTTATCTTAAAATATTATTTGTCTTGGTGTTCTATAGTTTTATTACTTAGAGTCTCTGTGTAAATTTTTATTATGCTAAGTTTTCATTATACTTCTTTTTTTTTTTTTAATTTTATTGTTGTTGTATTACATCCATCCCCTTTTTGCTCCCCTCTGTCCCCCTCCCCAACCACCCATTCCCCCCAAAGTCAATCCCATCTGTTGTCCATGTCCATGGTTCCTTTATACTAGGTTCTTGTCTAAGCTGCTCCCCTTCTTTGCCTCATTATACTTCTTATATCTGAGAATTCGTATCTTTATCTAGATTAGGAAATTATCTCTTAACATTCTCTCTTCCTTGTTTTCTCAATTCTCTCATTCTAAAATTCATAATAAAAATAACTTGACAGTTTTAGTCTGCATGTGTTAGTCCCATTTTCTTATTTTTCCATTTCTTTATCTTTGTGAACTTAATTTTCTTTAGTTTTCCTGAATCTATCTTCTAGTTTACTAATTTGTTCTTCAGCTGCTTCTAATTTACTTAATTCATTTAAATCTCAATGGTACATTTTTTTACTTCTTAATATTTTATTTTGTTCTTTTTTAAATTGCTTAGTTTTTAAAGAAGCATCTTTCTTTTTGGTTTTGACATCCTCATTTCATATTTTTAATAATTTAAAATATATTTATCTTCAGGGGTTTCTCAGCTTGTCCTATTGCTGTCATTTTTAAGGGCCTAATCTTGCTGATTAGTCTCATTTTTTTTCTTTAATGCTTTCAATGACTTGTTTGTGCATTAGAGAATTTTGGATTGTGAGCTCATCCTAGTTATAATTTATTTGTGGCTTGATTTATGAAAATTTGTGGAAGTCTACATTACATCTATATTTATGTAGCTAGGAAAGGAAGAGTCTGTGTCCTCGGGAATTTCTGCTTTGACTTTTGCCAAAGATATCAGACAATGACTACCTTTTTTGTTCATTTCTCCTCCTTGGACATGTATTTTTAAAACCCAAATTCTCTGAAGCTCTGAAACAACGAAGTTTCAGAGGGTCTTAAACCCCTCCACCAGAACCCTGTTCATATCTCCATTTATCTTCTGGAAGGTGTTTTTTTAACTTATCCTTTCACTAATAGTTAACCCAGTGAGAGCCCTGCATTGCATATCAATTTAAGCTCCATAGGTTACTGAGATGATGACTTGTGTTCTTGTTAATTTCTGTAACTCCTCTCCTACCCCACACCCCAGGCAATGCCAGTTTATACTTTCCAATCTTATTCATACTTTATTCTTTGCTTTGAGGACCTGGAGATTTTACTAAATCTATGCAAGGTCAACTACGCCTTTAAAAGGATATTGGCTCTCCTTCCTTCCTTGGGTAGTTTCAACTCTTTTGCAACTAATTAATTACAGAATTTTAATTCATTGCTTATGTTACCCACTGGATGGGAAGCTTCCTACAGGCAAGAACCATATCTATTTTGCTTAGCAATAAACCCCACCATGGTCCCCGCATTGCTTGCTATGTAGTAGGTGACAAATACATGTTTGAGGAATAGATGCAGCTGTTGTGAGATTTAGATTCAAAATGGTGTGAAATTAGCATATAACATGTGCACAATCACTCAAACTCCTTTGTTTATGATGTCTATTACTTTTCTTTCTGTTTTTATGGATTCTTACCTCTGGAAAAATTAATAAGTTCTACATGACCTTTGAATGAGCCAACAATTTCTTCACCACTATCATAAACCAGTATGATTTGGAGCAGCTCCAGGCATGAAGGGTTAAAGGCTACTCCTCACACTTGGGGATTCTTGTATATATTTGGAAATGTGTAGGGGGGAGGATATGAATGGAAAACAAAGATGAGAATTCGTTCCTACTGGACTAACCCTTTTGACCTATATATCTTAACATCCTTTTTTTCTGACCTGTCTCTCCTCCAATTTGATGCATTCCCCACAACACTGAGGGCTTTTCTGGGACTAGCACAGAACTCAGTGTAAAAAGACCCAAGTTCTAGTCCAAGTCCCATCACTGACAAGCTATGTGATCTTAGGCAGTTCACTTAACATTCTTGTCTTAGGTTCCCAATAAGGGAAATGAGAAATTAGGTCTCTATTGAAAGGTATTTCCTAATACAAATAGCTATGACTTACTATAAAATTTCTTGCCTGCCAGACTGTCTTCAACCTTTCATCACTAGCAAATCAGCACTTTTTCTTTCTCTGGTTTGGTTTTCTACCTTCTGTCCGTCACTGTGCCAGTTACCTCTCTCCTTCCCATCCCCACCTTCACCAGCAGCTTAGTCCCTATTATAACAGGTAAGCTACTTAAGGGTGGTGTAATTGGTATATAGAATCTGCAGATTAATAAATGATTATCACTATAATAATAATAATTACTCCTGTACTTTTACCCTGATCCTTTGAGCTCAAATTAATCCTGCTCTGCCCTCCTAAATTGACAAGTAAATAGTTGCTTGGACTCTCCTAATAGAAGAATTTGTATTTTCCAAGTGTCTCACACGCCAGTGACACTTTGTCAATATCCTCCCTAATTTACCAGAGAGATGACAGTGGCACAGATGAGGGAGGAGGCTCTTTCAGGGCCTTATAATACTGCAGTAACTCCCCCTTCATCCATGATTATGATTGAAAGCCATAAATGGCCTGAAAAAGAGCATTTCACTGGGTTTTGGTGGTTTTAGGATTGGTTTTACTGGAATATCATGATGTGCATGGGCAAGTCACTTCACCTCTGAGAGTCTCATTGTCCTCACCTGCTATAACATGGGATTAGACCAGAGGCTCGGTAGGCATGGACCTTAGAGTCACATAGATTGCAACTCAAATCAGGGTGCTGCTCCTTTAGCAGCTGCTTAACTTTGGAGTCGTTCACTTTCCTGAGGCATAATTTCCTCCATTGTCTAACTGTCCAGCTCATAGGCTAAATGTTTCCATTTCAATTCACTCTACTTCATCTCCTATGCCGGCTATGCCACATCCTCACTCTCCAGTCTTCCTTTTGACCTCTTCTCCCTCCGGAAGCCACTCACATTCTTCACATTTGCTTCTTCCTACATAGCCTCGCACTCCGCAGAAATACACAGACTCAGGCTTAAAGTTCACTAGGGTGGCCGTCCTTCCTCCCGTGCCTAAGATCATCACCAAGGAAGCAGACATCTAATTAATAGTCTCCTTCCCTAGACCACCACCCAGCCCTTACTTGGGATCCTCTAGTGATAAGGACCACACACCTGCTAAATAATTCTTTACCATCTCAGATCACCTCTCTCTATCTTGCCCCTTTCTTTCAGCAAACTAGTATTTGCCATGTGCTGGAAAATACACCCCTTTAGTGTTGCATCTGACAGTTTACCCGCAAGGGAAGACATGGCTCCAATTATCTGGATCTCAGATTTAATAGTCTTGGAGATAAGTGTTGGCCTATCTTGGGTCAGGTGAGAACATGGCTCCTGTAATCACCATGTGAGGACGCAGTTGCCAGAAGAAAGAGGCAAGCTTGGCTGATAGTTATATTTTACCAAGATGTTTATTCTAAATTCATACACAAAAGCAAAACTCCAAGATTACCCTTGAAAATTCCTTAGGGATACACTGTATTGGAGAATTAAATCCAGTGTCTTGAAAGTTACCAGTGTCTTTCCCAGTGTTGGGACAGATTGTTGCTTCCTCACTAGATGAGGTTTGCAGGTTATGGTTAGTGATCCTGTGATCTAAAACAAAAATAAAAACAAACAAAAACTTATAAGCAGAGATTCACATTCATCTCACTAAGATGCTCTGTGGGGACATGTGTGGGCTGATTAATGCTGAGTGGAACATGGCGTGGCATTGCTTGTACCATTGACATAACACTCTCTCACTCTCTCCCTTCCTCATTCTGTCTTTCTCTCTTTTTCATGTGGTCATCTAGTGAATTCATGCAAATTAAAACATGAAGAAGTCGTTTCCCCTCTACTTCCACAAGCCTCTTCAAAGACCTTACATCCTAATCAGGACAACAGACAACAGACGGGTAGTAAAACGGGATGGTAGCCATAACAGAAGCATGTGCACAGTTCATTGAAGAGGTGCCTAATCCAGAAGAGGGGGGTCAGGGGAACTGCCCATGGGAGGAGGCAACCAACCTGAGACCTAAAGGCAAGATACAAGTTAGTCAGAGGAGGGAAAAGGATGTTCTAGGAAGAAGTGTACAAAGTTCAGGGGGCAAGGGAGAGCTCATCATACTAATTCAGGATAGGCTTTGAATGTGAATACATGGTAGGAGAGTAGGAGCCCAATGATTATGGAGAGCTTTGAATACTGCACTGGGGAGTTAGGAAATTATTCTAAAAGCAATAGAGAGCCATTGAAGCAAGGGAGAGGCATGGTTGGGCTGTGTAGTAAAGAAAATGTTGGTTGTGACTTGTAAATTAACTTGAAGATCTGCAGCAGATCAGAGCAGGAGATCAATGAAGGACATTGTAATAACCTAGCCCAGAGACCGTCATGGCCTGAATCATGGGCTGTGGACATGTTGCAGAGGAAGGAATCTGGGATGCTCTCCCAAATGTCTGGCTTGAGCAACTCAGTAGATGGGGGTGCCCTTGACTTAGGTAAAGAATAATGAGGGTAACTGCCCAGTTTCCAACTGCTTCCAAACTACTCTTCATATTTCCTTTCCTGTCAACCCTTTGCTTCCTTCTCCCCACTTCCAGACGACCGAACCCAGGGTAGCAAAAACTTTCCCATCTTCTTTGGGTAGGAGTCTAGGCTAAAAGACCTCAGAAAGAACCTTCTAATTTCAAGGCCTAGATTTCTTAGTCCCTAACCTGTGCCTGGATAGAGGCACAGAGAAGGGGGGTGTAATGGGATACAAAGAAAAATCTGTTGCTGGGATAAAGTATGGCTACAATAGCAGTTGAGAAACAATGACAGTCCCCACTTTCCCTTGGTAACTCAAGTCCCAATGTGCCGATTGCCTTGTCATTTCCCATCTCTTCAGGTCAAATCTCCCCTGGCGATGGCTTACCTCGCCAACGTTCGCCTCATTTAGGTCAGAGCCTGGAAAGCCCATTTCATGCCACAAGAGACGGCCACACAAAGAGCCAATGAGAGCAGGAAATCTGCTACGTGAACCCTTGACCATGGATGAATTCCTTCTGACTCTTCTGTTTTTGGTACACACCAAAAGGCACCCATGAATCCTGGTTCCTAGGATTAAGAGATTACCTTTGGAAAAAGAAAGAAAAATAGATAGTGTTAATTAATTTTCACTTCAGGCCTCCACCCTTTTCCTGCTCTCTGTTCCTCCTTTGTCTGGTTCCAGGGAAAACCTGTGGGCGAGGCCCAGCCTGTCAGCACGGTTGGCTCCTCCACAGCCCGGGACTGACTGCGGCCACTGTGAGCCACCCTGCCCCTGCCACTCCTCTTTCCCTCCAGCTCTTACACAACAGGTAAGCAGGCAGATGGTGAGTCCAGCCTGCAATTTTCTTTCTGGGCTCTCAAAGAAGCGCTTTGTTAGTTAATGTCAACCTCACCCCAAAGGCCTGCAGTTTGAGCCAATGAAGCTGAGCCCAGATGGGACGCAGGCTTCTGTGAAGGGTGCCGGATGGATGAGGACTTGCTGGTGGCCTCTGGGCTAACGTTGGCATCCATGTGTTTTCCAAGACAAGAGAGGTCTAGCACTTTCAAATCTTTTCTAAAACTCACCTCCTAAAGGAAGCCCTCCTGATTATTCCCATTCCTGTTCTGATCGGGTGGTCATTGAACAGCCTTTTCCCTCTCTTCCTGAAGCATTTCATCCATTGAAAATACCAACAGCAGGGCACTTGCTTGAGCCAAAGACAAATTTAAATCAAGAATCAATCAAAATCCCATGTTCTTTCTACTATACCAAACTGTCTGGTTCGCACAATACTCCTGAATCAGAATCCTTCATTTTCATTCCAGATGCCCAGTGAAGGGGTCATATCCTTTCAGGGGCCTTGCCTGGCTCCTTTGCAGGGCTCAGCGTGACAGAACACTCATGGCCAGAAATTGCTCGAACATAGCAGATTTTGTCTTTCTGGAAGCCTGAGGTATGTTAGGAGTATTTGAACGAAGCTCTTCGTGGTTCTAGGCCATAACATTCCCCTCATCCAGGCAGGCACTGTCAAGGACTTCTGACATGGTGACATTCAGATGAGGGTACAGAACAACGAGACTTAAGAAAAGATATTGGACATGCAGCTTAACAGGCCTGTGCCATGTTCTCCATCGCTTGACTTGTCAGCATCAAGTGGCAGCTAGAGAAACAGAGGCTGCACAGGGGAACACTTCAGAGCGTGAACTTTGAAATCAGTTGGCTTCAGTGAGCTCCAGTCCTGGCACTCTCATTTATTTATTCATTGAGCAGTCTTCAAAAAGCTTACTTACCTCTCTCTAAATTATAGTTCCTTGTCTGTAAAATGGAATTTGTAATAACAATGTAAGGAAGATGTCAGTTGTGAGGGTTAAATGAAGTAATATAATTACACTTACTACATGGCACTTCTTCAGTAAGTAGTGACTGGTATAATGAAATAATTCTATACTGACAAGTCCAGGATTTGGTCTGAATTCTTTCCCTTGGCTCTGCAACTTTGAGCAAGTAAGTCATTTATCCTCTTTGGGTCTTAGCTTCTCTTCTTTAGTGAGGGGTTAGGCTGGTCATCTCCACATTCCCTCTCAGCTATGAAATTCAACCTGTGTCCTCCTGCCTCATCTCCATGTCTGACTCTCAACCACTAGTAAGCCTCTCAAGAGCAGGGACTGTTTTGCTTAAGCCCCAGAGCCAAGAACAAAAAAAAAAAAAAAAAAGAGAAAAGCTTAATAGCTCTTAGGGTATTCCCCCCTGTCCCCAGTAGAAAAACCCCAAGTTTGGGCAGCTGGGATTATCTTTCTTGGTCCCTTGGGGACTCACAATGTAAGTGATGGAGCTTCATCCACTGCTTTGACCTTCATGCCGCAAAGACATCCTGGCAAGGTCAAAGCATCAAACATGCTAGAGAAAGGCTGACTGAGGGCTGGTGATTCATGGCTGGAAGGCCCATTTTCACCTCCTCATCTCACTGGACTTGAATCCAATCAGAATGAAGGAACATCAGCCCATGTTACGCTGAAGAGCATAAAAATTCTGCTACCACCTTCCTTTTCTTTTCCAGTAGCCCAAGCATGGCTGGTCTTAGAGCAAAGTTACTTTATCATCTGCGTAGCATGAGACCCCTAAGTCTTCATTCCACATCCTCTCTTCAATTCTTTTCAAAACAGACAAATAAAACATAGAAACTTCCAAGTTTACATTCATTGAACTTCTAATTCTTTCTTCTTTGTACCTTTTCAAGACCTTGGTGCTTTAGTTAGACTATTTCTGTTGGCTTGAGAGACAAGTGTTGTGAGAATGTGAAGAAGAGGGAACCCTTGTGCACTGTTGGTGTGAATATAGACTGGTACAGCTACTTTGGAAAATAGGAGGGAGGTTCCTCAAAGAATTAAAATGAGAATGACCATATGATCTAGCCAACCCACTTTTATGTATGTCTCTGAAGGAAATGAAATCACTCTCTCAAAGAAATAGCTGCACCTTCATGTTCATTGCAGCATTAATCACAATACATAAGAGATACAAGTGTATAGATGGATAGTAAAAAATATTCATACATATGTGAGTGATGGAATATTACTCAGCCATAAAAAGGAAATTCTTGCTCTTGTGACAACACTGATAAACCCTGAATTATGCTGAATGGTGAGAGGTTGGTTAAAAAATACAAACTTTCAGCTGTAAGATGAATAATTTGGGGGACTCTAATGTTATAGCCTGGTGACTATAATTAATAATACTGTCTCTACTTGAAACTTAAGAGAGCTTATTTTAAATCTACTTCCCCAAAAATACTTGTGTGAGAGGATGGAGGTGATAACTCATCTTATCGTGGTAATCATTGTGCAATATATACCTGTATCATGTTTTATATTAAACTTATGTTAGATGTCCATAATATGTTACAGGTCAATAATAGCTCAATAAAGCTGGGGGAAAAGAAACCAATTTGCAACTACCATATGACCCAGCAATTTTATGCTTGGGCATTGTACTAATGAAATGAAGACTTAAAAGTTATGTTTATACAAAACCTGGCCACAAATGTTTACTGTAACTTTATTCATAATAGTCAAAAACTACAGTGCCCTGTCTGGTGGCACAGTGAAAAAGGTGTGAGCCTGCAAACCCAAAGGTCGTTGGTTCGATTCCCAGCCAGGGCACATAACCAGGTTGCAAGCCAAGTCTCCAGCCAGGTCCGTAACTGGAGGCAGGTGAAAGGAAGCCAAGTATTCTTCAGAAAACTTTGAGTCCGGAATCATTTCCCATCTACTTTGTCATCATCTTTGTGAGGGAACAGGACAGAGAAAATGTGGTGTAGTGGAAAGACCATGGAATTTCAAGTTAGTCATACTGGAGTTCAACTCTTAACTGTGTCCAATGTGCTAATGTGATCCTATCAACTTATTTAATTTAACTAAGCTTTACTTTCTTCATCTGTAAAATGGGGATGCCCATATTCCTCATAGGGTTGTTTTAGTATCATAATGTATACAAAATATCTGGCAGGTGGCTGGTGCTCATTAAATGGTGCCTATTCTTATTTTCTTCCAACATGAAATTTTTTAAATAGGAAATAAAGCCTTCCATTCCCTAAAAAAAAAAAAAAAAAAAAAAAAAAAATCAATAAAATAATAGTGGAGGAAACCAAGCGCCTGCATTCTAAAGTGTACGCAATTAGTAGCTGAGGAGGAGTGGAACACACAGGTCAGGCAAATTCTCACTAGGCATCTTGGAAACATGAGACCTAGAGTATCTACTTAACAGGCTCCTGCTTGGAGTTCTCCTGTCTAGTGCTAGAGTGATTCATGCTAAGGTTCCCTTCCTGATGCAGGTTTTTCTGTCTGAGATTCAACACAGTGTTAATCAAAATCTGCACAGGGATTTATCTAAACTGACAAGCTGTTTCTAAAATCAATGCAATAACGCCTAGAGTCTCCAAAACAATCAGGTTGAAGAATGATCCTAGAAAAATGAAAATATGTTTATACTAAAACCCATACATACATGTTCATAGCAGCTCTAAAACTGCCAAAAAATGGAAACAATCCAAATATACTTCAACAAGTGAATGGATAAGCAAACTGCAATACATTCATAAGATGAAATGGTAGCCGGCAAACGAAAGGCATGACATTGATACATGCAACAACTTGGTTAAGTATCAAAGGCATTTTACTGAGTGAAAAAAGCCAGTCTCAAAAGTTTACATACTGTATGATTTCATTTATATATTTTCTAAAAAATGAAGCTGTAATAACAAAGAATGGATTAGTGGTTGCCAGGGATTAGAAGTAAGGAAACGGTGAAACTGTTCACATTCTGAATGTGGTGATGAGTACATATATTTACATTTGTGTTAGAATTAATAGCACCATATAATATTAAAAAGTCCCTTTTACTATATGTCAATTTTAAAGTTACATTTTAAAAAGATAAACTATCTGACTTCCCAATTTATTATAAATTATAATAATAAAGACTGTGTGCTACTTGCATAAGGATAAACAAATAGATAAATAAAACAACAAAGAGAACCCTGATATAGACCCACCTTTATATGGTAACTTATTTGCAAAAAGATGGAAAATCAACCCAAGAGAAAAGAAAGTTTTTTCAATAAACAATACTGGAACAACTCTATGTCTACATGCAAACGATGCACTCTTACTGCTTATCACACACAATTAATAATTTAGAATGGATCATAAACCTAAACATAAAAGCTAAAGCTATAAAATTGATGGAGGAAAACTTTAAGAGAATATTTTTCTGACCAAAGATGGGTGAAGATTTCTTTAGCAAGATTCAGAAAACAATACAAAGAATATTTGAAGATCACTCATGTGTGGCTATCTCTCCATATTTCTTACTTCTGTATCCAAGTCTCATGAGGATGTGGCCTATAACCAGCATCTGAAACATATGAGCCTACCATAGCTGGGAGAGGTCTGCAGTTGGGAATGTTCTGGCTTCTTCCTTGGGAAGAAAGAGTTTGTAATACGGTAGGTTATCAAAATGTAAGGAGGAGTTGAAAGTTATAGGATGATCACAAATAATTCATATCCACTACACAATAACGTAATTGATTTAAATATCCATTTATAACTCCTGTTATCCATAGTGCACACTTAAGAGTTAGTACACAGCCCTGGCTGGTGGCACAGTGGATAGGTGCCAATCTGCAAACCCAAAGGTTGCTGGTTTGATTCCCAGCCAGGGCACATAACCAAATTGCAAGCCAGGTCTCCAGCCAGGTCTGTAGCTGGAAGCAGGTGAAAAGCAACCATACATTGAGGTCTCTCTCTCTCTCTTTCTCTCTCTCTCCCCCTTCCCCTCTCTCTGGAAATAATAAATAAAGTCTTTAAAAAAAAAAGTTTATACACACAGACACACAATCTCAATCTCAATAGCTCAAAGGTCTTGGAGCATGATCAGTAAGAACCTCAGTTTAGACTTTATATCCCCATACTACTTTCTTCCACTGAAATGGAAGTGCAGGTGATAGAGAAAGAAGCCAAGTTAGCCCACAACACAAAACAGTCTTGCCTGAGACAGGAAGGCTAGATCTGGTACCAGGAATGTCCTTCCCCCTAGAAATTCTGTCGTTCTGTCACCATGCAAAATGCTCAGTGACCCTTGCTACAATCTTGCCTGGTGATTCCTCTATTTATAAAGCAGAATTTCTGGGTAGAAATTCTTGGCAAACGTCAGGCTGCCTCTGTGCCAAAATAGGATTAGGGTTCTCTGCACCTCGATCACACTGCTTGTTTCCAGAAGAGAGAGGGGTAAGCTGTGGCTATAATTGCAACATGTCCAGCCCTACCTGACCCCCAGGAGCCCACCCATCATGCCCATTTGGGGAACAGCTAATGTCCCCTGCCTCTTCTGGGGCTCAGGTAGCTGGGCACTTAGGCCAGGGCTCTTCTGTATGATGACATGGACTCCAGTGTTTGCAGCAGAAGCAATACCACCTGGGATTAAAGGATTGCTGCCTCTTTAAATCTGATCTCTCTCAGAGCTATTAGTAAGCTGTTCTTTGGCTCATTTTTCTCACCGTCGTTCATTCAGGACTATGATTTGATCCAGAGAAATAGATTTCTGTGTTCAGGAGGATCTTTTTAAGCCAGAAGGTCTATGGTAGGAGATTGTCATTAGTGAGATACATTCATCAAAAACCTTATTACCAGCGCTATTCTAGGACGTGGCATGAAGAGAAGCAGGAGGCATATTCCCTGCCTCTCGGGACGATAGCTGAGTGCAGACACGGGGCCTTGGATGGGTCCGTAAAGGCCAGGCGTGACTCACAGCCAAACCACAAACTATGGTGCTGACATCAAATCCACTGCTGTTCACCTCCATGCAGGTCCTGGTTACCTGGTCCCAGAGCTATTGGAACAGCCTCTTCTCTGGTGTCTTCACCTTCAACAGCTCTCTTCCTTTGCCCACCCCGAGCACCCATTATCTTTTTCAAACACCTCCAGGCATTCCCTCTTCTCAACCTTTTTGTTAAAAATATTGATAGCTTCCCCCATCATGGGAAATATCACCAAAAGCTACTTCATATTCAGAGACTATTTTATATTATTAATCCAGACAGCATCTACCTCTATTGAAATAATTCATACTTACACCTTGGCGGAGTAGCTCAGTTGGTTGGCACATCCATCTGCACACCTAAAGGTTGCAGGTTCAATCCCTGGTCAGGGCACATACCTGGGTTTGATCCCTGGCTGAGGTGTGTAGGGGAGACAACCAATCAATGTTTCCCTCTCACATTGATGTCTCCCCTATGTCTCCCCTTCTCTTTCTTCCCCTCTCTCTAAAATCAGTAAGTATGTCCTTGGGTGAGGACCATGTTAATGCCAAGGCTAAGGGTTTGACAAAAGCTAGTAATTAGCAAATGTAATTACTGCGCTTTAGTTTATATTTTCATTCCCAGAGGCAATTATTCGGTTAAGTATATACTTTGGCCCGATTACAGATGGTAATAAATGAAAGTGTATTCACATTTCCTCAAGAACGCCTGAAATTCACAAATCTAGCCAGGCTCACCCGACACTTGTTATCACCCTTAATCACAGCAAAAGCCTGAGTTACGCAACCAATGGGCCTGAAGAAATGAGACCATGATCTGGGAACATGCTAATTATCTTTTTGGCTGTGGCGTATTAATTGACTTGCAGTCTTCTCTGATCAGGAAGAGGAAAAAAGCCTTAAAGAGAATCTAGTCCAACTTTCAACCCAATACAGAATGACCTCTGCTCTATCAGATGAATCATTTCCTGGCCCTTGAGAACTATAATATCAGTGACAGCATAGCCTTACTTTCTGATAACTGTAATCATTGTGAAAATCACCCTTGATTTGGCAGAGACAGATTAGATGCTCAGTAGACCCATTTCTTCTTCCTGGGAGTACAACTAGACTTCATTTTCTGTGTTTCCTTCCATTAGAGAAGGCATGTGACTTAGTTCTAGCCACTCTAGGCAGAGGGATGTGTCCCATTTCTAGCCCTGGAAACTCTCCTGTTCTCTGCCTGTCATCTGTCAGCTGGATGCAGACGGCTCAGGGAGGCAGTTGGTCCAGCACTGTTGCCAAAGCTAATGGTTGCTGGTTCAATGCCACCTGGGTTCATGGGCTCCGTCCCTGGTAAGGGCACATACAAGAGGCAACCAATCAATGCTTCCCTCTCACATTCATGTTTCTCTCCCTCTTCCTCCCTCCATTTCCCTTTTTAAAAAAATAAATAAATAAAAATCTTTTTTTGTTTTTTTTAAAGTAGGAGATGCCCTAAAATGAGGTTCCTGAGCCACACAAAAGAACTGCCTGATTGGGAATAGACACATTGGACAATCACAGAAGTAAAACATAAATTTAATTGTGTGAAATGACAAAAATTGGGGGGTTGTCTCTTAGAGCAATTAGCGTGCTTTGACTTGTACAAAATTTGATACCTTGAAACAGAGTCCTGCCATCTCAAATATGTATATATACATGTGACATTGGCTGAGCAGTGAAGTAATAGCAAGAAAAGTGATAATGAAGGGAAAGAAATGTATTTGTGATGGCAAAATATTAGATAAAATAGTGCCTGTGATAACTTGGGAAACAGGCCCTTGGATACCGAATGTACGTGTAGCTCTACTGGTAAGGGTTGGAAAGAGTCCCAGGGTTAGTGTGTATTGGCTACTATTGGCTAAGCTGGATAAATATTACAAAAAATGTGCCCTGACTGGGACTCAAACCCACAACCTTTTGCTGTATGGGACTATGCTACACCCACTGAACCACCTGGATAGGGTGAAAGACTTCTTTTTTCTTTTTTTAAGGAAATGTGGAGGTAAACTTATCTGCTGTGAGCGAGGCAAAGAACGCCTGCAATCCTCATTGCAGACGGAATATAATGTGTCTGGAAAAAAGAAGAATGGTTTCCACAAGGCGTTGCAGGAACCAGTGAGGTCGCCCCACAGGAACAGATATGGTACCCCTCTCATTTCCCATGGGGTTTCCTCCTGCAGCTGCCTGAGGCCCTTGTGCAGACAGGCAGGAAGTAGATGGTTCAATTCACAAGGGGTTGGAGATTTTGCTAGACAGCAACGACAAGAAGAATAATAGAAAGGAAGTTAGATTATTAATGGAGCATGAAATCTAAGGTGAATAAGGAATGAAAAGAAGAAAGGAAGAGAAAGCTAATATTTTGTGAGAAAATAAACCTGTGGAATGGGGGTTCTGATGGCACTTCAGAAAAGTTGTAGGGGAAGTAGTTGAACTAAGAATGAGAAGAATTGCAAACTGATCAGAGGGCAGAGAGGAAATGCTTGAGAAAGCCATTTTCAAGGTAGAGAAGGTTTGGATGGTGACAAGATTCACACTGTGGCTGCTGAGGTAGGACACTTAGGGTGAATTGGGGTCAAAGGAAGAAAGTCCCTATAGAATTGTTACTGGAAAGATTGGATATTGTTCAGGGCATCACAAGAGCATTACTGAACATGCTCTCTGTCCCTTAATTTCCTGTAAGTTGACATTTTGATGTAGAAGCTTGATCAGGTTTAAGCTTGGTTATTTTTTTTTTTTTTGCAAGACTCCTTCATAGGTAGAGGTGTGTACTTTTATAAGGACACACAGAATGTCTGGCTATGTCTCTTTCTGGGATGCTAGCTTACCTTGGCAATCTTCACCCAGATTCGTTAACTCAATAAAGATCTGAATGGTGACTTTCTAAATCAACCATTCCTTATTTACTTATTATCTTCCATGACTGCTTAGTTACCCAGAAGCACAGTTCATAGAGAGTAAATGCTTGTTTTCCCCCCTTTATTTACCAGTTCTTAACATCACAAATTGCTTCCCTAGCATCTATCCTAAAGTGATGAATTGCTTTTATTTTTTAAATTCTGAACACATGGATTTAAAAATATTTGATGTACTTCAACCTGTTGCCATTATCATTCTTGATGACACTTTTGGAAGCATCTTCAAGTTAGCTGCTATGTCCCCTGTGTCCTTTGGACAGGACCTAGTGGTTTTTGATACTTCACTGCTTTCTGGCACAACAAGGCATTCCGAATCAAACTTTTGCAATTCCTGCCCCAAACCTGGAATGAGCCATCCCAAAGAGTCCTGGTTCCTTTTAGTGGGAAATGGAATTTAGAGGCCATAATTCAAATGCTAGGAGTTTTCATTGACTTTGGGTTGGTTCATCATTATTTTTAAATACTTTCAAAAGGCAGAGCTAGGAAACACTTTAAAAAAGATAAAATGCATCGTGGGTTCATACTGATTTCAATCAGTTTAACATTCATGGAAACAATACATCAATTTACAAATAAACTGCAAGTGGGAAGAAAAATGATGGAAAGGGAACCTGTTGGTAAAAAGAGACTTAAGGAATATACCACCTCTTAAGTTCAGATGTAAGGTCTTGATTCTGGCTGGAAAATAGCCACACCTCCCCACCTTCCATAATTGAGACAACTATTTTATTTTTTAAAGTTCAGAACAGCTGTAAGAAATCAAAAATCAAAATATCCATACCAAACCTACTAAATTTTACTCTTTGATCGTATTGCTACAAATATGACTCAGAAAATATTGAGAATCCCAAATGTTTAAAGAACATCTGAAAGGTTGAACTGGATAGTGGACACCAATGCTAATTATGGCTAATGTAATTTCTCCTATAGCACAAAAGAGAGCTATAAATGTATTAAATATAGCTTGGTAAATAGGGACATCTACAACCCCATCTTGGAAATCAAAAGGAAAGATTGTAGCCCTGGCAAGTGTGATTCAGTTGGTTGGAGCATCATCCCGTGAACAGAAAGGTTGAGGGTTTGGTCCCAGCCTAGGCATGTTAGGAGAGACAACCAATGGATGTTTCTCTCCCTCTCTCCCTCCTTTCCCCTCTCTCTAAAAATCAACAAACATGTCTTTGGATAAGGATTAAAAAAAAAGAAAAAGAAAAGTGTTTTACCTTGATTTAGAGCAGTGATTTTCAACATTTTCCATCTCATGCCATAAATAAACAAATGACTAAAATTCTGCAGCACACTAAAGTGCATATTATATTTTTCACCAATCTGACAAAAAACAGGTATAACTTTGATTCGTTCACACTGGAAGGCTATGGTTGTACTGGCTGTTATGTTTTCATGTGACCATCTCAGGGAAAAGAGGTCAGTGCCCCCTGACTAAATAGTCAGGGACTGAATATTTTAAAAATTCTTGCAACACCATAGTGTCTTGTCACACAGTGGCTGAAAATCGCTGGTCTAGAATAATAGAATAGAATGTGGGATGGAGAGTCATATTTCACGTTACCTCATCCAATCTACAAGGCTATAAAATCATTAGATATTTACGTGTACAGTGGAAGGAGCCTCCCAGTTCTATTTTAAATCCTTTGCACATTATCCCTTCTGCACTAATTTAGTGCTGATGGATTCTAGAAAAAGCTTTCCATGGCTAAGCCCTCATTGCTCTCTTGAAATGTAAATTGTTTTCTTTAGGGTTTTGCATTTGACTTGCTGAAAGTAACTAACATATGCAGGGCAGGTAATGATGGGTTGGAAACTACCCCAAATCCAAGGGCAATTATTAAATCTTGCTTATATGCTGAAAAGGTTGAAAGCTGGTCCTTTCCCTTCACACAGTCCCATTCACCAAAAGAGCGTCAGATTTTTTTAGCTACAAAGACTATGACTTCAAATAAGTTTAAATTAGTGCCTTTAATTTCAGCACATATACAATAATATGTAAACGTTTAAAAGATATATTCTAAGCACCTATTTGTAAATCTGGAAAGAAGCCTGAATAAGGTATATTAAACATTAGAACTTCACTTGAATTGAGCTCACAGCAACCTCTTGTTACTTCTGTAAATACTTTTTCTCACCTGTCTGAATAAAACTAACTGCCTTTGGAGCACACCCTGTGTCAGCCAGTGTTTTAAATTGTTAGAATATGAGTCTATGTAACTTGGTTGATTCTGGAGAGGAGGTCTTAATCAGCTGCTTCCATGGGCAGAAGCCCTTTTTAGAAACACACACTCGTTGAAAACTTTGGTTGCATGACCACACTGGTGTTCCAGGGTCCAGATAAGCAAACTAGTCTTGATAACAGAAGCAAACATTTGCCATCCTTAGAAAGCGACACAAGACACCCAGCTTCCAACACATCTCAAGCTTTTTATTATGCGAGTGGACACTCCTTCTTGCCTCATGCCTGCAAGCTGAGCATCTGTTTTGATTGTCATTTTTTATTTACTGATTTGAGGAGGGGGAACATTGAGTTGTTCTAGCTATTTATGCATTCATTGCTTGATTTTTGTACATGTGCTAACCAGGGATCCAACACACAACGTTGGTATAAGGGATGACACGCTAACCACCTGGCCAGGGCCTGAACATCCGCTTTCATGTACGTTGTATCATGTGATTGGGCTTCGATTCATAGCAACTTTCTCATGTTAATGGCATTTATTTGCATTGAACACAGGGCGCAATAAATCAATAAACAAATGGCTCAGCAGCTCCTACCTCGATTCTACAAGCTCCTATTTTGTGCTCCTCCCACTCTGGGGCAAAAGCCAGGGTCCTCAAGCACTGCTTGGCGCTCCGTAGTGAGGACAAGCGTCTGGTACTGGGCTTCAGATACGCCCCTCTGTTGGAGTTTCCTCCAGATGCTCTCACCTCTTCCCAAGGCCACTGCAGAAAGAGATGACAATACACTCCCACACCCTGGACCACACACAATGAAAGAGGTGACAGGAACTGCACTGTTGCAGGTCCCGGTGGGTGGATGGAGGGCTTGACCATTCACACTTGGGGGACACCGCAGTCCGGGGTCTGCACCCCAATTGTGAGGCATACCCCAGTGACAGCATGGTAGCAGAGGCAAAAGCAGGCGCACAGGAAGCTGGGGACACGTGGTCTGTCTACCTCAGTGCTTCCCCCTGCGGTCACAGGCCCCATTCCGCGGGCTGGGAGGTACATTCACCCAGCTGCCTAGGGTGACCCTGCGAGGTGTTCCAGCGTGCTGTCTCGGCTTCCCCATCTCTGAGTGGGGGTGATAGCAGGACCGACTTCCGAGGGCTGCTCTGAGGATGAAATACGACAACGCAAATAGCCCCCATCACAGGGCTGACTTAAAATCAGAGGGCAGAAAGAGACGCAGCCCCGGGGTCTTGCGATTTTCTGCAGGGCCCTGTGTGCTGGAGAGGAAAGGCCACCCCAAGGAGGGAAGCCTGGGCAGAAACAGAAGGAACGTTTCCCAAGCAGCAAGGCTCAGCCTGACGTGCCTGGAGGTTCTTGGCAACCACGTGGAGCAGGTGCGCTGCGGCTCAGCCTGCCCCAGCGGTATGCCCTGGGGCCGCCGAGACAAAAGAATGAACTCTAGACCCCTGCGTCCTGCAGCAGAGATGACACATGGCTTGATGAACAGGGTGATTCAAGGCAACTCTGAGGGCCCTTGTTGCATTCTTGAGCTATAGGAGAGGCCGGTGCTTGGGTTTCGGTTGGTCTTGGCCTTCTCACCGACCTGGGGCCTATTTCCTCCTCCTCTCCCCTCCCTCGCTTCTCCCCACCTTCTCTTTAAAAAATGCTTAGAGGCTTTTAGTCAGTGAATGACCTTATTCATGAAGCAGGCGTGCTGACAGTTTGCAGAGCTAAATGGACACTTAACAGTGTGTCTAATAAATCTGCAACAAAAATAAACAGAAGGGAAGAGGGTTTGGGAACGAAACGAGGTCGGGTATGAAAGGAGCCTGTCACGGTGATTTACCGCAGCCTCTCCACGTCCCCTCGTGGCCACTGCTGACCTGGGTTTACCAGAGGCCGACACGGGGCCGGCAGGCCACCTCAGAACAGAGCCGTGTGGGCGCAGACAGGCAGCCGGACAGGAGGCAGGGAAGGCCACTGCCGCCACTGCCCAACGGCGAGGCAGACGCAAAACGCAAAGAAGCAAAAACAGGCTGGTGCCCAACTGCCTTCCCTTCAGGATCCACCCCCAGATTACAAGGGGTATTACCAGGATCTCTCTGCCCTCCCCAAACCACCCTCCACCCAGGATTTGGTTGACAATCTGGGATTAGGGGCAGATTCAGGTGAATTTAGCAAACACCTGTTGTTCCAGTGTTAATCACCCTTCCAGGTGCACAAGGGGCCTAAGACGTTAACCCTCTCTTAGCGGGCCCGGCCTGGTGAGGACATGCTTAGGGATGCATATTCCATGAATCACCTTCTCACAGGTGAGGGCAGGTGTAAACACTGCAAACACCTAGGTTCCCCAAGAAGATTCTTCAAGCTCATTGAGGGTGAGGCCACATCACGACCTTCACCCCCATTAGCACTAGCACGGAGCTCCCCACAGGAAGGGGCTGCAGAAATACCTGTTGACCTGTTACCACTGCTTACGTCTGCCTTCTAAGGCAGAAGCTGCTGACCCCACACAGCTCAGGGCCCTCTCTTGGTCACTGCGGTCTCTCCCAGTGTTCTCCGCAGCAGGTGGGGGCGATGTTCCTGGCTCCTGCCCATCCCAAGGTTGTAGATTTGACTCCAGCTATGACCTTCACCTCACTCTCTAGGATGAGCTCACCTCCTTTCAGCTCCCTCTTGACATCGCCTGTTAGACCTACGCGACCTCACCCGTGCACGGCCAGCTACCAGGGATAACTTTGGCCGGGGCAGGATTTTGGCTTTTTATCGAGACACATGCCTCAGTGAGTGTTTGTCTCCCTCCCAGGCTGATGGCGGCAACACTGCCCGCCATCCCCTTGAGGGGAACTTCTCCCAGGGTCTCTTCTTCAGAGCCCTGGCAATACCTTTCCCCAAGGAATTAGCGAAATGGAGGTGAACTGATCCCTGGTCATGGGGGCCTTCAAGTATGGGCTCCCCCATGCTGCTCATCCTCTTGTCCCTGGGGAAATGGGCCCAGCATGGCTGCCCTTGGGTGATGGGAATGTTTCTGCAGGTGACAAAGAGATTTTTGCTCTGCCTTCCCTCTTGCCTCTGAAGGATGCTGGCACCCCCTCCCCCTGCCCCCCCCCAGTGCCACCACGGCCAATGAGTGTGGCTCTAACAGTGATCAGTGACCAGGAAAGTTGCTCCATGATGTGCAGCCTCAAGGCTTCACGGCAGCGGGTTGCACTGCCACACCACTGGGAGCATAAAACCTCTAGACATCCGGAGAGATGTCGGCAGGAGACCTGGAGCCTCCAGAGCCTCCAATTGCCTGTCTATGGGCCTTCAGAGGCCGAGGCACAGAGAAAGGAATCGGCATGGAGAAGCTGCCTCAAGGACTTTACACTCTAACAGGGAAACAAAACAAATGCATGCCCTGTTCGGAAATGGGGTGGGCAGGACCACAGTGACCAGGACACAGGGCGCATTGAGAGGAGTCGGTAAGATTAGGCTGGCGAAGATGCAGGATGGAGTAAGGAAGAGGCAGCTTCAGACGCTTATGTGGGGAAGGGGCAGGCCCAAGGAAGCGGAAGCAGGTAGGAACAAGGACGGGGTCCCCTGAGCACAGGGCAGCCAGGGGCACAGCCTTGCAGATCGGAACTGAGAGGCTCCTTGGAGGACCGGCAGCTGAAAGAGCAGAGCCCCGGAGGCCGACGGAGCAGGGAGTGGAGAGGGTACTGACGGACACAGACACACGGCAGCAGCAGCTCCTGCAGGCTTGACGGAAGCAGGAGGTTCAGTGCACAGAAATCCCGAGGAACGAGATGCAAAGCGCATTTCAGCTCTCTCACCCCAATACCTCCCACCCTTCAAAGGAGCCTCAAGGTATGATGAGGGGTAAGCCTTAGATGGCGTCTGCAGAAAATGGCCGGAAAACCTGGCCATCATCTAGCAGCGGACCCGGGCAGGAGGGGTGTTGGGGAGGACCCTTTGGGACGGTCTTCAATCTGGTCCTGTGAAGTTCCTGCTAATTTTCTGCTGGTGGACACCATGCAAGCAGGCTGGTAAAGCACAGCCTGTTGAGGAAAGAGTTCCCACCTCACAGCCCAGCTCCAGCCCAGCCCTGAGCCAGGGCATGGGCAGCAGCTGGGTAAAGTGAGGTTCATAGGTGATGAGACGGGCAGGGGAACTCTAAGCACCTGTGGAAGGGAAGGGACAGTCACATAGGTCCCCAGACCCTCTTTCCAAGACCATTCTAGAACACACCAAGTGTCTGAGAAAAATTTGAACCTGGCCTGTTTAAGGTCAGTTTCTGACAGATTTGTTCAGACTAGTTTAAGGGCACACAGCTATAGCACGAGACCCATTTGGTCACGTTTTGAGGCTCAGCGAACCGTGTGGACCGTAGAGGCAAACCTGAGAGCACAGGAACCAGGAATGTGAGCTCGTTGCTAGGTAAGCACCCTCAACACCTGAGAGACCAGCACCCGCTCCAGGTGGCCTTCCCTGTCTAACAGGAGAGATGGGAGTGGGACGCAACTCTGGCTGCTTCACCTGTGCTGCCTGGGAAGCAACCCCCAAGCCCCGCCCTCATTCAAAGCTGAACTTCATGGAGCTGAAGGCTGCTGAGAGCATGTCCACCCCAGCAGCAGCTGCCCCTGGAAAGGCATGGGCTTATTGGCATGGGAGGAGAGATGGCTGTGACTGACGAGGGCCCTCAGCGGGCATCTGGCCCTGGGCTTGGCTCTAGCTCTTGTGCAGGAAAACGCAACCTCTCTCTGACTCATGAGCTTCCTGTAAAACCAGAAGAAACAGCCTATCTCACAAGCCAAGGGGGCAGCATCAGCTAACAGAGATTGTTAGAAGCGCTCTCAGTCCTCACGGAGCAGGTCAGTTTGCCTGGGCCCTCTCTCTCCCTTCCTCTGGAAATCTTCAAAAGGCAGCCACTATAGCCCTGGCTGGTGGCTCAGTAGATAAGGTGCCAGCCTGCAAACCCAAAGGTCGCTGGTTCGATTCCCAGCCAGGGCACATAGCCAGGTTGCAAGCCAGGTCTCCAGCCAGGCCCATGGCTGGAGGCAGGTGAAAGGCGGCCATGCATTGATGTCTCTCCCCCTCTCTGCCTCTTTCCCTTCTCCTCTCTCTGAAAATAGTAAATAAAATCTGTAAAAAAAAAAAAAAAATGTTTTTAAAGCAGCCAGACTCTCAGAGGCAACCCTGAATGCTCAGGGGTCACCATTCTGGATGTCAGAGGAAGGAGAGAATGCTTTTGGTTTAGCAAGGCCCAAAAAGGTAGAGATGACTCTGGGAGACTGAGACAGTGATTTTCCCTCCCTGCTCCACAGAAGGTCACTGAATAACCCTATTCAAGATTTTGCACAGAATGTCCTATTTACCCCGATTCATAGAATCCCTGTTTCCGGATGCTTGTCTCTCGAGTCCTGGGAACTGGAGGCAAAAGGGAAAGACTGAGGTGGAAGGAGCAGGGCTGGGCACTGGTTCAGTACCCACTGGTATTCAGAAGGCCCTGCCTGACCCATCCTGAGTCATAAGACAGAGCTATACAGAGCTGAGGCAGGGGGACAGACTCAAGGCTTATAAGCGCTCTTGACCTTGGACTCAGGGCTTCCGAAACAGAAGAAAAGACAATCCAAGGTCTTAAATCCACCAAGGAAATCCTTTCAAACCCTAGGACAGTAAACAGTACCACAGATAACAGGCCAAGGACTCCAGGCTGGACTTCAGAAACAGTACCCGGATTCCAGGCGCAGGAAAACTGTACGTGTAACACACATATCTGCGCAGTGACAGTTACTATGGCATAACTCAGACAAGGATCATATGGGAGTCCAGGACAAGAGATCAAAAACCATCATAGAAAAACAGAATCCAAATGAAAGAGGCCTTTGAGGGCTGGGAGAAGAGGGTGGATAGGACAGAACAATTCCTCAGGAGTGAGACTCAGTTGGCACCAATCCACCTGCTTACTTTGGCCACTGTGTACACTCTTTGGCCCATTGTGACAGCACCTGGTAGGTGGGTCATAAAACTGTACGTAGGGTGGGCTACAGACAAAGAAGACAGCTTTCTTTGCACACACACAGGAATCCTCACACAGACAGCTGGGTGTGGCCTGCACAAACTGGTTCTCGAAGGCCCAATCCTTCCCTCCTTTGTCTAGTCACCAGAGTTAAGGGGGAAAAAAACCCTGCTTTCTCTTTGTGGATCTCAACTGCCGAAGCAATGAAGGTGCTGCTTTTGCAAGGTCTACCTGGCAGTCACTTTCCGATTGTCCCGCTAATGGAGGCAACTGGGTGGCCGGAGTACTGAAAACAAGTAGATCATTCCTATTCTCTGAAAAGAATTGGATGCTTTGCTTGACAGAACTAGTGACAGGCTCTGCTTCCTCATGGAGGCCATTATTAAAGTCGGTTTACACTTCCTGAGCCCCCTCCGAGCACAGTGACCATGTAATTATTGCAATAATGCAAAGTCCACAAGGTGGGCTCTCTGCTCTATAGGACATCACAAGGGAGTGGGCCAGGGGTAATGACCATGACAGGCTTCGTTGCTTCACGGGCCAGACTGCACGACCATCAGCTACGGGGTCAGCGTTCTCCCTTCAGGATGTCTGGCGCTTGCTTCTTTCCAGGGCTTCTGAAGTGGGACATCATTTTAAAGTTAAAATCACCAAGCACATCTAGCCTAGTGATCCTCAAATCTTTTGTTAAAAGTTGCAGAGCCTGCCAGCTAAGCATATAGTCAGTAAAGAAAGATAAATAAGGAACTGATAACATCAGTTACCTACGTGCAATGGAGGGCGTAGGGTAGATGGGACGGGTGGGAAAGTAAGACTTCTTTTTATATAGTTTAATTTTTCCCCAGTTAAGTTGGAATTCCAGATTGGTCCTGGGAGGAGATTGGTGTAGCTCCACTTACTCCTCCACCATCTTGGAATCCCTATATATAGTTTGATTTTTGAAGCTGAAAAAAGAAAGTAGAACGACTTTTGACGTCAGAAGCCCAGAATGTGCAGGACCTGAGAGCAGAGCTGCTCTGGCGGAAGGTGGAGGGAGGGGTGGTGAGCGGAGCCAATCCACCCTGCTCCTTCCCCACCCAAAGGCGTCTTGGTGTAGCGTCCATTGCTCCCGGCAATGGGACACCACAGGGCCGAACCCAGTCTTTTCTTTTCTAGCTGGAAACCGAAACCCTGGGCGCTGGGCTCTCTCTCTGAGTCTCTGTTTCCGGAAGACACATTCAGTACCAGCTAAATGGACTCCCCAGAAGAAACCATAAACCCAACCCTTTTGAAAGAGTTACTTTTAATTCAAAAGTAAAAAAGTTATCTTCACATATCTGCATTGCAGCTTCATGGACAGCAACCTAATGAAGCAAGAAAAACCAGGCTTATCAGTTCTTTAGTCACCTGCCCATCTTAGAATGGCTTCCAAGGCACATGCGTCTTCAAACAAACAAACTTTATTCAGAAACAACCGTAATAACTCAGAGCGCCCTTCCCCCAACTCTTGAAGCCCGCCCTCACCAACCCACCCCCCCACAACAACAACCAAAACATTAAATTCTCTTTTAAAACTACAGAAGTAAGTGCTGAGTCAGCAAGGAGCCCAGGCACGCTGCCCGAGTCCTGCGTATCTTTCAGCTTTGATGACTGGTGCCCAGAGCTGGCAGGGACAGAAAGCCAGAGTCGTTCTCCAGCGCGCCAGGTAGGGCTCTGCCCAGCCCCGCAGCCGTCCCCCCAGCTGGGGCAGGCAGTTCCAAGGCACTGTCACCCTTTGTGAAGGGCAACCTGTGGCTAAGGCAGACTTTCAGGAAGGGAAAGGCCAAGGGTGAGCAAGTCAGCCTCAAGTGCTTGTGAGGACCACGCTGCCAACTGTGGGAGGGAGGGAGCCCGGTGGATTCCTTCTCCCTGAGGTTCTCAGGCTTTAGGAGTTTCTCTCTCCCTGTCCTCCTGCCTTCTCTCTTTCCCTTCCTCCCAGTTTCCCCCTCCCCTCAAAGGATAGTATTTTAGCTTGATGGTGGGGGTTCGGAAGAGGTGGCTGGCAACTCCTGCAGCGGACCTGGGGGTTCTGCTACCAAGAAGGGGACATGGTGAGCTTTAGGTTCCTGCGTGTCACAGAGCTCCTCCCGTCCCTCCGCGGGCGTGAGGCTCTCCTGGCTCTGGGCCTGGCTGTTCAACTTCTCTTCAGCTTCAATTTCTTCTGAGGTGGGGATGGAGTTCTTCTTGGGGCGACCTTTGGGTTTTGTGGGTGCTTCCTGTCCACCTTTAAGAACCTATATGAGAGGAAAAAATGGTGGTTAAATTCAAGAAATAACTCCTTCCCTGCACTTTACTACTCAAAAGCATCTCTGTCGTTCCTTCCCAGCAGGGACAGAGTTTGGCAAAAAATACCTTCAACCTGTCACTACAGGCTACAAAGACATCTTCATCCTTGAAATGCTCAATGCACTTTCAGTCACTATCACATATTCTGGCAATTAAGGAAAAGGATCCCAAACACATAAAAATATCCAACTTCAATAAAGAGGGAAGAAATGAAAATTAAAGTATTAATGTGGTACCAATGAAGTTAGCAAGTTAAAAAGACAACATTTGTAGCAAGCAGGAAAATAAGCACTCATACTTTGGTGTCAAAATACAATTGGTATAACCTTTACAAAGGGCAATCTGAGCATTCAAATCAAAAGTTTTAAAATATTCATGTTCTGACACAAAAATAAACTCAAAAGTGGATTAAAGATGTAAGACCCAAAACCATAAAAGTCCCAGAAGAAAACATAATAAATAAATTCTCTGACATTGCTCTTAGTAATATTTTCCTGATATATCTCCCCAGGCTTGGGAAACCAAAAGAAAAATAAATAAATGGGACTACATAAAATTTAAAAGTTTGTGTATGGTAAAGGAAACCATCAACAAAGCAAAAGGCAACCTACTGAATAGGAGAATATACTCATCAATGATACATCTGATAAGGAGTTACTATCCAGAATTTATAAAGAAGTCATATAACTCAACACCAAAAAAAAGATGCAATTAAAAATGGGCAGACCTGAATAGGCATTCCACCAAAGAGGAGATACAGATGGCCAATAGACGTATGAAAAGATGCTCAACATCACTAATTGTCAGAAAAATGCAACTTAAAACCACCAGTAGATATAACCTCATACTTGTCAGAAAGGCTTGTCATCAATAAACCAACAAATAAGTGCTTACACATTTAGGTCTATGATTCATCTTCAGCTAATTTCTATGTACAGTATGAGGAAAACCATAAGTTCTCAATAATCACTTCCTTTTAGCTGGGAATCTGCTCAACCACTGTACTTTCCACTGAAACACACAGATCTAAAAGGCCATCTCTAACAAGGTATAGAGGCTGACAGCCAGCTCTGGGGAGAAAACATCCCTGTATTTTTTTCTGTTTGTTTTCACCTAAGTCAGTATCTGATTTTGATTTCATTGCAGGCTGTTGAAAGCACCCAGCCGTGCCAAGATGGAATTGACATGTTGAAAGCAGATCCACTGGGTATGAAAGAGGTTATACAAAATTAGGGTGCCCCACGTAATAATCATGTTATAAAAGAGCTGGTCTAAGGAAGCCACCTAATTGACAAAAGAAAAGTCCAGCCCAGCAATTAGAGAACACCACCCGCACGACTTGGATCAACCCCACCTGGCTGTTGTCCTACAGCACACACACACACATTTCAAAACAATCACACCATTTTCTAAATGGAATCAAACATTCCAGTGCAAGCAATAATTAGAAGATAACTAGACTCTTGGCTGCTTTCCACACTGGACCTCTGGCCGCCTGCCTTCCAGCACACCTGACACACGTAATTAACTCACACCCTCCCCACACCAGGAACTGCATGTTCTCATGCACCCAGTGGCCCTTCTCCCAGGACCCCTAATTATTCCTACAGCCAATTTAGTCTCCTTGGTTCTGAGAGGCCAGACAAGCCATTGTACACAAGGTCACACGTCTCTCAGAAAAACACCTAACACATCATCTACTGCTATTAGCCATGTCTGCCGACAGCCCTCCTCTAACCTCTAAAACTAGATAGCCCAGTGACCTATTGCTAAGGATGTCAGGACAAGGCCATTACTTCCTTTCCATGCTGCTTAGGTCAGGGACAGGCAGTTTGACTAGAGAGCCTAAAACATAAAGGCAGGGAGGGCCCTTGCACCTCCCCCATTATTCAGACAGGAACACAAGCAGAGCAGGCAGAGGGCCGGCCAAAATTTGAACACAAAACCCCTGACCTCTTGAATCGAACACGCAGACCAATATTTCATTGTGCATCATGTGTGAGGGATGCAGAAAATGAGCCGCTGAGATGTCTGACTTTCCAACATTTATCTGCAATGACCCCATCTACCAGCAGACCCCAGGCCATAGACATTACCCAGAGTGCTTTGTGTTCCTTTTCCTTGGTCTTTATCTGCAGCTCCATGGAAAAGAGACAGCCATGTAACTGATGGCTGTTTCCACGGGGCTGAGAAGCAAGTTCAGATTCTCCAGCATGAATCCCTTCCCAGGACACTGCTTAGCAGACTTTCTCCACTTGAGGGTGGGATGTTCCACTATCCCTCAAGCCCAGGCGCTGAGCTGCCAACAGGAGCAAGGTTGGCATGGAGAGATGAGAAAGGACAAATAGCCAGGACTGCTCTTAACCAGAGTCCCAGGAACCTGGCTGATCGCCCCTTCTGGCCTCCAAAAGTCCAGATTCTCTGGAGCCATGAATTTTTTGGATAGCTAAATACTTTTTAAAATAGTAATAATGAGAAGAAGAGTCACAGCTAATATTTCTTTGTTATGCAGCAGGCACCGTTCTAAGTTTTACAGAGATCAGCTCAATTAATACTACCACCTTATAAGGTGCATATGAAGCATTTGCTGATGAGAAAACGGGTACACAGAGGTTAAGCAACCTGCCCAAGATTACATCAATCACAACTGGCAGCAATTTCAGAGAATCGTTCTTTATCTGGAGACTTTCAGTGCAAAGAATGATGGTGGCACATGGCCTGGGACCCACCCAGCTCTGCCACAGGGGAGGAAGGTTGTGTCCGCCTGGATCCCCTCAGAGCAGAATCTGTCTGCTTTGTACTCCAGAGCTGAAAAAGATCACTGATAATGAGGCTCTTTCAGTCTGTTGCAAAACACCGAGTCCTACAGCCAAACAGCAATGGAATAGAGTCCCATCTCCTGTGCAAATGAAATTTACCCAACCCGCTATAGGTTACAAATGCTGACCGGTAAAAACTAGTCAGAGATGCTATCTTGGTTTTTGGCAATGCTGCCCTTGGCAGCCGTGTGAGTAACTCTGAGAATCAAGCGCTAATCTTTTTCCAGTTCCAATTAGGTTACTAGCCTTGAGACATCTTTATTACCCAATTATCTTTTTCTTTTCCTTCCCAGTACCTGAAGAGATAGCCTTGAAAGAGTTTCACCAGGAAAATACATGAAGCAATCCTCATTCCCCACAATGCCTTGCGGTTCTGGGGGAGTCAGAACTCAAATGAACAACTGAGCAACATCGGTCACGGTGAAGTACTTCAAGTGCCCCAGATACCTCTGTCCCTTTCTTGTGCCTGTGACACTCTTCCCACCTTCACTTAGTGAATCTCTATTCGTATCCACTAAAAGCAATTTGGATGGCACCTCTTTCGTGAAGCTCTCCTTTCTCTGCGGTGCTTCTGAACTCCTTGAGTTCTGTTATTGCCTTAATCCCTCTGTATAATTACTAGTTTACAGGTCCGTCTCTCCCACTTGACCAAATACCATGTCTAATTTTATTTATTTTTTTAATGAATGTCTTATCTTTGCACCTCTATCACCTGTGCTCAATAAATGAGTGCTCAAGTTAACTGAAACCTTGGTGACTCTGGTTTCCTCAAGAGACCTGAATTTGGTTGGCCCATGGAATGCTCTCTGAGATCAAGTCTGCTATGTCCCTTCCATCTTGTTCTATACAACACAGATAACCATCAATAACCGGCCCGCAACTCTGCCAGCACAGTGGCTGGTGAAAAACAAGTGATGTCAGGGGCCAAGGCGCACGCGCCATCCCATGGGCACTGGGCGGTGCTGGCGGAGGTGGCAGCCTGGTGGTTCGTTAATCATCTGACTCATGGAGAGATTGCTGATAACTTATTTAAACAATGCCTCTGCCATTCTGGAGACATTGATTTCGATGACGATGATTGACAAGGAAGGAGGTGGGCGGTGGGCCTTGCCCAAAGTCAGCCAGGGAGGGGCCAGCATGGGAACGTGGAACTCTGCCCAGTGTTTCTAACTTCCAATTCAATTCTTCCAGAGGTCAACACCCCCCAAAGGTTTCCACCATGTGCCTCGGGGTGTCTTAGCAAGTCTAAGAGTTTTGGAGTAACCACCTATTTAATAGACTCCCATTCATCCTCCAATTTCAACTTCTCTCTGCAGCTGTCCCCAATGCCTTCTTCTGGGAACCCTTACAGGGAACTAAGTCTTTAACTAAGCAATCAGTACTTAATTGTTAGGCCATTCACTAGCTGCTTCCTGGAGCTTGATTCTTCAACTAGATCATAAATCCTGTGGCAGTTTTTATTTAATTTCATTACTTCCTATAGTGCCTAGGACAAGGTATGGTTCACAAGAGGCACTAATTGCGTATTTGTTGATTCATGCGACATGGGTCTGTACATGCACCTGGCATCTCCACCCCACTCTGAGAGCACAGCATGAGCCAAGCCACCTCCTGCTGAAAACCCTTCCTTCCTCCAGGTCAGGGCACCTCCGGAGGAAATTATGAGACTTGCCCTGAAATTCTTTTCAGGATCTATAATAAATGCTGCCTCATTGGCCTTTTTTCAACTTCTCCATTAATGTTCATTTGTAATTTATGTATTTGAATGTTCATTTGTAATTTAGGTATTTTCATCATTAGCAGGCATAGCAAGAACTCAACTTTTAAGAAAAATATATTATGGAACAAAAACTCAAAATTGGGGAAATGGCTTAATATCTATTACCTATTTTAAAATATCTATTAACTCTTTGGGGGGGTGGGAATTAGGTTGGGAAGATTTTAGTTATTTGGTTAAGGAGAAAAACTCCATATTCCAGTCAGTCCTTACTTAGAACCCCAGAAAATATGGCTTGTGATCAGGTGGGTTAGCCAATTAGTAAACTATGTAGGCAGGCCTGGACCTCCCAGCCCATGTGAGAGGATAAAGGGCTGGTTAGCTTTGCCAAGGATATGAGACAAGCCCAGGTCAGAGGCCCTGGTGTACTTAGTCTCTAAAGAGCAAAGTAGAGCTTCGTTCAACCCTCCTTTCTGCCTCTTTTCTCTGGGCTTTGACCTTGTCCCTGTGGTTTACAAAACTGGAAGTGAAACACTCAGCTACTTTGGGAAAATTTTATTTGACATGCCTCTAAAAAGAAGGGGGATAAACTGTGAAACTCAGCTCCACAAAATGTAGGTGTGTATTCTTTTCTAAAGTGATATTTATTCCAATATATTCATTTAAGAAACACAGATGGAACAGTTCATTAGCTAAGCACTAGACCAGTATTCAGGAAACTACTCATTCTACCATGTGCAACAGAGGAACGTACTTGCTAACTCGTACATTCCCACCACTGTCCAGGGACATGGAATCAGGATCCAGGGAGGAGCCTGAACTTCTGCATTTTTACCTGCTCCCAGATTCTTTGGATGGCCACTGACGTTTGAGAATCACTGCCTTAGAGGACACCCAGCTCTGAGAGCAGATGTGTCCCAAACGTCATCATCAACCAAGAGTATTCTTAGCTACTGGTGGGAGGGGGAAGGAAGTTCTTTGCAAAGGCCAGCAGGTGAGGTTAAATCTAGCAACTGAGAAGTCCGTGGGCTTTCATTTTCTGTTATTTCTAAGGAAACTTAGAATATCCTGGTCAGGAAATGCAGGTCAGGAGGAATGGCTTGTCTTGTTCACAGGGCCTCCCTCCCAGCTGGCGGCACCACAAAAGGCCTTCCACTCTCTGGAACCCAAACCACCAAATGATCCTTCCAGCCTTCTTCCCAGCCCTGCAGGAAAAACATGTCCTGCCCTGACTGGCATGTGGTTGGATTTACTCTCTCCTTTCTTACCATTTTCTTCCATTTCATCCTGCGATTCTGATACCAAGTCTTCACCTGCAATTGAGTGAGTCCCAGCGACTGGGCCAAGTCCAACCTAGAAAGCACAAGACACAAAAGGAAGATGAAGAAGAAGAGAAAGGTCAGGAGGTAAGGGGTCTCCTGTTCACTGGTTCCAGGCACTGCTATCAAAATTCAGAATTTCCCTATTAAACCAATTCTTCCTCACAGAGCTTTGCTTTCTTTCCAAAAACCCTATGGATAACACTCTGGGAAGCTAGAAATGAATGCCCAAGACCAAAGACGGTCTACATAGGATCTGAAAAGAATTTCCAAGTCTTCATTACAAAGTCCTTCCTAACCTGCAGTCTTTACACAGCAACTGTTCCCCAAGGACCACAGTGTCCCATGCTTTGCTAATCCCCTGACAATGTTGCATCTTACTTATTCCTTTCATAATTCTATGAAATAGATATAATTGTTCCCATTTTACAGATGAGAGATCTGAAGCTCAAATAGATTAGAATCTCTTGGAAACCAGAGCCAAATCTTGTCAGACACCTGCTTTTGTAAATAAAGTTGTATTGGAACCAACACACTCATTTGTTCACATATTGTTTATGGCTGCTTTCATGCTACAGCCTCTGAGCTAAGTAATTTTGACAGAGACTATATGGCCCATAAAGCCTAAAATATGTACCCTCTGTTTCTTAAAATAGTTTTTTATTGTATTTTTTTCATTATAACTTATCCCCCTTATAATCTCTTCCACCTCCACCCACCTCTACCCCCAAAATTACAACGCTGTGGTCCACGTCCGTGAGTTTTCTTTATGGCTCCATCCCTCCCTTCCCTAACTCCCACCCAAAACTATTAGGGTGCTCCCTATCTATGAATCTGTCTCTATTTTGCTTGTTAGTTCAGAATGTTCATTAGAGTCCACATATAAGGGACCTTGTATGGTACTTGTCTTCCTCTGACTGGCTTATTTACTTAACGTAATATTTTCCAGGTCCATCCATGCTGTCACAAAGGGTAAATTTTCTTCTATTTTGTAACCGAGTAGTATTCCACTGTGTAAGTGTCCCATAACTGTTTTATCCACTCATTTACTGATGGACACCTAGGCTGCTTCCACATCTTGGCTATTATAAATAATGCTGTAGTGAACATAGGGGTGCTTATGGTTTTTCAAACTAGTGTTTCTTCTCTGGCCCTGTGCAGAAAAACATTTGCTGACCCATGGTAGGTGATCCTAGAGTAAGAAGGTGGAGACGGGATCCAAATCTACTTACATCTGACTTGTACACCTCCTATATAGGGCTCCCCTCCACCAACCATTTTTTCATGCAACTGAGATCTGTCAAAGGGAAGCTCTGGCTCTGGCTTTCGTGAAGAAAATGCAGGGGTGCTATGTAAGCAGGAGCAGCAAACAACCCCAGTGAGCATGGGAAATGAGAAAGGGAACAGGGCTTCCTACCTCAGTCCTCAACTATGTACCTGTCTACCAGGGAAACATCTGGAAGGACCAGCTCCAGAGCCAACGCCAGCCATTACCCTGTGGCTCCAGTCCTGGTCACTGAAGCAGTGTGGACTTCTGAAACAGCAGCTGGGACCGGGCACCTGTGATACAGCTTCTGCAGTGGCCACTATTTTTGAAGATCCCCAAGTGTTTGAGGATTGCAATTTACGCATTGAAGGTCTCTTCTCACACAGGCCCACACAGCCACAGCCTGAGCCATGAGGACTCAAGCGTGAGCTCTCAGCTGCAACTTTCTCTACCTGAGGAGGGACAATGAGCAACCTCCTACCGCCAGGAAGAGCAGTGGGTACAGGCAATGAAGGTTCCAGGCGCTAACTCTTGGCACTGCCAAGCACAGCGGCTACCCAGCTTTGACCAGAGTGCACAATTTAAATCTCTCCTAATGAAAACAGCCTTCCTTCAAAGGCCTTCAGACCCTGTCTTAAGTCTGCAGTCTCACCCTAGTTGGTGGCACAGTGGATAAGGCACTGGCCTGCGAACCCAAAGGTCGCTGGTTCGATTCCCAGCCAGGGCACATAACCAGGTTGCAAGCCAGGTCTCCAGCCAGGTCTGAAGCTGGAAGCAGGTAAAAGGCAACCATACATTGATGTCTCTCTCCCTTTCTGCCTCTCTCTCTTCCCCTCTCTCTAAAAATAATGAATTTTTGAAATCTTTTTTAAAAAATCTGTATTCTCATATCAGGTTGTTTCAGTAAAAGGACTTCTGCAAGCTGTCAGCTTTATGGAGAGTGACTGACAGACTGAAGTTAAACTCTTAGTGCCAATAGCACTTAGCTCTCCCCACAAAGGAAGCACATCATTCATTGAGAACCAAGGCCCAGGGCTCAACCCCACAGACTCTGGTGTCCCAGGCCTCCCTGGGGACAGGTGCGCCCAGGCTCTCACTGCACCCGAAGAGCTGTGCACCTGAGGCCAGGAGGTGCACTCCTCAGTGGAAGGCTCGTCCGCAGTTCTGCCGCTGCGTTAGCAAATGGCGTTAGCTCACTGGGGAAAAATGCACCCTTGACTCACTCTGGCTACAGAAACACACTTCACTGTCAGCTTTTCTCATTACCTGCCACCGTTACAAATTCTCACTGCCCTACGTATTCGCTGAAATGGGGTCACCTAGGAAACGGGAGAAACAAACAACAAGGAGGAGGGAGAGGGCTCTGGGAGGAGGGCGTGCTCCTGAAGCTGGTCACGTACAGAGGTGAGGAACATCTGAGAGGACAGGTTAAGGCGCAGCTTCAATGCCAGCCAAATGTCCTCCTCCCCAGACAAGTGAATCAGTCCCATGTAGGTCACCTGAGAGGTGCCAGGGCAGGTAACAGAAAGCCCCAGGAGGTTTACTGGGAACTAACATTTCTGTTAAAAATAAAATTCTTGACCTCTTGAAAGCAAGCCTATAATTTTACCCATGCACACTGAAGGACTTTGAATACACCAGCATGCAAGTCAGGAAATACGAGACCCACGCTACCTGCTTCAGGTGCATGAGGCTCTTCATGATATGCTGAGGCATCAAAACTAGCCACTTAATACCTAGAGATCTCAGCTCTTCATCCTCAGCTCACAGATCATCTCCACTGTCCACCTGAAGGCACCCCAAATGCTCTGCCCTCAGCCTTCCAACTTTAGTTAACGGTACCCCGACGTACCTGGTGGCCAACCCAGGAACCACAGAATCCTTAACTCAAGTTCCTCTTGCTCATGGTAATGCCAGTTCTGTCCATTCCATTTTCAAAATTGCTCTCCAGCCTATCTGCTCCTCTCAGTCTCCACCATGACCACCTTCATTCAGGACTTCAGTGGTTATTTCTAGAATCCCTGGTATCCCTGCTCTATATTGTCCCTCTCTAATCAATCATTTATGGTGCCACCCATGTGGCCATGCCACTTCCAGCTCTTAACGGCTGCGGATGGGTGGCCTAAACAACAAAGGACACATCTTTTGGCTAGGCAAGTGAGTTCTTCTCGTTTCTGCAGCTTCACCTCCCCTCACGCCCCTGCCGACACCTTTAACTAGAGATGTCACCACCCACTCTCCGTTCCCTCAACTTGCCCAGCCAGCCTGCTTTTGTGTCTTTGGTATGTCATTCCCTCTGGAGCTCTCCCTCAGCTCTTCTTACCTGGTGACTGCCCTGAGAAGCCTCCCCTAACCCCTGACACCCCCAGCAGGATTGCTGTGCTCCTGCTCCCCTCGGTCATATACTGGCACCAGCTCACTACTGTGATGTCACAGTCACTTCCTTCCCTGAGATCTGCTACTTTCTGCCCCTGTAACCCCTCCCCCAGTGCTCAGCACAGGAGACTCTCAGCAAATAGCCGATGGTGCTCAGCTAAGTGAATCAGTTCCCAACTTCCCTTTTAGTTGGTGATTTGCCGAGCAATTTTTATCAAACAGCTAATGAAGCGATTAAGAGATGCATTCGTGTTTCCTTTCCCTGGAAAACACTCCCAATAAAAATAGGATCCCAATGAGCTTGGCTGTCTCCAGAGTGAGTCTGGGGGATCGGATAAGACACACGCTCTCGGATATGTTTCCGTTAAGGGACTAAATTAAACAGAGGGGGTGAGGTACTAAAGCCTTGGGGGAAAGCGGGAGTTGCAGCCGCCCTCCCCAGGATCTCAGGAGGGTTTAAAGAAGGAGATGCCGCTCAGGTGCGTCTTGGCCTCAGCCAAGTGGTTCTGACTTGCTAGTCATCAAATTCCCAGGATGTCTGACATCTCCCCAACCCCATCAACCCAGCCTGTCCATCAGGAGTCAGGTGGCAGACTGGACCAGGCGGGAGCTGAAGAGTGAGGTGAAGCCTGGGATCCTGCACCCCAATTCCAAATCTAGTCCCACCGCGTCTGCTCCTACGTATGAGGGACTCTAAAACCCAGCCCTGCTCCCCATCTGAGCGCCTGGGCAACTAAACTCTGCCCTGCTGGTTTAACGCCTCCATTTAACCCCGGAGTCGTTAAATGAAAATACGGAGAGATGGTGAGGAGTGCAATTTCGGCAGCAGGGACCCTCCCACGGGGCTAAGTGTGATGAATTCACACAGGCTGGATTCTGTTGAACCAGGGCTGAGATGACGTGAGCCAAGGACTAGAATCTTGATGGACTGTCCTACATCTCTCAACAGTCCTTGTGCCCAGGCACCCCACTGAGAGAGTGAAAAAGGGTCTCCCCTTCTCCAGGGTCTTAACTGCACACAGCTCCCTCCCTGTGGCCTCACCTGTCTGGGGTGGACAAGTACTTCTGCTTCTGGAACTTCTTCTCCAGGCCCATGAGCTGCAGCTCAGTGAAGATGGTCCGACTCCGACGCGGTTTCTTCTGCCGGTGAGTGAGCTGCTCCGTCTCCGACTCACTGCTGCCAGGGGGCTCGCCACCCGGGGTGTCCGCAGAGGCAGCCTCAGCGGTGGGGTGGCGGGCCAGCGCCTGGGCGATTCCCGGGGTGGCGGGGACCAGGGGAGAGATGACTGTGGGCTGTCGGGTGATCACCGAGAGGACAGGATATGCCCGGAGGGAAGCGGGGCCTGGAAGACAATCAGGGAGGCAGGTCACCTAAGGAGCAGGGGTGGAAGGAGGCCCTTGGAGGACCAGGTGCTGGGACTGTCTTGACTGGGGGGGGGGGGGGCCTCCAGATGAGAAGGAGGTAGTAGAAGAAGAAGCAAGTCAAAGCCTGTAACGGCTGGGTGGGCAGGAAACATGCAGATTTGCTCAGCCTGGTGCGTGACAATGTTCAAGTCCCGCACCACCAAGAAGAGCGTCCTGCAGTTTCTACAGTTTTAAGTGACCCCCTCCCCACTCTCTCTCTTTTGAATCCCTGAATTATGGTTCCAGAGAATGGAGTCAATGGGACTGAGTAGAAGAAAAGTAGTCAGAAAACACTAGGAACATGCTAAGGAAGCCAAAATAGATCTGCAACATACAAACTGCCTGAGAGCCACCTGTGGTCTTCATAAAAATGCATGGTTGTAATTATGAATACCTCCTGAAACGTCAATATACCTTGAATCATAGTAGTTTTCACATCTGGGAAGATGCTTAGAGGTTCTTGGACTCAACTCCAGCATTTCGGAGACAAGGGAACTATCCCACCAAGGCTGAGGGACTAAGATCACAGAGTGTCGCAAGCTGATTCAGGAGTCAAATCAAGTTCTTCTGGCCTGAAGTCCCAGCTTTTATCACCACATCCTGAGTCACATGGATACGTTGTTTGGAAGTGGGGAGGCGCAAGGATTTTAACTCATATGAAAACTCAGACTCATTAGGACTAGCTGCCTATAGCACCATGTTAAAGCGGATTCTCAGGCTGGGCCCGAACTTGGCTGAAGAAAGAGAGCTGAGGTTGACTGATGCCATCTGCCATGCGGGGACGGGGACGGGGAGGGGGGGCGACAGTACAGTGGCAGCCATGCTAGTCAGGTGACACTCCTGCTTGAGCAATGTCAAGGCAAGGGTATTTCTCTGTATGAATATGTATGTCTTTCAAGTTCAAGTTAAAAGCTTCCTTTTCCTGATTCAACAGGATCGGGTTTAAACTGTCCTGACCCTTAATTACCTCTGTAAACCATTTTATCTCTATGGGCCTCAGAGCATTCCGAAGGATCCTTCTACCTCTAACACGCTGATGCCACAAAAAGATCCCCCATTCCAAGCCCTTCTTGCTGTCTGATGACAATCGAGAAGACTCAGGGGCTGCCCTTTGGCACGCAGTCCAGCTCTGACCACTCCCATGAGGACAAGGCAAGGATTTGAGCCAGCAACACTGACATTGGCTCTGGGTCAGACCAATGTTCATATGGTTCAAATCCAGAAAGCACCAGGTGCTACTTATGTTCTCTCTGTGCCCTGGGGTTGGCGTTTCTCTTCTTATTCATTTCTATGCTTCTGTTTTGGACCCGGTCATAGTGATCAAAACAGAAGACTTCTCTTGTTCTTTGACTATACTTCTAGTAAGGTTCCATCAAAACCACAATGTCGTTAAACAATAAATCACCAAGGGCTACGACTTCCAGCAACCCTCCAGCCAACGCTAACACTTGAGGTTTTGTGTTGTTGATTCTTTTTAAGAAAGAATGAAAAAAAGCATCTGGGAAGGACATTTTAGAGCAAGGAAATGAGGACACCTGGATAGTGGTTTGGGATCTCCCATTGCACATTATGAAATGCTATTACTTGAAAGAAAATTCTGAAATGTTTTAACACAGGCAGAAGATGTTTCTTATCTCTAATCATCACTTTACTCCCTTAATTCTGCCATTTCTTCCAAAGAAACTTTCTTTTTGAATCCTTGCCTAAGTGTATCTTTATTGATTTTATAGGCAGGAAGCAGGAGAGAGAGAGATACATCGATGTGGGAGTGAAACATTGACTAGGTAGCTCCCATACGTGCCCTGATTGGGGATCAAACCCACAACCCAGGTATGTGCCCTGACTGGGGATTGAACTCACAACCTTTGGATGTACAGGACAATGCTTCAATCAACTGAGCAACCCGGCCAGGGTGAAACTTTCTTTCTTTACTAGGCAGGCTAATTTATAATCTGGAAACCTAAGAGCTTATCAGTGCAAAAAGTGGCTAGTTACCTATTTTTAAGTGAGGCTTTTAATTACAGAGTTTCAGCTTTCTCTTTTGTAGGAGTTTAAAAATTTGTTTATTTTGCCTAATATTGAAAAATATTTTGGAAGTGTCATAATATTTAGTGTTGGCAAAGATATGAGGAAATGGACACTCATATTGTTGGTGAGTGTGTAAAACAGTATAATCTTTGAGAGAAACAAATTAAGCAGTATCTGTCAAATTATTGACCAGGTGATTCCACAGTTTGAGACCTATTCACTATGGGTACAAAGATTTACATACAAGCATATTCACCACAGTCTTATTTATAATAATGAAAAGGGGGAATTAATCCATATATCTATCAGTAGAAAAATCATTAAGTCAACTCTGGTACACCTACAGTATGGACTACAATGTAACTGGTAGAAAGAACTATCTATACTTGTATACACTGATAAACTACATGTAAATTAACATTAGAAAATTTATAAAAGATTGGGAGAAAATATTTCAATAGAACAATTTGCCATGTGATGGCTCAGCAACTAGAGGAAAGAAGAGGGGACGAGCTTCAGAGCTTGATGAGGTGGGAAATTTTGTTGATCAACTGACACCATCAAGGGCTGATAAGGATGGAGAGCAACTGGAACTCTCATATGTTGCTGGTCGGAACACGTAAGCACGTAGCCTCTGTGGAAAGCTGTTTGGCAGTTTCTAATAAACTTAAACTGTACGTTGCTATATTACCCAGCAGCCCCCTCTCCTAGGCACTCATCCAGGTGAAAAGGAAACACAACAACCTATATGCAAATGTTTACGGTGGTATTATTAGTAGTGATTAACAAACACTGAAAACAATCCAGATATCCTTCTCTGGGGATAGATAAATAAACTGTGGTACATACATGCAATGGGCTGCTATTCAGGAATAAAGTGGCAACAAATTATTGATCCATCCAACAGCATGGATGAACTTCTAACGCACTATGCAGAGTGAAAGAAGTTAGACTCAAAAGGCTGTCTAATTCCATTTATATGACATTCTGGAAAAGGCAAAATTGGGGATGGAGAAGAGCTCAGTGGTTGCCGAAGGAGAAGGGTAAAGGAAAACTTTGACTAGAAAGGAATTGGGAAGGAGCATGAAGTGATAAGACTGTGACTGTGTTGTATCTGGGTTGCGGTGTTGGTTATACCACTTTAGCCATACGTCAACACTCGTAAGCACACACTAAAATAGCATACAAGTTAAAAAAAAAAAGTCAAATATTTTAACCACTATTTTGTTTTTATTACCAAAGCAACACAACTTATTATTAAAGAATTGTAAAAACAATTCAGAAATACATAAAGTAGAAGTCTCTCCTCCCAGCTTTCAACCCAAATTGGTAGATAAACTTCGTAATTGTTCCTATGTACATAAAAACATATGTATGTTTTAAATATAGTAATGTGTATGCTAATCTGTTGGCATAAGTAGTTACAAAGTGTTTATTTTGTAAAATGTAAATAACGCTTTGTTTTTTCTAAATGCATAGCAAATAATCCCCAAACCACATGAGGATTATTCAGTCCAGTGATTTAAATGACCAGTTTTATGACACAATAAGTGCCCAAAGAAATAAAGTTGGAAATTTTGGTCACCAGAATTCTGAGCATCTCCTACTCTCCAGAAATGCAGACAAACTAGGAAAAGAGCGACCCTTGTCTGGGGCTGTCCCCTGGGTGGTCATAATAGAGCAAAGGCTACTTTCAGAGGATTTCTGGAACACATTTTAAAGGGTATGCTGTGTAAAATTCATGAACATACTCCTTTGAGGAAAACTAAATATCTTGCCCTGGCTGGTGTGGTTCAGTGGATTGGGCGCCAGTTTGCTTCCCAGTAAGGGCACATGCCTTGGTTTCAGGCCAGGTATCCAGTTCAGGTTATGCAAGAGACAAGCACACATTGATGTTTCTCTCCCTCTCTTTCTCCCACCCTTCCCCTTTCTCTAAAAATAAATAAAATCTTTATTAAAAAACCAAAGATCTTCACAGTAAAGGCTTCTGTGGTCAGATTTCCATTGTCTTTTAATCTAATTCTGTGCATACACTGGGCCCTAAGAGTAGATGGTTATGTTTGTTATGTATACCTGTGTCTCTCATATGAGCCTATTATTATGGATTTTTTCAGAGAGTTTTGTTATTGGGTAGAACAAGCCCCCCCCCCCCCTTATTCTTTTTACAAAAATTTCTTGGCTTATTGTGATTAATTTATTTTTCCAGTTAAATTTTAGAGTCACCTTGTTAGTCTCTGAAAAAGCGAATCTCACTTAGCCCTGGCTGGTGGCACAGTGGATAAGGCACTGGCCTGCAAACCCAAAGGTTGCTGGTTTGATTCCCTAGTCAGGGCACATAACCAGGTTGCAAGCCAGGTCTCTAGCCAGGTCCATAGCTGACGGCAGGTGAAAGGCAACCATACATGGATGTCTCTCTCCCTCTCTGACTCTCTCCCTTCCCCTCTCTCTAAAAATAATAAATAAACTCTTTAAAAAAAAAGCAAATACCACTTAAAATGTGATTAGAGTTACCCTACCTTGTAGATTAATTCAGAAAAAGATGATTCTGATTCTTTTGTGTATTTATGCAATTTGGGCCTATGAAGCTTACTTAACCCTCATGAAAACCTTCATTTAAAGAAACACAACAAAAAATTCTGATGAATAAAAGTGATTGAAGTCTAGAGTTCCAGGACGCGCGACCCAGTGTTTTGATGAAAATTGTGACAAAATTGCACACTCTCCCACCAGCCGAGAGTGATCTCTGAGGTTGGAGGCACACTTCCAAAGCCACTGTGATGCTCATCAGTGTTGGGGGAGTTCAGGAGGACCACCATTGTAAATACACATAAATGTGCTGAGGCACCGTGTGAGTTTGGGGCATGTGATGCGTGTCTCTGGGATTCAGAAGGAACTAACGCGGCTGGAGTAGGAGTCAGGGTGGGCCAGGTGTGTCTGCAAAGCCTTGAGCTTCCCTAAACCCAAACCACTGGGACACAGACCAGTGAGGCAAAATACACTTTAGCCAGCTGCCTGCCATCTTTTCTGGATTTAATACATGACCTGATTTCCAACAACGCAGCATTTGGCCCAGAGCTTCGATTTCACAAAGCACTTGCACACCCACGTTTCATATTCGTACGAAAGTACTATGAGATAGTTCGGCCACGTGTTTACATTGTGCCTGAAATCAAATTTGGGTTTTACGAATAGGGAAAAATTTATAAATTTGTGCATACTTTTTTAGGGGGTACTTCAGTTACTGAGAAGGCAGATAATGTATCACACTATGCCTTAAATATGCCTTTCTCTTTTCCTGAGAATTCTCATTATGTGAAAATGGTGACTGCAGATAGCTGCCTGCTACCCTGGGATCATGTATATACGCTTGTGAAATTCAAGCATGTGATCTGCCACTGAGAGGGACTAATGACTGTAATAAACCAAGACGTTGTTTATGCAAACACATTTTCGGTTGACAAAAAGAGTGTAAACAAGACTGCAATGAATGCATTTTCTAATATTGTTTTTCTTCCATCAATCCCCCTGACCAACGTTCTGCTGTAGGATGGCTGTCCCATACCCATGTGTCTCCTGTCCCCAGAAATGGTTCCCCACCAAGTGTTTGGCTATTATGAGACTCCGTTCTGGATCAGAAGACCTGAATATATTAGTGGTAGCCCAATGCCAAGGGACAAACACACCAGTGGGTTTGGGGAGACATGGAATATTTGGGAGGCTGAACAGCTCATTTTCCACTGTGCTGATTTTGAAAGTAACTGTGAGCTCACGGATAGAAACATGCACCAAGCACAAGCACGTCTTACTGTAAGTCTGTCCCCGCAGAACCTGGGCCACTCCAGCTGCAGCCAGACTTCAACTGCAGACCAGAATCCACAGAGAGTAGCTTTTACTCCTACACATCTCCTGTGGGCTTCTCTTCCATTTTTCCAACATACCAGGCCCCAAATGGACTCACCACACAAAGAGAGTCAAAGCTCTGAGCAGATAAGGATTTCCAAACTGCCTATCTGATTGATTTATGTTCCAGGAATGTGTGATTGATAGATGGGGGGACCCCCAAAATAAAACTATTTTGTGGAGGGAGGGCCTATTGTAGAACAGGTTTCTCCTGCTAGGTGTGTGTTCTAGGAGCCCATCTGTATCAGTGCACCAGCTGGTGTTGTTGTGAGAGGCTGAGTTCAGCTTCAGTGAATTTTCAAGACTCTCAGTTCATCTGCTCATCTCATGATGGTAATTTGTGAGTGCACCTGCCCACATCACACTAAGTGTTCAGCTGTTTTTGACTCAAAATGGCATAACTTCCTGTCCCACCCTCTCTATTCACCCAATCTTGCCGTGAATGACTTTTCTTTGTTTCCCCTGATGAAAAAATGTCTTTAAAGGGAAATGTTTTGCTGATGTGGAAAAAGTGAAACAAAAAACAGCAGAAACGCTAAAAGACATCAAAATCGATGAATTCAAAAACTATTTGAGCAGTGGGAAATAACCTTATAGGTGTATTGCATCAAATGGAGAGTCCTTTGAAGGTGGCTGAAGTTTAAAAATGTAAGAATAAATACACCGTTTTTATAAATAAATTCTGTGTTTTGGGGGGCCTTCCCTCATATCTGCAGAAATCTCTAGAGGGCTCAGAGGGCTGTGTGTGTCCAGCACACACAGCCATGGGCACAGATGAATTCAGCTAACCTGGAAGAGTGACTCAGTGGAACACCAGGGTAGCCCTGGCTATTCCCTGGGAAAAGTCATAAAACTGCCCACACCCAATTATTCCCATACGCTCACATCCCTGCAAATTGGCAGGTAATTTTGGGTGGTGGAAAGAATGGGACCTCTACCAGTGACTTGTGGGGTGACCTTAAGCAGGTTACCAACATTTTCTTTGTTTCAATTTTCTCTTCTAAAAATAGGGCCAGTAATAGTTCTCTCTTGTAGGTTATTATGTGGATCAAATGTATTCACGTATGTCAAGCGTCCACTGAGTATTTAATTGCTCTTAGTTCCCTTTTCTGTCCTCCTTTCACTTTTGCTGATACTCTGTATGTGCCAAGTTAAAGTGGATAAATTGGTTTATCAAGAAAGCAGACCAACCTGTGAACTACGCAGGTATATCTTACCATCTGCGCATTCATGTACAAAGCAAGATTCATACATAACACCAGAATCTGCCAGGTTTTCTTTGCCAAACACAGGCCTTCAAGCACCCTTACAGCTATGTACCAAGAACGACAATAACAAGATTGCTAAAGGAACTCACTGGAAGGACCAACTTGGCCAGATAGTCTCCCTAGAACTATCAGGACTCCAGACGCAGCTGCTGTGGTTTGTAGACCTGTGTAAAAATTTACAGAACAGCTTCCAAGTCCTGAAGCAAGCGGTGCCTCAGAGTAGGCATTGGCAAACAGGGATGAAGTTGGTGGGACACAAGACGGATCCAAGTCAGTTTTTTTTTTTTTTTTTTTTTAAGATTTTATTTTATTATTTTTAGAAAGGGGGGAAGGGAGAGAGGCAGAGAGGGAAAAAGATATCAATGTATGGTTGCCTTTCACCTGACTCCAGCCACAGACCAGACTGGAGACCTGGTTTGCAACCTGGTTATGTGCCCTGGCTGGGGAATCGAACCTGCGACCTTTGGGTTTGCAGGCCAGCACCTTATCCATTGTGCTACCAGCCAGGGCCACCAAGTCAGTTTTTAAAAACTGCAGGGGAGCCCTGGCAGGGTGGCTGAGCTATTTGGAGCATCATCCCATACACCAAAAGGTCACAGGTTCAGTCCCTGGTTGGGACACATGCATAGGTTGCCGGTTTAATCCCCGGTTGGGGCTCTGATAGGAGGTCACTGATCGATGTTTCTCTTTCACACCATGTTTCTCTGTGTGTGTGTGTGTGTGTGTGTGTGTGTCCCTTCTACTCTCTCTAAAAACAATATGCATATCCTCAGATAAGAATTTTTTAACAATTGCAGAGAAAACAGATATGGGGAGGGGGTTAAAATGAACTTGCCCTGAGTTATTCAGAAAGGAGGCTAAAGAGAGGCTGCTCTGTGGGTACGTGGTAACCAGACTTGAACATCTAATCATTGTTGGTTCATATGGCTGATCTGTAAGTGTGGGGAAGAGGAAAGTTAATATAAGGAGGCTCTGAGCAGGCTGTTAACTTTGCGAACCACTGAAGTCTCTAGCCCAGCAAGAGTTCATGAAATAGATGCAGTCTTCACAGCTTATGGTTTTATATGACACAAATGTTTAAGAGGCTAACTCTAAGACGTATAAAACTTCTTAGCCATTAACTACCTCCTCAAAGGAGGTGGGGGGAGCATTTTGATGAATTAAGTATAAATTAATTAGAACCATACGGAATCAAGTTACTCCAAAATCCACCAGACTGCCATGCTATAGAGTCTGGAATAAGCATCTAATTAGATACAAATCTTAAGAAGGTGACAAAGATTGAAACAGAAAGAAACGAAGCAGGGAGATAACATTTGGAGGATTTTGAAAAGTTAAAAAAAAAAAAAAAGGCCTGGAAACTAAGCAGAGACCTTCAGAGCAACCTGGTAGGCTGATTGCATCACCGCAGTATCTTTTTCAGAATCTTGATTTTGCAAAGAGACAAGCTCAGTCTTACCACACTCAACCTGCTCTGTCATCCAAACTGCAGACGCCCACAAAAACACCAGGCTACGCCGGGAGTGCAGTGAAATCAAACAAGCTGGCCTGGCATGAGAGGTCCGTGGCCTTTCCCCATCCGCCTGGAGTGTCATACCACCCAATGCAGCCATCACCACTGCACGCCTCCCTCTGCCAACAACACCACATGCTGGAAATGGCACTGTCTACCTCTTCCAGCCCATTCTGCTGCCCGAAGACGCCCACACTCGCTTTCCTACGTTCCAAATAATCACTCTCTGATGAGAAGCTTCCCAGAGCAGCTGTTACTGTTTAGAACAAAAGATCAAATTAATTCATCACTCCTACCTTCAGGCACCCACAGCGTGTTGTTTGTGTCCTTACTCACCTTTACCTAATTAGAATCTGTAGCAAGAGTTGTTTACTATGGCTCCCTTGACTTCAAACTTCTTTCGGACAAAAATCAAAAAGTGCATCTTCCTAGCGTTTAACTCCGCACCTCGCTAGGGCTGATTTGAGCTGGAATCAGAAGAGGAGAGCTGGAGACGTGGTTCAGACACCTTTGCGCTCTACGGCTTTGGTCCAACTATACTTCCAAGCTTCATTTTAGCTTCTCTAAAATGGTAATAATAATGCTCCTCCACAGGCTTGTTAAAGGACAACAATGGATAATAACTATGAAAACAATACCAAAAAAGTATGAATTTTTTTCAAGCCCTCAAAAAGCACTAATTTCCCAAACTTTAGAGATGCCTCTATTCACTAAGAAGTCACAACACTTGTCTGACCTAATCCTTCTGTCTGCCTCATCTCCTGTGCTTCATAATTTCCAGCAAAGGCCCTGGTATGACAGGGACAGAGTCTGCACGAAGCTGACCAGGAGGGGTCCCCTGGTTCAATGTCACCCTCATCAGGCAGCTGCTGGGCTCTGAGCTAACTGCCAAAGACAGGGAGAGAAACAATTCTTCACCTCTGCCCACAAGAAGCAGAACTGGGGAAATAAGATATGAACATAAAAGGTAGCCAGCCTGCAAACCCAAAGGCCACTGGTTCAATTCCCAGCCAGGGCACATAACCAGGTTGCAAGCCAGGTCTCCAGCCAGGTCCGTAGCTGGAGGCAAGTGAGAGGCAACCATACACTGATGTCTCTCTCCCTCTCTGCCTCTCTCCCTTGCCCTCTCTCTAAAAATAATAAATAAAATCTTTAACTGACTAAATAAGTAAATAAAAGGTAAAAATTAAAAACAAAGAAGCAGGTGGCAAATGTTGAGGGGCACACAAACCAGAGGAATCTAGGACATAGAGCTTTGCTCTAGAACAGTGATTTTCAACTTTTTCATCTCGTGGCACACATAAACCAGTTATTAAAATTCTGCGGCACAGCAGTTGAGAATCGCTGCTGTAGAGTACAGTTGTGAGAGCGAGGAGCTGGGTTATAAAGGGAAAGACAGGAATGGATTCTAGAAGCACGATCAAGAATGAGCTGTGTCTGGACGACCACTGGATCATGGCAGGAGAAGGGCAGGCCTATAGGAGACACAGGAAGACCCCAGCGCACCTCTGCCTTGTAAGCGTTCAGGAGGAAAAGATAAGGCTTATAGAGGCATATTTAGTTTGAGATGACACTCAGACTCCCAAGGAATGACACGTCCCAGGCAGGAAGAGCCACAATGGATGCCCAGCAGGCAGGCTCTGACATGGGAATGTAGATTTATGCAGATCCAGAGATGAAGGGTTTAAAGTAGGACTCATCTCCCAAGAAGAAAGACTTAAGAACAATGGGGCCTGGCTGGTGGCTCAGTGGATAAGATGCCAGCCTGTGAACCCAAAGGTTGCTGGTTTGATTCCCAGCCAGGGCACATAAGCAGGTTGCAAGCCAGGTCTCCAGCCAGGTCCGTAGCTGGAGGCAGGTGAAAGGCAACCATACATTGATGTCTCTCTCCCTCTCTGCCTCTCTCCCTTCCCCACTCTCTAAAAATAAATAAAATCTTTAAAAAAAAGAAAAGAAAAGAACAATGGAGGGCTGGGCCTCAGGGTACATCACGTGGGGCCGTAATAGGAAATAGGACCTACAGCCAAGGCAGACATAGTAGCCAAAGCCAAAGAGCCCAGGATCAATTAAAACAGCCCAAAGGAATTCTAAGAATGGTAAACTTTCCACAAGGTGAGTCACCAGCAAATATTTGACAGAACTTTGAAGCCTCCCCCCACTCTGGCATTTCCAGACCTATCCTCTGGGAGAGGACGCTCCACCTTGGCAGGCTGGGAAAATGTGTATAAAGTCAGGGCACTGGGCAAAGTTTCCAGAAAAAAACCACGGGAGATTTGATTACTTTTCTGCTAGTGGCCTACGGATCCACCGGCAAGTTCTTGATTACCCACCAGGAGCATCATCTTCCAAACTCAGAACACCTTATGTCAAAATGTAATTTTCTAAATCCAATTTAAGTCCTTCTCCCAGCTGAAATGTACGAGATCTGTCCCAAAAATAACAATCCAATGTCCGTATAATTAAAGCAGTTTGCACGGTCAGTCCTTTTGGGACAGGCTTGCCTTCCGTTGCAAAGAACGAGAAACATAGTGGGACAAAAGAGAATAAAAATTCAACTCAATAGAACAAACTATGGGATAGCTAGTGCGGGTAGAACGTCAAGACCTGGGGATACACACGATGGACTGGATTCTCGCCCGACTTAGGGTCTGACCAGGATAGCAGGCTGTTAAGAAGGAAGCAGGGTAAGGTGTTAGAAAGAGCATTCAAGGACAGGATCTAACCAAGTATAGGTGGCCAGGGTCCCCCTGAACGAGTGTCACTGAAACTGGGTTTTGAAGGATGAGTTTCACCAAGATTCCAAGCAGAAAAAGATCATAAAAAGGAGCAGGTAAGTGTATACAAATTTGTCAAATACGAAAGCTAAAATATATTTTTAAATGAATCCAAAATCACAGGAGTAGAGAAAATAGATTTTGAACCTTTGTGCTGAAGACTACCTCAGGAACTTCTGCTGCTGCAGTTGGTTGCCCTGAGTGGGGACAGTGAGAAGAGTCCTCTGCTGGAACAGGAAGACAAGTCATTGAACAGAAGCACTCGCAAACACACCAGTGTCTGGTAAGCCCCCCAGACACAATGGTCGAACATGTCCCTTTGCTGCGATGATTGGCAAATACGGGCATTTTCATCAGGATGCCTCAGTATCATGTAGTCATATGGTTTCTATGGTTAAACCTCCTCTTCCTGTCTCCCCTTATTTTCTAATAAAACTTTATCCTTAAAAGATATACAGTTAATGCAATCAGGAGACACAGAACTATGCTGGTAGAAGGGCTCTGCCCCATCACAGAGAGGAGAAAAGAGAAGCTGTATTTGGTGAAGGATCCTGTTAAATAGAATGAAAGAGTTCTCCCTTCCTCTTTGCTCAAGCCATTCAGATCAAATGGCAGCAGTGTACCCCCAAACCGTATCAGAAAAACTATAGAACAGACGCTAATATTTATTCATGTTTGAGTCTTGCTCCTATAGGTAGTAAGGGATAACATTAGAATAACAACAATGAGATTCTGCAACACACTGTACATGAATTCTATGGAACATGGTATCCAACTGGTCAACTATGACCAAAGATAGTTGCTACCTGCAGTAAGAAGGCCTTCCCCTTCCCTGCACTGGGCCAAATCCTGTCTTTAAGATCCACTTACCTTTAATGCCATTACATTTGTTTAGGTTTGCCCTGGCTGATGTGGCTCAGTTGGTTGGAGTGTTGTCTCATAGACTAAAAGGTCAAGGGTTTGAAACCTGGTCAGGGCACATACCAGGGTGTGGTATGTCCCCGGCCCAGGCAAGTGCCCATAAGTAGGCCGCCAATCTCTCATGTTGATGTTTCTCTCTCTTCCCAACCACCTCTCTCTAAAATCAATGAAACAATGTCCTCAGGTGAGGATTTTTTAAAGTTTGTTTAACTTTTAGTCCATAAGAAAGTCTGTCTAAATTTTCCTCATCTGTAATTAGGGAGGTTTGATGGTTTTTAAGGTCACTTTTAGGTATGGAGATGGAATCATTTTATGAACATTATCACACTACTGCTCCGACATTTTCCAGCTTAATTGTGAAGTCCTTGCCTTACACTTCTCATGCTTTTCACAGGATATGTAATTCAGTAGGTATTAGCTGAATTAAAAGAGTGTGCATGCAAACTTTTCCAGCACAACTAAATCTCAGTTCACATGGGCAATGATAAACTATTTGCTCATATGATGTACCCATAGATGATCCAGATCATAACTACTAAAGGCAAAAAACTATCCTTGAATAAGTCTCACCATGCAAAATTAAGCCTTCAAGGGTTTGTGATTTATAGTGAATCATATATTGACTAACAGAACACAGAGGTTATTTTTTTCTAACCCAGCCTTTGATAGATGAGGCAGAGGGTTTTAACAAAGTCACAAAGAAAGTCAAAATATGACCTAGGACCATAACTCAGCTTCAGAGGTGAGACTTGATAGTAGTTACATTTTTCATTTTTGAGGACTCTCCATACTGTTTCCCATAGCGGATGTACTTGTGGGATCTATTTTTAATTTTTATTTTGTTGAAGATTTTACTTATTATTTTTAGAAGGAGGGGAAGGGGGAGAGGGAGAGAAGGAGAGAGACACCAATGTATGGTTGCCTTTCACTTGCCTCCAGCTACAGACCTGGCCGGAGACCTGGCTTGGAACCTGGTTATGTGCCCTGGCCGGGGAATCAAACCAGCAACCTTTGGGTTCGCAGGTCAGTGCCTTATCCACTGTGCCACCAGCCAGGGTGGGATCTATTTTTTAGAAAACTTGGATGTGTCAGAGATAAACAGCTAATAATCATATATTACCAGCTAATCTGAAAGACTTCTGCTTGGAAATATTCTCCTAAATTAGACTAATACATGTTTAGCAAGAGAGGAAAGTAAGGGTAAACCTTTGATTCTATTACATCTTGGCCTGCCACATTGGCATTGATTTGTTCATTATAATAATAATAGAGAGCTCACCCTGTTATAAGGGTCTTAGGAAGAGTCCATCTCTCCAAAAGAAAAGAAGCTCAACAAGCCCTAAATTAATCTCATGGTTCTTAACTTCCACCCCCTGTCTCAAGGCAGGCAGATGGGACAAAGAAAGGAAACCTTTGAGCACCACCATTGGTTACACTTTGCCCATGCGCACCATCTCTTTGACTCTTCACAAAAAGTATCAGATGGATGACTAGGGCATAAATCTGAGATCTGAAAAGATGTCTGATTCACCCATGATCATGTTCTTTCATGTAGATCATCCTGCCTCCCAAAATGTTAAAACGCAATTACCAGGGTCTTTCATTTTTGAAATCCCAGTGTCCCAGACAGTCGAGGTACATTCATGCCTCATTAGAACCTCCGGCTTCTTCCAAGTGCTGGTGAGCTATGCACTGGTATTGGCTCATAATGCCTAAGAAGAGTTAATACTTATCTCAAAGCCCTCAAAATATTCACGACACAGCATTCAACTCCCAAAAGAAAAAGACAGAGAAAGGACATATGTTTCTTCTTAAATCACATTAACTTTTCCCAATAGGAAGTAAAGTGTTTCCATGCAGAAAATTTAAATCTATAGAAATGTAAACAAGCCCTGGCTGGTGACTCAGTGGATGAGGCACCAGCCTGCGAACCCAAAGGTCACTGGTTCGATTACCCGTCAGACCAACATAACCAGGTTGCAAGCTGGGTCTCTAGCCAGGTCCTTAGCAGGAGGCAGGTGAAAGGCAACTATACATTGATTTTTCTCTCCCTTTCTTTCTTCCTCCTTTCCTGCCCTTCTCTCTAAAAATAATGAATAAAATCTTTATAAAAAAGCAATATAAACACCCCAAAAATGTATGTATATTCCCACATACAGAAAAACCATGAAGTTCACAGATTTCTGAAAGATGAAGGAGAGGCTCAGCTCTGCCTGGAAGAATGATGACATTATAGTTTTAATTCAGGCAAGAGAGGAGAACAAATAGTTGTGTTTCCTGGGGAACAGCTTGGGTTGAAACAACATAAGACGTTCAGAAATCCATCTTACACAGAAATAATGAGCCTCTTAGCAAAACCAAAGAACGGGTCAAGCCACACACATGGGCAAAAACTTAAATTTGTAGCCAGATGCCTCAGTGTTTTCTCATTTTCCATGAGCCACTTCTCCATTGACATGTGAGGAGTAAAGAAGCATTTAATAGAACTTGCAGCCCTTATTCCTAAGGATATGTAACAATATTGCTTTGGGTTTCCCTTCATTAGTCAAATTTACTTTCCCAGCTGATAGTACATTAGCAAGTGCCATACAAAAATAAATGCAAAAACAAGTACTTCTCAGGAGATTCTGAGCTTCATAATTATAGGCTCAAAAATTGTCATTCTATTAGCAGGGAAAAAATAATAAGGTCAATAAATAAACTGTCACCAAAATTACTTCAAAGCACACCTTTTTTTCAAAGATTTTATTCATTATTTTTCAAGAGGAGGGCAGGGAGGGAGGAAGAAAGGGAGAGAAAAATCAATGTATGGTTGCTTTTCACCTGCTTCCAGCTACAGACCTGGCTTGCAATCTGGTTATGTTGCAAGGAATCGAACCAGCAACCTTTAGGTTTGAAGGCTGGTGCCAGTCCACTGAGCCACCAGCCAGGGCCCAAAGCACATAATTTAAAAATAAATACATATGTAAAACTTTTAGGAACTGTTGCCTATTGAAGGAGATGGCTATCTGAACAAGGTATTAAAGTTTAATTAGAAAATGAAAAGTTATGAAAATGTCAGTGTATTAATTGACATATTTCACTTTACATGTACTATTATAAACTGAAAAGGGCTATAGAAAGGTAGGTGGTATTACTATCTGGCAGGAGACCCTCCAGGCCAGCACCACCCTTCCCAAAACATCTCCCATCTTGCCATCAACACTGCAGAGCCAGAATCGACAAGAGGAACTTTTATGTCCCCAAAACAGAAGAGCTTAGCATGCCCTTTGCTCTGTAGGCATGAGCTCTTTTGTCCAGTTCCACAGGCTCTCTACTCTGCTGCCCACCTGAGTCCTTTCAAACCAGACCCTGCCTGGCCTCTTGTCACATGTGTGAGGGGGAGGGATGAGGCTGTACTGGGACCATCCCCTTCCCCAGCCCAGGGAGAAATAAAGCTGAGGCTGAGTCGGGGCACCACAGTGTCCCTTTCTGATCTGGCTCTGCCCATGTTATTACCCCACACTCAGCAAAGGGCTAGCAGAAAGCAGGAGTATTCTGATGTCTTTTTAATCAACAAATAAAGGCATTGGATAAATATACTCCTAGGACACCCCAAAAGCCTCCAAACATAGCCTCCACAGCAGCCAAATTATACCATACCAAAAATCTCAGTGGAAACCACCCATTCAAAGAGAAGAGGAAGAACCACAATTGGTCTTTTACAGTCTTAGGCCTACAATGAAGTTATTAGAGTCAGGGTCAGGTTGTTACTTTTCGAAGGTAGTAATCAAATAACTAGAGGTGATACCTTGCTAACTCACTTAATGATTAAGGCTTCTACCTGGTCAGAGCACAAGGGGGAAATAATCAGCTTCAGCATATCAACTCCGTGTATAACTGGTGGACTCTGAAGCTACTCTTTTTCTGGCTTTAAATAATTTTTAATTACAGTTGACATACAATATTTCATTAGTTTCAGGTGTACAACCCAGGGATTAGACATTCTATAACTTACTAAGTGATCACCCCAATAAATCTCGTACCTACCCATCATACATGGTTATTACAATATTATTGACTATATTCCCTGCTGAACTTTGCATTTCCATAACTATTCTGTAACTACCCACTTGTACTTCTTAATCCCTACACATCTTTCACCCACTTCCCCAAAATCTCCTCCCACCAGGTAACCATCTAAATGTTCTCTGTATCTATGAGCCTGTTTTTGTTCTGCTTGTTTATTTTCTTTTCTAGCATCCACATATAAGTTACATCTTATGGTATTTATTTTCCTCTGTCTGGTTTATTTCACTCAGCACGCTAGGTTCATCCAGGTTGTTGCAGATAGCAAGATTTCATCATTTAAAGTAGTTGTTGAAAGGTATGCATTTATTGCCGTTTTATTATTCTTATGTTTGGGTTTATTTTCCTTCCTAACATTTCTTGTAATACTTGTTTGGTGGTGATGAACTTTAGTTTTTTTCTTGTCTGGGAAGCTTTTTATCTCTCCTTTAATTCTAAATGATAATTTTGCTGGTTAGAATAATCTTGATTGTAGGTTTTTGCTATTTATTACTTTAAATATGCTCTGCCAACCCCTTCTGAATTGCAAAGTTTCTGTTGAGAAATCAGCTGACGGTCATGGGAGGTCCCTTGTAAGCAACTAACTACTTTCCTCTAATTGCTTTTAAAATCCTATCTTTGTCTTTAACCTTTGGCATTTTAATTATGATGTGTCTTGGTATGGACCTCTTTGGGTTCATCTTGTTTGGGACTCTCTGCGCTTCCTGAACTTGTGTTTCCTCCTCCCAGTTAGGGAAATTTTCTATCATTATTTTTTCACATAGTTTTTCAATCCCTTGCTCTCTTTTCTTCTGGCACCCCCATGGTGTGAATGTTGGTATGCTTGCAGTAGTCCCAGAGGATCCTTATACTATCTGCATTTTTTGGGTTCTATTTTTCTTTTTGCTGTTCGGATTAGGTGTTTTCTGCTTTCTTACTTTCCAAATCTCTGATTTGATCCTCTGCTTCATCTGCTTTACTGGTGATTCCGTATAGTGAATTCTTCATTTATGTTCATGTAGTCTTCTTCATTCCTGACTGGTTCTTTTTGTGTTTCAACCTCTCTCTGTCTCTCTGTCTCTCTGTCTCTGTCTCTGTCTCTCTCTCTCTCTCTAAGGCTTTATTCATTATTTTCAGAGAGAAAGGCCAGGAGAGAGGAAGAAAGGGAGAGAAACATCAATGAATGGTTACCTTTCACCTGCCTCTGGCTAAGGACCCAGGTGGACACCTGGCTTGCAACCTGGTTATGTGCCCTGGCTGGGAATCAAACCAGCAACCTTTGGGTTCTCAGGCCAGTGCCTATCCACTGAGCCACCAGCCAGGGCTTTCTTTTTGAGTGCTATATACATTTTTATGTTTCCTGTCTCTCTGTTGAAATTTTCACTAAGTTCATCTGCTCTTTCCCTAAGTTCATTGAACATTCTTATAACCAGTGTTCTGAACTCTGTATCTGGTAGATTGTTTACCTCCATTTTATTTCATTCTTTTCTTGGAGTTTTGTTCTGTTCTTTTATCTGGGACATGTTTCTTTGTCTCCTCATTTTAGCAGCCTCCCTGTGTTTGTTTACATGTGTTAGGTAGAGCTGCTACGTCTCCCAGGCTTGACGAAGTGGCTTACTGTAGTAGATGTCCTGTAGCATCCTGCAGCACAGCCTCCTTATTACCCAAACTTGGCACTCCAAATGTGCCCCCCAAAGTGGGATGTGTACACCCTTCTGTTATACTTGACCCTTGACTGCTGTTGGCACCTCAACAGGAGGGATCTAACCCAAGGCCTTGGCTTTGAGGTCTGGCTGTGATCACAAAGCAGGACTTACTTCATTCAGCAGGGCTTTGGTGCCCACTGAGTTCACCCTTTAAGTGTGTCACTTGTGGAGGTGGTTCAGTGGTGCTTTGATGTAATCTGGGTCTGTCCACCTGACGTGCTGGCTCTGCTACCTCCTGTGAGGTCACAAGCCAAGATCAGCCACTGCCGTAAGCCTTCCCGGGATCACCCAGCACATGCTACTAAGTGATCTGCATATGACTGCTGTTGTGCTGGGCTTGGAGGTGCCCAGGTGAGGGGTGAATAAAGGCCAGATGCAGCTAGTGCTGGGCCTAGGGCCACTTAGCAATTGGTATGGGGCATGACAAGGCCAGATGCTGCTTGTTTGAGAGATTTTAGAAAAGTCTGAAGTGTGAGCCAAAACATGTACGTTTGTATGGAAAAGCCACTGGAAATGGCTGAGTGGGCTCACAGGTTCAGTGGGGCAGGTCTCAGAAAATCACCAGAGCAGGGCTAACAGCGTGAACCAGGTTGATGAAGCCTCAGATTCGGCACCCTCCTTCTAGCTCTGTCTGGGAGAAAGCTGTCCCTCCAGCTCTCACCCTGATGCCAGACAATTGAGTTCCTCCCCATGTGTTCCTGCTGCCTTCCAAGCTGTTGCTCCATTGCTGGAACTCAGAAGGAATCAGTCTGGGTAAGTCCATGTATGAGCTCTTTAACAAAAACGCCTGGCACTCTGGAAGCCTCTGTCTCATTTAGCCTCAACCCCTACTGGTTTTTACAGCCAGAAGTTATGGGGACTTTCTTCCTGGCACTGGAACCCTGGGCTGGGGGCCTGATGTGTGGACCTGGGACTCTTCACTTCTCAAGGGGACCTTTGCAGTGAGATATCTCTCCCAACTTTCATCTGCCACACATGGGTGTGGGACCTGCCCATTCCATGTCCTGCCTCTCTTACCAGTCTCTATATAGCTTCTTCTTTATATCCTTAATTGTAGGACTTCCATTCAGCTAGATCTCAGGCAGTTCTGAATGACGGTTGTTCTGTACTTTAATTGTAATATGACGTGGTTGTAGAAGGATTTGAGTACTGTATTTACCTACACTGCCACCCTGACTGGAACCCCTCTTAGTAATCTTAATTACCAAGGCTCTACGCAATTCTTAGTTTCACAATTCTTTGGATGTTATAGACCAAGATAATCAATCAGAAGCACAGCCAACTCATTTTTCCCAAGCAGTTTCTGAAGAAGTTTCTATAGGAGGCTGGCCACCCAACTTCTCCATCCCCAGCACCATTCCTCCTACTTCTCCCCACACCAACATTCACTCATCTTTCTTACCCAGCATTCCCACCTCTATCTACCCCTAACCACACCCTGCTCTCTCCACGACAGCCATAGCGTCACCCACCCATCAAGGCTGGGTGAGCATGCAGACACTGCAGCATGATTCCCAAACACTGAGAAGAAAGTGTCAGAACCCACAGAATCACAATGTTAAAATTTAAAAAGTACATTCGGCCTTATCCTCCAAACCAGCCCCTGGCCCTAAACTCCCCTACAGACCAAATGGAAAGCCTTGCACATTAAGTGCCCACAGGGAGAACAGCCAGCTCATCGAGGGCAACTCTACCCATAAAAGACAAAGATAAAACAAGGGGCAGAGGGATCTGCCCTCTATGTGGACGAAAGTCCACATCTCTGAAGCTGAGTAGCTGGATGGGTCTTTCTGGGCATGGACTCTGAGAAGCCTAAGATGCGAGCTGAAAGCCCAGGTGATGTCAGATCCCATAGTCGGTTGTCTCAAGGAAAGTACCATGGGAAGATTGAAGGAAATTAGTGGGACTTAAGCTACCCATTCACCTGAAAAACATCTAGGGTCATCTACGGCTTGAGAGAGAACTTCCAATGGCATGGTGATATCTCTTTTCTTCAGGAGGAGGGGTGCAAAGGAAAGCTGGGGTAAGGGAAGAGGGGTTCATTAAACAAAGCCTTGATGAATGCCTTGTCTACCCATCTTGGGCAATAAGGATACATTTAGTCATCAGCTTCTGACTCAGCATTTCTGACCCCAGTGCTCTGTGATCTGGGAGATGCTTTTCAAGCATCTGGTCTTTCTGGAGGAAAGATATGCTGACAGTGACAGAAGATGTGGTTCGTATGCAAGTTCCAACAAAGGGGTTTGGCAGGGTGACCACCACTACTGCTTATCTGAAATCTCACACAGCTGGAGAAAGGCATGCTGGCTGCCAGGACTAGTTCTGAAGGCGCATTTCCCATGGCATCCTGCAGGTTTTGCTATAAATAAATAGATAGGGTGAAGGGCTCTTCCTGATGCTATTTTATCTTAAAGGGGAAAAGGGCCAGCCTGGCCCTACACAGGAAGCACCAGAGTCTGCCTCATTCGGCAGTGCCAGCACACTTGAAACTTGCCATTATCATCATTAACACCATTAAACACTTATTAAGAACCCAATTATGGGGTCCATCACAGGCAGTGAGCTGAGCAAGTTACAAGACACCAAAACCACACTTGCTCATAAGGTTTACAGTGGGGTGGGAAAGGGGAAATCCATCTAATTTTTAAATTAAAATAAATAAATAAATAAAAGACTTCAAATGAAATTAAAATTACAGCGTTATATAAAGGTATAAGCGAGCAATTGTGTCCAACTTGTCATGCCTTAAAATGAAATTTAATGCTGCAGGGCAAAACGAAACAAAACAAAAAAACAATAAGCCGGCCCTGGCTGGTGGCACAGTGGATAAGGCACCAGCCTGTGAACCCAAAGGTCACTGGTTCGATTCCCAGCCAGGGCAACATAACCAGGTTGCAAGCTAGGTCTCCAGCCAGATCTCCAGCCAGATCCATAGCTGGAGGCAGATGAAAGACAACCATACATTCCTATTTCTCTCTCTCTCTCTGTCTGCCTGTCTCCTTTCCCCTCTCTCTGAAAAATAATAAATAAAACCTTTAAAAACAAACAAACAAACAATAAGCCCATTCATTAATTGTCATCTCATTATTTGAGGACTGTGTTGACGGCCCTGTTATTCATTCTGATGATTTTTGACCTAAGTAAAGTCTTTAGCCATTGTGAACATCATTAGTGACAGTGCATTCAAATTTCTCACACCTAGCTCAAGTAGTATTCTCACATACCTAGGGCACCTGTAGTCAGGCATTGGGTCTGCTTGAACTAGCATGTGACAATAAATAATCACAGTAGAGTTACAAGCAGAGGCTGATTCCCTCCCTGCTGCTGCCCACCACTGTGGTCCACAGGGGTTCCTGTAGGACTGGAAGATGCAGGACCAACACAGCGTATGGAAGCCTAGGAAAGGATCTGTTGAAGTTTCCCATCCAAGACTTAGAGAAGATCTTCAGTAGAAAGAGATCCTGGGTTGTTGAAGAAAGATCTGTACCCAAGTTAGTCACTATAATTAATACTATAGAAAAGGAATCAGGGTTATGAGAAATAAGGTTGACTGGTGTGCAAAGAAATATGAGTGTTACCAGAGTCCTACATTACAATCAAAGATTGTACTTATGTCATTCCTTTCTCTCACAAGCACTTAGATCAGCCATATAAAACGGCCTGGTCACAGGGCCTAAATTTAATTATATCCAGAGCTGAATTGAATCAAAGGTCATCGAATCTTTACAAGCCTAGACCTAATTTTGAACTTAATTTCAGAAAAATCATCAAGTGCCCTTTTTTTTTTAACTTAAAAAAAAAAAAAAAAACTCACCTGAGGATATGTTTATTGATTTTAGAGCGAGAGAGAGAAACATTGATGGGCTCCCCAACCAGGAATCGAACCCACAACCTCAGAACATTTGGGGGTGGGGAGTGTACAGGACAACACTCCAAATAACTGAGCCACCTGGCCAGGGCACCAATTGCCTTTTTCCTAAAAGAAGACTATACCTTCTCAACTCTCAAACCTCCCTACCTTACTGTAATGTGAAGAAATTCAAACTACTATCAAACCAAAATACCCCTGAGGTAGAATAGATATTGCCCACTCCCACACTCCCTGCTATTTCTGGACATGAAGTGCAGTCCTTCTCCATAGTGCCCTACACTTGTCCCAGCTTTTCCCATTCTGCTGTCACTGACCTTGCTCAGCTCTTCAGCCTTCTTCATGCCTTGCACACTGAGCCATCTTTTTAACTAGTCTCCCTATTTTCAGACTTCCTGGTCTTCCTAACATATACTGTTTGTCCTTGTACTCCCTGCTTCCAAAACCTTCAAGGGCTTCTCAGTGTCTAGAAGATAAGAATTAAACTCCATAAAATGGTCATCAAAACCCCTGATAAAGTGAACTGGGCCCCAACTCACTTTTCTAGTTCAATATCTACTCAACCTAACCTGCTACTTACTCAATGTGCAAAAAATACACTTTTCCTCTTGAGCTGCCCTCCTTTGCTCATGTTGGATCCATCAATGGTGGTTACAAGCCCAGCTGAAGAGCCATACAGCCCTGATTTTGAGTTCCCCACTTAATAACTTCAGTAACCTTTGACAAATTCCTTTAACCTTGATAAGACTTGGTTTCACCACCTGCCACACAGAAATAAAAACAACACATAGCTTAACCATGAGTGTACTGGGAGAACTGAATGAGGTAATCCAGGTAAAGTGCTTAGAATGGTGCCTTGGAAGAAGTATGCCCTCACGGTTTGCCTTGGAAATTAGAAAATTAATTCTTTAAGGCAAAACTTAAATTCCACCTGCAGCTGGAAACTTTTCCCAAAAATATCTAAGGATACCTCTTCAAACTCTTAGTGCACTAGCTTATGAGTGAATCAGTGAAATAAATAACAGGGAAAGCATCTGTTTTAAAAGCTGTTTGTGGAGTGGGGGTGGTGGAATGGTAGAGTTTGAATTGATATGGTTCAAAGAGAACCAACCCATGCCAAGGCTATATTAACAGAAACGCAGACCGTGCAGAGAATGTTGGATCCAATTGCTAAAACCCTCCTTTAAGTCACACTGAGTCTGCAGGACAGGGTGAGGAGAACAGGGAAATTAGAAACAATGATGCCTCATGAATTGCTACCAAAACTAGCCTATGGGCTTCTGGGGGATTGGGGAGGGGTGAAAAGGTGTGCCTTTGTATCCCTAGCAAATAGATTATATACATAATAGGTGCCCCATGTAGGTTCATCAAATGTGTTAAATGAAGATGGAGGAAGTTTGGTCTGATGTGACTTATCAGGGAGATAAGAAGCTGTCTTCAAATGCTGAGGGGCCTTGGCCTGGAAAATTGGAGTTAGAATGGGTGGCTTCAGGGTGCGAAATGAAGATTTTACTTAGGTGACTCTGACATCATCATCATCATCATCATCATCATCATCATCATCAATTTTATGCATTTTACAGACTCCCTATTACCTCAGAATCCATGAAGATCTTGGACTTAGGGTAAATGTATTTGTTTACCATGAAATGCAAGCTAACCTGAACTAAGACCCTAAGAAGGAATAATGATGGGCTCAGTCTCCATTCAGGCTGGCTAACCCAGCACAGTGAAAAGTTGCGTGTCCACTTTCTTCACAGTTCCCTCTCACTGATGCTTGTGAGGTGCCCTTCCTGGTGTCCCCTCTCCTCTGTCCCCACAGTGCTTTTACGGCAGGCACCGCCCCTCCAGTACCTCCCTCACTGTAGTGCAATCAGCCCTCCTCCAACCTGACAGCTCCTGCGAAGTTGAAACTGTGCTTCATTTACCTCATTCGCCAGGTAGGACACCTGAGCCACAATATAGTCCAGGAATATACATAGGAATGTGAGTTTTTGAGTCAAACCTGAATTTCAGTTCAGACCCTGCCACTCGCAAGTTGGATAGTCCTGGGAGAATGATTTACTTTTTCTGAGCCCTGTTTTTCTAAATGGTGAAATGAGGACAAAAGTAATAATGATGCTGTAGAATTATTGTGAGAACTAAGTGAATGTTTTGGATGTTTATTCAATGAAGAGTTTAAATGGTGGTTTAAAATGATAGGCACAAAAACAAAGAAAAACAAATATTGCATGGTGTCATTTATATGTGGAACCTAAAAAAAAATACAACTCGCCCTGGCTGGTGGCACAGTGGATAAGGTTCCAGCCTGTGAACCCAAAGGTCACTGGTCGATTCCCAGCCAGGGCACATAACCAGGTTGCAAGCCAGGTCTCCAGCCAGGTCCGTAGCCGGAGGCAGGTGAAAGGCAACCATACATTAATGCCTCTCTCCCTCTTTGCCTTTCTCTCTTCCCCTCTCTCTAAAAATAATAAATAAAATCTAAAAAAAAAAAAATGGTACAACTTACAAAAACAGAGAATAGAAAAGTGGTTGCCAGGGGCTAGGGAGAAGAGGGAAATAAGGAGATGTTGGTAAAAGGGTAACAGCTCTAAATCGTATAAGGTCTGAGGATCTAATGGGAAGCATGCAACTCTAGTTGACAACACTGTTTTGTGTAACTGAAATTCATGAAGAACTTGTGTTCTCACACACACAAAAAGTAAATGTGTGAGGTGATGGGTGTGTTAGGAGATAGTATATAAAGGTTGTTAAAATTTAACCAAGGGAGTGAGACCTTCTGCTGGGAATGTGGAGGGAAGGAGGTGGCAGCGCAAGGAACTCTGAATACCAGAAAGATTTTGAGGCAGAAGGAAGGAATGCAAGCAGGCTAGGCAGAGGGAACATCGTGACAAGGTGTGAAGGCAAAACGTGTGAGACAGGTTAGGCAGAAAACGTCATGGAAGATAATGACAGGCTAGTTTTCTGTATACTTTTAACCCGTTGTCTCCTTTTTCTTATATTTTTTCCATTATCATTTCTTCCCCTTATATACCCCTCCCCACAAGCCATCACTACACTATTGTCCATGAGTCTTTTTTTCCTTTTTACTCGATACCATCACCCCCTAACCCCTCCTCCCCATAGAGGTCAGCCTGCTCTCTATGGATGAGTCTATCTCTGTTTTGCTTGTTAGTTCAATTTGTTCATTAATTCCACATATGAGTGAAATTCTATGGTATTTGTCTTTCTCTGACTGGCTTGTTTCATTAGCACAATGTTCTCCAAGTCCATCCATATTGTCACAAAGGGTAAAATTTTTTATCTTTTTTATGGCTGAGTAGTATTCTGTTGTGTAAATGTACCACAGTTGTTTTATCCTCTCATCTACTGAGGACGCTTGGGTTCCTTCCATGTCTTGGCAACTGTGAATAACACTGCAATGAACATAGGGGTGCACGCATTCTTTTGCCTTTCTTTGTGTATCCTCAGAAGTGGAATTGCAGGGTCAAAAGGCAGTTCTATTTTTAATTTTTTACAGTATCTCCATACTGCTTTCCACCGTGGCTGCACCTGTCTGCGTCCCCACCAACAGTGGCTTCCCCTTTCTCTACATCCTCGCCAGAAGTCACCAAAATAGCTCAGTTAGGAGAGTATTGGTGTGATGATCAACCTCGGTTACCTTTTGCAAGTCACTGCTTCTGCTACGTTCTCCTGAGAGCCTAAAGGGTATGTACGAACTTCTCATTCTATCATATGTATTACCAAGACCGTTTTTATTTATCACCTCAAGTGCAGAGTTCTCTTATTAATTAGAAAACTGTTACAGTAGTCCTGGTAATAATGGCCTGAACTAAAGGTATCAATGAAAAGACAGACAACAAGTTGGTCCGAAGGTTGTGGGTTGTTGTTAAACTGAAAGGACGGACAACAAAGAGAAACTACACAGTTTATGGAGATTGATTAGAGATGGGGAATGTAAGGAGACAAGTCAAGGCTACTGCAGAGCTCCATGCCTATGGGCAGGCAGACGATGATCCCATTAACTAAATGAGAGGTGTCCAAAAATAGTCCTTCTTGGGAAACAGACGCACAGGAAAGAATATGAATTTGGTTTCAGATTTACAGACTTGATCATCGACATGTAAACCCATCACTTCTAGACTTCCTACTTGAGTTTACGTACCCTCCGGAGTGTGAGTTAGCCTACTCCTGGTATATTCAGGGGTGGAGGATGCTGTTTTCCTATCCCGTAGTTGGAATGTCTCAGAATTGCTCCACAAGCAGGGGGGTAAAATGCTTCTGCCTAAATGATCTGAGGCCTCAAACCCCTCAGAGAATTAAGCGTCTGGATTTCACTGCATCCATGGAAATCTCTTTCAGATCAAGCGACGGTCACAAGGATGCAAAATATGGATCAAGAGGATATATATGCATGAATGTATATATAACCCACATCTTCTTCTTCTTCTTTTTTTTTTTTTGCATACTTCCAAATTGCATTGTTTATGCAGCTGTTCACAAACTCAGCCTCTCTGTTTATTTTTGTCCTTAGAGGAAACAGAGAAGAGGCTTCTGTCTATTAGGCAAAGGAAGATCAAAGAGTCCCCTTTCGTAGCCTGAGAGGGTATTCCACTAAAGCCTTCCATCTGAGCAAAGATCAAAACGAGCCTGGTGCCCTCACATGGCTCTTCCACCAGCGAGCTTGCAACGGCACCTGTTGGAACCCTCCTTTCACTGCTCGCACCAAATGGGCAGGCTTTGTGTTTTCTTGGGACTGAGACACAAAATAACAGCTAGACTCTGAGAAGAGAAAAGCATTTCCCAACAGCTAGACTCCAAGAAAAGCATTTCCCACCAGGCTTAAGACAACATTACTCTCCCAGGGCAGGTAGCATCATTACTGTTTTATGAACCAACAGGGAGAAGAGCCCAGAAAGGTCAACTGAGACACTGGTTACCCAGCAATTTAGAAGTGAACTTGGGAAGCAGATGACAAACCCTCACTTTCTCTCTTGGGACAAATGGGAAAAGTTGACGCCCTCTGTGTTTTCTTTCCTGCCTCTACTATGTGTCACCCTCTTAATTGGTTCCAATCACCTGAAGCAACTATATAAAAGTGACATCTCTTCCCTGCACCACGTTGGTTGGCCCGTGAGACAGGCCTGCCCTTGTAACCTGTGAATGGGGCATTGTTCACTGCCACAGCCCCCAGCCTTCCCAGACTCCAGTCTCACTGATGGTGTAGCGACAGCAGTCAACACTATAACAAAAATGGCAGCATGTGAAGCTATAGGTTTTAATAGCTCTCCTTTGGGGAATTTCAGGATGAAATGAATACTAGATTATCTCTCATGGAAGCTTTGATCAAATTGTGACTTAGACTGAGTTCCTGGGTCAGCACCCTAACCCCTCCCCCTGTTCTGCTGCTGTCCTTATCTCTATTGACCTTTCCATGCCTTCAGAAAGCACAGGTTACCTACCATCTGATCCAAATCAGAAGGGGTGGACGCAATCAAGAACTGTCTCAGCAAGAAACAGAGTCAGGGCTAGGTTACTGCTTCCACATCCAGGTACCCACAATTGCACATCAAGACTACAGCAGGAAATGCTGGTCCAGTTTCTATGGTAACACAAAATGAGCAGTCACGAGTAGCAGGGATGCACCTTGTATAGCCCTCACTGGCCTGGGGGACACCCAGGCTGAGTGAGCACTATGGCCAAAGGCTAAGGCGGTGGGGTACTCTGGGAAGCAGCAGTCTAAGAATGGAGGCTACCGCTGAAAGGGTGGAAACTGAGAAGCCAGGAGCAACATCCGGAGGCCGGTCCCCACCTCACACAGCCTTTAACTACTGCTTCTTCCAGAAGACAAGGCAGGGCTCCATCTGCAATTTCCATGATAAAAAAATTCAGCTTGCAGCACTGCCCTGCTATATCCACTTCTATGTCTTCCACCTATTCTGTAGTGGGGAGAAGTAGAGGAGAGGAAGAGACAAATTCTAGGCAAACGACTAACCGAGGCTACTGTTCCAAATGGCTAACTCCTGACCAGGAAACCTGAAGAGGCTGAAAAAGCCATTGGTACTCAGAGCTCCTCACTTGGCCAGAACCACCTCCTTCCTGGAATATCTAATCTCTTGGTAGATTTTAAGTTCTTCATGGGCTTGCATTGTTAGTTTTTTGTTTGTTCGTTTGGGATCTTCCTCAGTTCCTAGAATATAATCTTACACACTTTACACATCCAGTTAGCAGTTGTCGATTGGTCAATTAATTGATTGATTTGCCCTTTAGAGGATCAACTAAGAATAAGTCACAGAGGAACTTGACCAATCAGTTAACCCCCTTGCCCACTAAAGTCTCAATATTTACAAATACATTGAAATGTCTCCTTCAACTTCTCAAACACGAAATTTCATACAAGTGGTTTATAAATAGCTCTTTTTTGTCTTTATAAAATCCTATAAATGAGAGGGCACTACTCATTGCCCTTTTTCACAAATGGGGAAGTTGCAGGTTTCCAATATGAAATGTCCTACCTAGTCATGCACTAGTTTTTACATGCACTCACTCAATCATTCACTCAAACCTTTGCTGAGTGCTTCCCATGGCAATACAGCAGACTTCTGAATAACAAACGTGTGGCTAAGTACACCAGTACCCCCTCACTCAGGCAGCTAAAAATCTGCGCACAACTTTTGATTCTTCAAAACATAATTGTCCCTTAGCATCCTTAGGGGACTGGTTTCAGGACCCCCTCCAGTACCAAGACCCACAGATGCTCAAGTTAATGTATATCATCAATGCAGAGTCAGCCCTCAATATCCTCAGACCCCCAACCACAGATTGAAAAGAGTACAGGTATCTGTTGAAAAAAATCCTCACAAAGAGGGAGCCATGCAGTTCAAACTCATGTTGGACAAGGCTTAACTGTTCTAGTATAGGACACCTAAGAGTTTAATACCCTCACTTTCTCATGTGCAGTCCTATGCAGCAGGTATTATTAGGCCTGTTTTAGAGGTTAGGAAATGAATGCTCAGAGTATCTAAATAATTTGTCCAAATTTACACCCTTACTGGTGAGGAGCTGAGAATTCAAAGCAGGTCTGCGCCTTAAAAAGCTGTAGGCTATTGTAAATTCACAGTGATGCCTCTTAGAGAAACCTTGAGAAACAGAGGTTTCCAGGGTGGAAAGCCAAGCTCATGACTCCAGTAGAGCAATCACCCCACTTCATCCACCACAACAATTTACATCTGTTCATACACTTCTGTGCCAGGATATGGATGTCTTCTCCACATTTGCTTTTCCTTTAATTCACCTTCCTTACCATCAACCTCAATCTTTCTGCTTTCCTTGAAGCCAAAAGCCAGGAGCTTGAGGCCTCTGCCATGCTAGAAGTGTGTTTTCTTGACTTTCATCCATTCCTAACAATTCCTCTCTTTACTACTTTAGCCAAGTTTCTGGAAAGACTCTATTATCTCCACTTTCTGACTTCTCGTTTCCTCCCAGATTTACTGCAACATTGATTCTGTCTCAACCATCCCCGTGCGAATACGTCCATGTCACCCATAACCATTTCCACACCCAGACGTGGGTCCTGAGTCTACAATTCTGCCAAATCCCCGGATGCTACCAGCACTGCTGACCCACAGAGCACCCTCTGGGTTGGAGGAACTGCTCTGGACATGTCTCTCAACCTTCACTCAACTGCATCCTTCGGCTACTTTCAATCATTCCTTTTGAAATTCTCTTCTCAGCACTCTTTTCTGACTTTTCTTCTCTCTCTCTGACCGGGGCTTTGCTTAGGGTCCTAATTCTCTCTTGCCCATTAAATGCTGGGAGTCCCTAAGGTGCCGTCCTTGGTCACTCCTACCCCTGCCCTAGTTCGTCAGCTTTTGGCTGGATGATGGCAAGAGCCCCCAGCCTTGTCCCGGTCAAAGTCATCTTTTAAAATGATTCTCTCCAAACCCAAATCCAACAGTCGTTCCCTTGCTTAGATGCACACAGCGATTCCTCAGAGCTCACAGAATAGAAACTCCATGACATGAACCCCTCCCTTTCCAGCCTCACCTCTCAACACTTTCTCTTTCTCCTTCTTATTCTATTAATATTGACCTGCCCACAGTTCTCCAACACAAGCTATGCTGTCTCCAACCACTTTATCTTGGGTCATTATTTTCCCCTATTCCCACATGCCCCCAGCCTCACCGCCTCAAGTCTCATTCCCATGGCTAATTCTTAGTCATACTTGAAGATTCAACTCAGGTTTTCGCATCCATAAAAGCTCCCTGGTCTTTTCCTGCTCCCTCCCACACAGACCAGGCTAAGTCCCTTCCTTTGTGTTCTTACAGTGCCATGATGCTTACCTTTCACAGTGCTCTCTATGGAACATTTGAACTGACTTGTGTTTATATCCCTTTATTACTCAGTAAGCTTTTAACAATTCATCTTTGTAGCTGCTCTCTCAACAGGGCAAAGAGTGGGAGTGCAGTGTATGTCTTCTAAGCTGACTTAAGCATCTATTTCTTCTCTACCAAATGAAGGTGCTCTTCAGGTCTATGGTTCTAAAGAACCAGCTCTCTAAATTTGAGAGAAGCAAGAGCTGGCTTAAAGTTGAACTTGTCCTTTGCCTCTCTAGGTCAATCTGACAGTGTTCCCAGGAGAACGGTAATCAGAATAATAAGCTAACTACACACCAGGAGGGCCTTCAGAGTTGAGGCTCTGATGCTACAAATGTAATACTATGTGCTAACTTAACTGGGTGGATGCAGGCTGATCCATGGACCATCATATAGGTAGCCTGTCAGGCATGTTCCTTGAATAGCTATTGACAAAACTGGTTACACTTTTTCTCTTTCTGAAAATATCCTTAGAGTTGGACTGAAATCCCAAAATGGTAGGCTTGGGAGGTAAAGTCTTCTGGTATGATTTTTCTCTAAGCCACTGTATTAGGAAGGAACAAAACCAGCAATCCCCAGCCTTTTAAGGACAAGAAAATGCATTGCTGCATAAGCGCCTTCTTTTACAATCCTATCATGGCACTTGGGTCTCTTGAGGTTTTTTCAGGAGGAAAAACCTCAGAAGGAAGCATAACCTTGATTATGCTGTTGAAGTTGACCCAATTTTCCCCCCTTTGTCCACCTCCACCCAGTTCCCTCCTTCCCTCCAGCAATCACCCCCACTTAGTTCATGCCCATGGGTTCTCTTGAAAGTTATTTGGTTTCCCCCTTTTCTGTATTATTCTTAACATCCCCCTGTCTATTTTGTTCCTGCCAGGTATGCTTCTTAACCCCTGCACCATTCCCCACTTTCTCCCCTTTCTGTTTCCCAGCTGATAACCCTCCAAATGATCCCCTACCTATAACCCTGTTCATTTTGGTTGATTGCTTAGTTTATTTTTGTTTTTATTTTTAAGATTCATTTGTTGATCATTGTGAGTTTGCTGTCATTTTAACATTCACAGTTTTGAACTTCTTTCCTTTCTTAAAAAAAATAAAAACAGCAGGCAGATTACTATAGGTAAATAAGACCTTAAACAGGAGCAGACACTAAAGTAGATAATAAAGTCCATTAACAAAGTGCAGCAAGCCACATGTTATAAATTTTAGTCAAAAGGAAAGAAAAGAGGAAGGAGCAGCACCTTCTGAAAACTGTAGGTGTAGGATTAAGGTGGTCCAAAGATAGGAAAAAGTCATCTGTGTGGAGAAACAGGGGAAGGGGTGAGCGAGAGAAAAAGAACTGGACTAGAGTCAGAAAAGCACTGAAAAAAACACTAGGAAGAGACCATGCTCAACAGTAAGTAAGCTAAAACCATCCTGATTTTAGCCCCAATCACAGGCCAAAACTAAGCTAGATGCTAGAGGCACAAGGAGGGGTGAAGCTGAACCTCTGGCCCCCTGAAAACACAGGGAAAGGGGCAGCTGGTGTGAGACAGGTCCCAGCCGGGTATAAATCTAGCAGCTGCTATCCCTCTGGCTTCTTGCAAAGGTGTCTCCTGGTTTTCTGATGTAGAAACATCAGGAACTTGTAGGATATATATTTATTTTTGTCTTTTATGCATAGGTGGAACCCTTTGCCCCCATAAGACTCAGGAGAGGTAGCCCATTCACTGTCTAGAGCAAGACCAGAAGCACCAGCACTATTAAGCCTATGTCACTATTGAAGAAGAGAAGCCCTGAAAAGCAGAAAAGCAAGCCCAACGTTACCAAGCAAGTGGCAGAGCTGGAAACCCAAGCTACATGGTGCAACTTAAGTCCTGTTGCATTCCTACTAGATTTTTGAAACAGATTTAAGCTTTTAGATTCCCTTTCCGGGGAAGAAAGTCCAAACTATCCCCTGGTAAATGCAGGGCTCACCAGCCCCTAAAGATTAGGGGAGCAAATTTCTTCCCCAAACCGTGCCTGTTCCAGGATGGGGACTGAGAGAGAGGGCTGGATGGATGCGGGCTACAGGGGTGTGACAGGAGGGTTAGGGGTGATACCAAGAACAAAGCCTTCCACCCCACCCTAAATGCACAGAACCCACTGCCCACTAACCCAGCTGTGGAAGGAAGGCCTGGGCCATTCTTTATTGACACTCTTGCACTCACTCAGTGCTTGTCTTCCAGCATAGCTGGTGATAGCCCAGCTGTAAGACAATGGAAATAGTGCCAATGCCAGCAACTAGGCTGTGGGTGCTCCATAAAATCTCCCTAGGGCCAGCACGAGGGCAGGAAAGAGAAAAGCAATCTTCAAAATCAAACCTTGAACTTTCAGGATAGATTTTATTGATGGTTTTCTTTTTTCTTTCTTTCTTTTTTTTTTTTTAGCAATACTACATTTTTGAGGCACTTAAGCCAAGAAAAAAAGCATTATTATGAAAAGAAGCTTGTGGCTTCTAATTTAGAAATGAAACTATGGACTCATGTACCTATGTTAAGGAAGTGGTATTTAAAAGTTACAGTAGGCCTCACTGTGATCTTGATTAATTTAGTTACTCCGGAGTTGGGTTTTCTTCCCAGTCAAAAAAGCAAATGGACTGTAGATTGTTACCTGCTTTAAACCTCGGTGGCTTGTACATGATGACAATTGGCTCCCTCTACTGAACTGGTGGGAGGAAACTGCCATGTCACCCTATCTGACTACAGAAGAAAGGAAAACAAAACAAAACAAAAAAATCTCTGTGGCTTTACACAACTCTATACATTATTTTAAAGTATTTTTAAGGTCTATTTTTTTTTAAGTTGAAAACTACTAAAAATGAATATAAGTTTCTTCTGTAGTCTGTGAATAAGCAAAAGTGGGGTAAAGATCATATTAAATATACAAAGCAATATTTTTTATTGTGTTGCTCTGAATGACAAAAGCTTGTTTGATGTTTAATTTAGAAAAGAAAGTACTTCACATTCTAGATAAAATTATTATTTTTAAATGTGTTTATTTTATTAAGATATTTATGAAACATTTAATGTAAAATTAGGCAGGCTTATTTTCTAGGGACTTTGCAATAAATGCCTCCATTTATTTAGAAAATGATATATAAATTATTGTCAACTCTGGAAAAAATTCACTAATAAAGCAATGAAAAATAAGCCCCCTTAATATGTAGCATGTGTTCCAAAATAAAAACTACATTTATCTATGCAAGGAGTAGATGTTATAATTTTCACTAAACTGTAAGACTGTCCTTTCCATAGAAAAATTAATTAAATGAGTCCTGATCATTGGTTTTTAAAAAAGAAAGTTATCAAGAATGTTTAAAGCAGCAATATCTATAAAAAGAACTAGAAACAACACAAGAGTCCATCAGTGAAATGGGTCCACATACATTGAGTGGTATAATTTATACACCAGATACTATATAGCAATGAAAAGGCACAAACTACAGCTATACTTAACATAGAAGATCCTTGGATATGCAATGCTGTGTGAAAAAAAAAAAACATGTCACAAAAAATACAGGCAGTATGAAAGCATTTATATAAAGTTCAAAAACCAGCAAAGCAGGGATCCCAACATGGTAAAACTATAGAGAAATGCAGGATTTGAACGCAGAACCAAGACACTGGTTGCCTCTGATGGGGAAAGAAAGGAGGCCATGTCAGAGGAGGGCTCAGGGCAACCTCAGGAGAAACACCTGTGTTCATGGTATTATTATCCTTTATGTCCTACATAGATTTTGTGAACACTTTATCCATTCATCAATTAATTATTTAATATTAATAATTAGATAAAGCTTATTTAAATCACATCCATCCTGGAATAGTATCTAAGATGGTGACGCATCATGGATAAAGTATTGAACTGTGTCCATCATTAACTCACTTTGCACATTTGGACACTAATCCGTTCCTTAAGATTTCAGCTATTGCTCCTTGAGGAAAATATGTCCTAATTGTTCTAGAGGTAGTTTGATAGCCTAGAAATAAAGAGCTAAGTAAGGGAAAGCTAATAAGTTAATTTTTTAAATCCAAAATTTAAAAAAAAATTGCTGAAGATGCCCTGGCCGATGTGGCTCAGTTGGTTGTCCCATAAACTGGAAGGTCACGGGTTTGACTCCTGGTCAGGGCACATGCCTAAGTAATGGGTTCAGTCCCCGATCAGGACACTTATGAGAAGCAACCAATCAATGTTTCTCTTCCTCTCTCTCTCCCTCCCTCCCCCTCACTCTAACATCAATAAACATGTCCTTGGGTGAGGATGGAAAACAGATATTGCTGAAGGCCTAACCTGTACTCAGTGCCACACTTTTAAAAATAAAACATTATTCAAGAGTCTAGGCTCCTAATTAGTTCCCCTATATGTGACAAGGTTTGGATTTCTCTTCTGCTTCTCCACCCGTCATTTTTGAGCAGGGTTTTTTTGTTTGTTTGTTTGTTTTGGTTTTGTTTTGTTTTCAATTAGCACTGTAAAAATTAGAAATTATCCCTTAATGTAGTTAACCTCTACACAACCTGAAATGTCCTTTCCTTCTCTTCCACGCTGTCTCCCCCAAGAAGAGGTCTATCTCTACTTCTCACTGTTTTTTTCTTCATTGATTAAATGAGAAGAATAATAGTATCTCACATGATTATTAAATAAGTTCATTCATGTAAAGCATTCAGAAAAGTTCCCGGTGCATGCTAACTCTAAGTGTTCACTATTGTATTTATTTTGTTTATCGTTGTCATGATTGTCATTTGGTGAGCTTCACTTCTGATTTGGAGTAAGAAAACCCATGGTAGCTTGTACCACACAAACTTCTCTTTCAAGTAGAATTTTACCTAACAACACCAATAATTGTTTTCCTCTGATGTTAATCTACCTTCCACCTATACACGCCCCTCTCTGACTCCAAGGTAGTGGTATGGGTTTAAGCTAAAGGATTCTCAGCCTAGTGTCTAAATAAACCCAGCGGAGAATAAGAACCAGATTAATTTCCCATCTCTCACTCCCCCGTGGGTTTCACTATCTCAAAGGCTGCCTCAGAGACCTGAAGCTCCTCACCCTAACCCAGATGCTCAAATGAAAACAAGAGCGCCACCAAGGCACCTAGAGAACCAGGCTTTGTCATTCCTGAAAGGTCTGGGAGCCCCTGACCCTGAATAACTGAAAATTCCAGAGACATGCATTCCCACAGCAGAATGTACCCTCACAGTGATATGCTTTCCCCAGCTGGGCCAACGCTGCCAGGTGCAATTGTATACCTTTCCTTATTAGTAGTATGACTATTATTTCAAGGGATGGGCAGCCCATTAAAGAGAAATAAAAAGCATACATAAAATATCACCCTAACTTCAAACTGAACAATGTCAGTCATGTTGACCCTCTCAGCGTCGCCCTTAAATTTTATAGGAAAACCAGTGACAGTTGGAACACCACCCCCCACCCCCGCAAGTCCCCCAAATTTAGTTGACTCCTAAATACTTTATTGTAATATGGTGACCCTTCTCTCACTGCATAGCAATCCTATGTTATTTATTTCCAGAAAGGTTTGGAAATCTAGTCTCCGAGCCAAGAGCCTGATCTCCATGTGAGAGAGCCCTTCTGAAGCCCTCCACTCAATTCCCACTTTCAGGCCTGTTTCCAGCGCAGGGTGACAACAGAGCCCTGGTCTGGGAAGGCGCAAAGCCAGTATTTTTGTGACCTGGAAGGACATCATCTGATGTGGGTCAGTAGCAACCCTATTGCACAGTGGAGGAAACCTGCTTCCGATAGTCTAGTTCGGTCAGAATGACCCAACCCTGCCGTTGGAGCACCCAGGTAGCCACAGACGGTCAGGTAAAATGTTACAGACACTAGTTTGGGTTCCATATAATCCTCATGTCACCAAAGATTATTCTTCCTGTGATTTCTTTTCAACCACTGACAGACATAAAAACCATTTTTAGCTTGTGGCTGTGGAAAAAGAGGTTGTCCAGCTTTGGCCTCCCTCTAGTCTAGCTGTCTGGACAAAAGCAGTGACATGTCAGTCCCCCTGGGACTGCCAGCATCCCTCACATACAGTCAGGGCCCATGTTCGGCACACCTTCAGCTCTTCAAAGCATTGAGTGAGTACTCCTCAATCAGTTGCTCATCCCCAACACACTGGGGAGGTAGGTCTGTCTTACCACCAGCAGAAACAGAGGCACTGAGATGTCACAGAATGAGCCAGTGGAGGCCCAAGTAGGGAGGCTTCCTGACCAGGTCTACACTCGGACCCCTGTTCCCACGCTGTCCCCTGACACCTAGTGCATGTGACTGCTTGCATGGTGCCCTGCAAATACCATTTCTGTATTAGCATGTAATGATAATGATCCTTTGTGACCCGGGATGATGAAATTCTCTAATGTATTATTAATATAAATGATGATTAGGCTCCATCTACGGCTGGGCGGGCCATTGCCCAATCAAACGTCCTTGACTATTGTCAGTTAAGAGGAACGCCTCTAATGATGAGCACGTACTCACAGGACAATGTCCAGAAGGAAAAATCTCCTTCTTGTGTTAAAAATCTATTTCTTGCTGGGAACAACAAATGTTGAACCATCATCTAAAGGTCCCTGCTTCAGGAGAATAACTGGCTTCCTTACCCTGACTCTTCTTTCCCCGTTTGCCAATGTTCCTTCTCACCTCCCACCTCCCAACCCCTTCCGTCCCACTGGAATATAAACATGTACACTCTGCCTCTCTGAACTCATAGGTTTAACAGAATGTTCTCACCAAGCTGCCAAAGATCCGTATCTCCGGCTGAGTCCTATTTGAACAATGGTTCTGAGGAGCTTGGGGACCAAGTCAGTCCTCCCTTGACAAGTCAGTACAGCTCCACGGCAGCTGTGAGGACACAGCCACATGTCCTCTCTTACCTGCTTCCACCTGGCCCCCACCCAACCTGGAAGAGGTCACTAGAAATTGCTGATCGGAACCTTCACTATAAATGGGCACAGGTAACGCCCTACTCACTGGGGCTTCCTTCACACCACGGAAAGGGAGAAAAGCCTCATCAAGAGAATTTTTGTCACACTTTAGAGCGGATTCACCAATTGAAGCATTACATCGGCAGACACTTGACTCCCCAAGCCACCAGTGGTGACGAGTGGAGAATCACAATTCCAGGAAGAAACCCATGCAGAAGCCTTGTCCATCATTACCACTTAGCATGCAACCCTAAACACCCCAACTGCAACCTCCACACCATAAAAATAAAGGCTTCACTTGCAGCTTCCACTGAGTCACGCACCCAATAACTGACTAGGACAATGATTAGCCCCCAAACTACTATCTTTTTCCACACCATACTCTCTTCTAAAAGAAAAGACTATCCCAAGCTCTACCCTTCCAAGAAGAAACTACACGTGTTGAGGGATTCTGCAACTTCTCTTAAAAACTTTGTGAGATGCACCGCTGTATGATGACACATTTCTTCGGCGTAATTGGTCCCAAGCAATGCTTGTAAAACAATAAGGGAGCAAGGCACCTTTTGCGATGCTGTGGCATTGACCTGTGTATGCCATTCATCGGCGAATTTACAAAATTCTAAATTCACATTCTAAACCAGAAAGGTGGGGGAATGGAACCTACCTATCCATGAGCACTCGGACCTAAATAGCTCACAGGCCACCCAGGTTGCAAGAGGGCTTACAAGGCAGCGAGTGCAGTGACGTAACACACAAGGATGCTCTCAAGTGAAGTGGGGTTTGCAGGATATTTCATTTTTCTTATGTTTACTTCACCATTCTAGTGATCTTTCTTTCCCCAAAGGGCTGTGCTTCTGTCAGCCAAGGGGTTATTATTATAAGATAATTATTTTTCATGGAAACTATCAATTGCTGAACACGTAGGTTAAATGAGATAATGTATGTAAAGCTTTATTTACATACATTATCTCATTTAACCTACATGACTAAACCTATTAGGTAGTTATTATTATCTTCCTTTTACAGATGAGGAAATTGTTTGCCAGAGAGATTAAGTGACTTGCCTAAAGTCACACAGACAATAATATGCCAACAAACCCAGGACCATCTGACTCAAAAACCCATTCTCTAGCATTGCTCCACTGTAATGGCTTCATACATCTGAGTCATGGGGTATAAATCATATCCATCTCATCTCTAAGCTGTTTTCTACACTAGAGGGGTGAGCAAACCTGACTTTTCATTATAATCATAGAGGAAGCTTTTTAAAAATGAAGGTTTCCAGAAGAACCTCAATCCAACTACCTATGAAGTGAAAAATCAATCTCTTATCCTTTTGTTGAAGTGTTACCGAACCACTTGGCCAGATGTTCTTTTCTTGCTGAACTTAACAAGTATTTCATTAAAAATATTTCAAGTTGTAAGTATCAGGGCATTTGTCTGGCATTTAGTTGTTACACATTTTCTCTCCAGTTCACAATAAGTGAGTTCGTGAAAGGGAAATCCACCTTTGACTACCCTAGGAAAGTTTTATTTGGAGAACTGCAGTTCACGGAAACACCGTGACTAAAGGAGCCTTGGGAATGTCACAGTTCAGGACACTGACACCCAGAGCCAATGAGATGAGCTCCCAACTCCCTCACTTTCTCCACAGACTGCACTGCTTCTCAGGATTCTTGTGGGATCACTCAGAAACCCAAGTTATCATGGATAATGAGAGCCTGACTGGCTCACATTTAATGATTATAAACATGTACAAAGGAGTTAATAGGTTCCAAATAAATTCCTATGGACCTTGCTTTACATGTAGCAAGGAGCCTCCATGGACAGGGACAGACTTGAGTGCTGGTTCACATATTTTCAAATAGATTCTAGGCTGTATGGAACTTTATATTGAAAGAGGCAGCTCTGAATTCCAGTCTCAACTGGGCCACTTACTTCTGTGACCTGCTTTCTATTTCTTAAGTTCCTGAGTTTCACCCTCCCCACTTGAAGAGCACTGAGAGATCTATTTCATTTCAAGCCTCTGTTTAGTCTAAATGCCTTAATGTGAACAAGCACCTAGTGCCTGGCACACACCATCACCATTTATAGATACTGTTGCTTCTATTTTTGAGTTCCCTAACAATTGAGGCAGATTCTCTTTATGCAGCTAATTGTTCTAACTGCCCACAGGATGTGCTTTACAATATACTCTAATCTGATTAAAAACATACTTCCAAAATACACAGCTGTCTACAGTGCTATGAGCATGAATGAGTCACCATGATATGCAGGGATAACAAAATTAATAACAGCCTCCCCCAAAAAAATCTTCTCTGGGGTGATCTATCAAAGATTTCAATCAAATTTTCACTTCTCAAAAAGAAAGGACTGGAATATATTAAAATATATTCCTCTCGACATTGGCTGGTGTGGCTCAGTGGATAAGGCACTGGCCTGCGAACCTAAAGGTCCCTGGTTTGATTCCCCAGCCAGAGTACATAATGAGGTTGCAAGCCAGGTCTCCAGCCAGGTAGATATCTGGAGGTAGGTGAAAGGCAACATATGTTGATGTTTCCCTCCCTTTCTTCCTCCCTCCCTGACCTTCTCTCTGGAAATAATGAATAAAAATCTTTTAAAAAATAAAAATCTCTCTCTCCCCCGCCTCTTTCTGTCTCTTGGTTAAACTTGCTAAAAGCTACCACATGTACCCTAAGTCTTCCTTTCCCTTTCCCCAGGAGTTCAAAGAGAAGCTCCAAGGTGGACTTCATAAAGCTCCCTCGCTTTATGAAGACTAAGGTTCTAGTGAAAGGTTGCAGGAGACTGACTGACATGAGGGAAGTCTCGGCCTACTGGACTGAGCCCAGCCATGTGCACAGCTCCTGCCACCCAGGGAAGTCTGCTCACTGACAACAAATCTGATAGATCCACCATCCATCCCTTAGGTCATGTCCAATTTGGCCACAGTCCTCAGGATGTGGTCATTAATTCCTGCTGACCATGGTGCAGCAGCATTGGCTATAAAAGGTGTGGTAAGGGCCCCAGGAGGGCTTTGATTTAGTGCCTTCTTCTCTGCTCTGCGTGTACTGAGGCAGAGAGGGCTGGTCTGAAAGGGGGAAACCCTTTGGCAAATCCTTGACTGTACAAGCTGTTCCATTCATGCTAAGGCATATTTTCCCTTGGAAGGGACACGAGAAAACAGAGCTCCTTAAGGGCCGCATGTTTTGTCAAAATGCCTTCAGGTACTATTTCTAAATTGGCACTACGTATTTTGCAGAGAAGAGAATAATGTCTTAGCTGTTAAGATGGGCTGAACAAAGCATCTGCTACCCCAGTTGTCACTGTATGTGGTCTTGGTGAACTTCTCCAAAACACCAGACGACCATTTATTATCCCAAACAGACAGCGCCCTGTGTGGTTACCGTAGCGACGGTTCCCATCTCTTCCTAACAATCCCCGGTACCACACAGCAAACAAAGTTTTCAAATCTAATCATGGTTACAGAATAGAAAAAGAGCTCAGCCAGTTTATAAACTCATATCAACATCATTCTTCCCTGTGAAGAAACGACATTAAAACATTTTTAGATCTTTGGTCTTCACAGCTGTCCCCAGATTTTTAAAGTTAAATTGTCAATTACCAGGAACGAGTCTCAAAACCCAGGAGTGATCTATCATACCAGCAAATACTTAATAAAAGCAAGATGCAGTAAGAGGCCATTTATTGTGGTTTTAAACATCATTAAACAGTAACTGCCGCTTGCATGATTATTGATGTATAGTTGGAAAAAACAAACACTCACTTCCCAGCAATTCCTTCTAGCCCTGGTACCCAGCTTAGAAACCATTTATTCATATGCCAAAGCACCACTGGGGAAACAGCTGCTATCTTGGTGATAAATAATGTCCCCAGCCAGCCAGAGGAGGTAAATAAGATCCAAACACCAATTTCAGAAGCCACAGAGGTTGTTTTAGTGTGAGTTGTACGTATGTAATTTTTTTTTTTTTATTTCCCCTCTGTGACACTGAAAAGCTTCTGTTTCAGGACAGAAAAGCTATTAAGAAAGCCATCAAAAGTTCCATAAGATCAAGGGTTTCATGCATATGGGGGCCTCCCATACTATCATTTTTCAATGTTTACATTATAGAAAATTTCAAGCATACAGAAAAGTACAAAGAATTATTTAATGAACATCTGTGTACCCATGACCAAGCTCTGTCAAATCTTAATGCTTGGCCATATTTACATTAGGCCTTTTCCTTAATAAATACTTAATACAGGAAAATAAAAACCTGTGGGTAGCCCTTTCTAATCCCATGCCTTACCTCCCTAAACAATATATGGTGTTAGTTTGCATGTTTTAAAGCGTTGTATACATGGTGTCAGACTGTGTCAATCCACAACTTGTTTTTTCCCTCAGCATTATATTTCTCAAACATATTCACATTAACACAAGCAGATCTGGTTCATTCATTTTCATCATTGCATGGAAATAATAGCACACAGGATTTATCTTTTCGCCTTCTGAAAAGAAGTTCGGTTGTTTTAGATTTTTTATATCACAAACAATGTAGAAATGAGCATTCTTTTTTTTTTAAGATTTTATTACATTATTTTCAGAAAGAGGGGAGGGAGAGAGGGAGAGAGGCAGAGAGGAAGAGAGGCAGAGAGGGAGAGAGACATCAGTGTATGGTTGCCTTTCACCTGCCTCCAGCCACAGACCTGACTGGATACCTGGTTTGCAACCTGGTTATGTGCCCTGGCTGGGAATCGAACCTGTGGCATTTAAGTTCGTAGGCCAGCGCCTTATCCACTGTGCTACCAGCCAGGGCCTTAGAAATGAGCATTCTTATACACATATCTTTGGCACGTAGATGATGGCTTCTCCAGGCCCACATGTGAAATGGGAGTGCCAAGAACATGTGTGCATCTGCGGTTTTATTGGGTGTTACCACTCCCCTCTCCCAAGTAATTGTACCAGATAATACACCCACCATCCACGTATGAGAATGGGTATTGCTCCACAGCCTTGTCATTAATCCAGTCTGTTAGATTTTTTCCTTTTCACCTATCAAATGGGTATGAAACGGTATCTCATCTCGTTCATGTTTTCTGGATTACCAGTGAGGCAGAACATCCTTTCATGTTCAATGGCCATCTAGATCTGCATTTCTATGAATTGCCCATTTTTCTGCTTGCTTTTTTTCTTATTGGCTGTATGAGATATCTTCATAATCTGTGATGTAGAGAATGTGGCTTAATATCTCAGCTTCCCATTAGTACTGCAGAGATAGTAATATCTATCTCTTAAGGATGATTTGAAGCTGATCGTAAAACACTTGGTCCAGTGCCTATTACATGTTAGGCACGCAAAGCAAGTCACTATTTCTGTTATTGTTATGAATAGGAAGAAGGTCCAGGATATGAAGTATTTCTAGCACTTCTCCTGAATTTGCACCTCCCTTTGGCATAAGTACTGCAAGTCCCAGGAAAACCAGTCTCAGCAACGTTCCACATGTAGACCATCTCCCCCTGATGCAGCTATAATATCAGTACTTGGTTGTTTGTAACTTACCATTTGGGAAATGTGGAGTCAAGTCCCCTGGACATTGCTTAAACTAAGCATCAAGGTGACACCTCCTTCAGTCCCCAAGCGGCTGTGACCTCCTGTGTAAAATGACATGAGGCTGAATGGGTCATGTTCAACAGTGAAAGGAACCTTGGGCTATGGAGGCTGACAGGTCGGTCAGCTTTAGAGACCTGCCAGATATTTCCAAGCGGGAAACACAGCCATGTCTTCATGAAATTCCACTAGGCCTAACACCAGTCGGTTTCCCCACATGTCATACAGAATCCTTGCATAAGAAAAGCCAAAGGACAATCATCCTGTCACTATTACGTACGTAATTTTTTCTGTGATAATGACCAAAAGCCTACTGACATCACCAAAGTGGCAGCCACCCCTATTCCATGAATGCACACCATGAAAATACTTATCTGTCCCCAGCACCCAGAAGAACATGTTCCTCAGGACAGGTTGGTAAGCTAGAGAGATGCAAAGAAAAGGAATCGCTTCCGCTTCTCTGCTTGTACTCTGAATGCACTTAGTTTGATGTTGAGACCCTCCCAGATTGGCTCCCGTTCAGTTGCAACTTGACCTTTCCTTGGAGAAACGCTGGGTTCATTCATTCTTACGGACTCCGCCGGCAGAGTCAGAAAGCATATATGGCTGTCGCTGGGGCATAGCAAGTAATCCTGCTGCCAGCTTCAACTGGCGACTGGCAGGGTCCCTTTTCAGATGTACTCGCACGTCACCGAGCATTCAGAAGGACCTCTCTCTGTATTCAATCTCCACTGGCACCAAAGAAAGCAGAGATTTTCCGTAGGGCCTAACGGAAGAGGCCCTCTGTCTGCCTGTCTTCTCCAGAGCAGTCATGCGTAAGAGTCAAATATAATTAGACCATCTCCTGATATCTATCTAGGTGCACGGCTTTGTTCCTTAAATGCGTGCCAAGTTTCCACTTTCAAGAAGTTAAATTGCCATATAAAAAAATGCCCTGGTGATGATGAGTAATTAGACACTGCAATGGAAAATTAACTGTGTTTTTATTTAGAGCATTCGTTTTAACAAGACACTTCTTTCTCTAACTGTTATTAAGCGGCAATAAAAATGATGTAAATCCTGAGGGTTTGCAAAGGTGTTTCTGGTTAAAAATATGTATGTTTATATTTTATAAAAACAGAGTATTTAGTTGGCCAGTGCCACCACGTTTATACAAGGGCCTGGTCTGAACCCTGTGATTAACAAATTCTATGACAATTCTAGTCTTGTCACCTGTGCTGTGGAGGAGGAAAGACCCATGCTGATCTCAGAATCAGCTAAAAGGGAGGAGAATACCAGCCAGGAGGAACAGAGCGGCTCCACCATGAGCAAAAAGTTGTCACCTGAATATTCCCAATCCTTCTCTTCCTTTCCTCTCTGTCACACTGCTTGCAAGGGAACGGAGCCACTGCAGCAGCTGGTTGGTGGCGGCTCTGTGGAAGTGCTCACTTAGAAGAAGGTTAACCTGGCTGTGAGTATGGGGTCTGTCTCCCCATACTAAAAACACCAAGTGAAGGGTAGGGAACTGTATTTCCCCAAAAAGGACGTGAAGTGAGGCTCCAGTCTACCCGTCTCATCCAAATCTTGCAACCCTCTAAATCATATCACAATTAAGGGTTCACCAGCGAACTTAGTTACGGGACCCGAATTCATTGCACTTGGGCAGGACAGGCAGTAGGCATAGGGGATCAACCTCACAACCCCCCAACATTCACAGGCTCGGTACCAAAGACGGAGCCTGGCTTTCATCTCTGTCCCTCTTCCTCCCTGACCTCACAACAAAGTACAAACAATACGCGAAATTGCTCCTGGGTTCACATGGATTTAGTACCCCACGGCGAACGCTGAAATGCTGCATGTGTCCAAGTGAAATCAACTTCGGTCATTTGCAGAGAACTTCAGAAGCCACCTTTGTCTTGCCCCTAAAACCATTCTTCAGGACCCTGTGCCGAACGAAAGGGGGAATTGAGTAGCTTCGAGAGTTTCAAAGAAAAAAATCATTGTTTCTTTTTCCTGATTCCTGATAGTTTTTTTGTTGTATTTTAATCTCTTTTACAATGTAGACAGCTTACAATCCTTACTGCTTGTCATATAGATTCCTGGGATACATGAAATGTCACGATCTCTTCATTTAGATTTCAGAGGTATGTGAAAACTAGCAACTTTATACTGCCCACATTTGCATCATAAATTCTGTTTTCAATCGGAGAATACAATTGAAGAACACACTAACAAGCATATCTGTAGGAAGCCGGATTCACAAAAGAGTTACTACGTGTACAATTTCATTTGCGTTGCATTGAACAAGGTTAATATGACAAGTTTGCTGCTGATAACTCCCGTTAGGTGCAGCTCAAAGAGAAAATTCTATGTGGTAAACAAGAGTAGTAAATTGTCATAATGTCTCCCTATCCCAGTTCCAAACTGCTTGTCATATACTCAAGAGAACAACTGAGAAGGATTTGGAAGTGGCCCTACCAGTAGTTTCAAGAACTTTTAAAACTATCCTGTTAGTCAAGATTTAAAATACACTTGACAATAATGACTCATACCCGTGCCATCACCAAGCAAGTATAAATATTTCTGAATTGTTGAATTCAATGAAACTGAAGAGTGCAGGCATCTGGAGAGGTATTTTAACTTGTAAGCAAAATTTCTAATCATTTTCCTATTTGCTAAATAGAAAAATCAGAACCTAAGTGGAAGCTGCTCATGAACTAACTATTCACTAGTTAAAACTGTCTCCTTAAGGCCCTGGCTGGTAGCACAGTGGATAAGGTGCCGGCCTGCGAATCCAAAAGGTCACAGGTTTGATTCCCCAGCCAGGGCACATAACCAGGTTGCAAGCCAGGTCTCCAGCCAGGTCTGTGGCTGGAGGCAGGTGAAACGCAACCATACATTGATGTCTCTCTCCCTCTCTGCCTCTCTCCCTTCCCCTCTTTCTAAGAATAATGAAATAAAATCTTAAAAAAAAAAAAAAAAAAAAAGAGCTAAAACATTAAAAACAAAACAACAACAACAACAACAAAAAAAAACTGTCTCCTTAAAGAACCCCTCAGACTCTTTTTTCAATAGAGGAATTATAAAATTTAAGGAATAATGAAACCACAGCTGACAATCTCAAAAGCACTCAGCCCCCGCAAAGAGTCTGACTCTGGAATAAGTCCTGTACACTGTGTATCCCTCGACTTACCTATCTTTACAATGGGAACAGGAGAGCAGTTATGAGTAATTGCTAACTAAAGCCTATCTGTCTCTGGCAGAAATGCAAATGCTTGTTCATAATGATCATCTTCCCCAACCCCAGTTTACATTTCTCTATTAACATTCCAGTGCCCAACTTCCAGTTTCCAAGATCCTGCGGGTTTGGTTTCTGACTAAAAGAACTGAGTTGGGGGAACCAGTTGAAGCCAAGTTCATGAAGCATAGCTGGCTCCCTACCTCCCAAAGATGTCATTATCCACGTCCACACCTCATGTCAGTTTTCACTGCTATGACACCCAATGTTTGTGATTAAAAATGAACCCAAGGACACCACCCCAAACAACTTGTTTCTTTTGGACCCACCAAAGGATAAAATGTTCTCAATGCCACCTCCTGAGATAAACACCCTTCCCCAAATGCCCCCTGTTAATTGGCTATTTGACTGTCCCTTGGGTGTGACTGCACAACTTCACCCCAGGTGTGTAACCAAGTTAGAAAAGCATTCCTAATTTCTGAAAACCTTAATAAAGAGGACAGAAGTGTATAGCATGAACTGAAACTATGTTTAAGCACTGATATGACCTTAGCACTTTGCAAAAAATGTATCTTCTACTTGGGGAGTCTGGTCTATGATCCCAATTAGTTCCATAACCCCGATCAGCTATATAACAAGGCTGGCCAATGAAGGATACAGAGAGACCCAACAGAACCATTCTGCCGCAGAAGAGAAAAGAATTAGACTATGGTTTTAATGGGATAATTAAAAGCCACGTCTTAGTCATGGGTTGTAAAATATCCAAATATCTACATTCACCTTCCCCAAATGTGTATGTGCCAGTCTAGGGTAATTCTGGGTTATAATATACATAATTATAATAAATTATAAGTAATTGGCACAGGAGGTGGGCTTCTCGTATCCTCATATGAAAACTGTAAGGGGAAAAAGGTTGTATCCTTGTTTTTGTGAAGCGAGTTACTCACTTTTTCCAAACACTCCTCCACTTTAGAAATTCTGCCTAATTTTAAAAATCAAACTGAAAGAGAAATCCTTTGAAAGCTACGGTGCCCATACCCCTGCAGCCTATTCTGTCCCGGGAGGCCGGGTTTCTTCAAGTGACTCTTGCATGATGGAACGTAAATCACAACCAGAAAGTCAGCAATGCAGCCCTGAGTTCAATAGTATTTATGAGGCCGTAAACTGCACCTCATTGTCGGCCTTTAGTCACTGCCAATGTCCTAATGTTTGAGTGAGTGTTACTGGCTTCCAAACAACAATATACTTCCATTCTGAATGAAGATGGCTGTTATCAAATTGAAAAAGAAGAGCAACATGTTACCTACTAAATTAATCCGAGACATATTCCACATCTCAACAATGGTCTGAATAACAAACTTGTGCTCAAATGGAAGCTCTCTTTGAGTTTAGGATTTTTTAAAAATTATTTTATTTTAAATTTAATAATAAATGTTCCTCTACTTTGGCTTAGAAGAAGAGGATTCCCTTTCTCAAGGATTACAATGTGATTTAGGAAATTACTGTGATTTAGAAACAGTTTTCTAAGACCAAACTTACCATATTTATAATGAGAAAGGGCCTGTTAAAATAAAGAATCGTTTTTTTTAAAAGATACATATTCCATGAAGGTTAGAGTGTTTGATAGTCAATTACTGTCAGATGATTAGCTGCCGGTTGATTTCCCAGTTTACCTGAACACATTCTCTTCTGCCCCAGGAGAGATTCAGGATCATAAATGGACATTTCAGTTGCTAACTTTGAACAATATGGACTCTTCCACTATGCAGAGGCCCTTTTAAATGCTATAGCTTTCTTGCCACCCCCAATTTTACATACTTATTGTACAGGGTGGTAACTTTTTCATCTTAGTTTTCATTATTTTACCTGACCAAGTTCACTTCCATTTATTTAACTCTTAAGAAAGCAAACCAAAGGATGAAAGAGTTCAGTAACTTTAATTCCAAGTTATGCTTTTTACTTGGTTTGAACTTTATATGCATTGGGTCTACCGAAAGTGCTAGAGTTATCTATATACAGGAGTAAAAAATGATAGTTTCATTATGGGTGATGGGTGCCAGACGTTGATTGCTGTTTTTTAAAATTAATTTTTTAAAAAGATTAAGTTCATCCGATCTAAGATTTTGATCCTGAACATAATTGTTAAAAGCAACAAAAATGCTTTGAAAGTAGGGTAAGCAGGGTATTTGCAAAACCTTTGCGAAGTCACTAATGGGATTCCCATGATCTAATACATGTAAGGTTTTAACTGTAATTGTAAACCCACTGAAAGCTTTGAATCTGAAAGTATGAACTATTGTAGCCAGTTTTTATGGGTTTAATTCCACTGGTAAATCCCAGTTTCTGTCTTTTAAATCTCAACTAGAGCAAAATCACACCACGTTTTCGAAAGAACAACGTAAAGAAAGCAAGGGGTGGAAGGTTAGGGCAAGAAAACCATGGCCAACACCATCTTCTCCCACAAACCATCAATGCACAGCAAAAGCACAAAACTGAGCAAAACGCTTACTTTGTGATATATGTGCAGGTCACTTTGAACACTCAGGAAGCATTACATGATTCATTTTATTTTCTTCTGGTTTATTTCCCAAACAAGGTTCAGTAAAACACAGAACTTAGCCTCAACTGACAACTGAATCACTGTTTTCAGAGGCTATTTATTACTCATTTTCTGGCATGTTTTTTCTTATGATCCAATTCCGTGACTGCTAAAAGACAGGAAAAGCTGCTTTCAAATCAATGCATGGCACAAAGTCACTTAAAAAAAAAAAATTGCTGGCACTCTGCTTTACCTAAGGGTTTAGAAGTTGTTCTGTTTTGTTCTGGGAACCTCCAGGTGGGCAACCTTAGCAGGCTGCATTGAAATTTGTGACTAAAACAGATCCTTTCCTTTGCCTCAAAAAGATTTGAGATAGTGTAGCAAATGAAGACTTATGCTCAAAACAAGATTCAGCCTCTCTCCGCTATCCATGTGGCATGCACACAAATGTAAAAACATCAATATCAAGGATATCAACCTTGTTTCTAATTTTTTTTTCGTGGCTTATGCAAATGTCTTGGTTTTTTAAATGCAGTATTGCAAGTCCCGTTATGGACGATTAGGCCCAATTCTGCCTCACAGACAAAACTTATTTTACAAAGGTATAATTGAAAGTAATATTCATTTTATAACCAAATACATTTAGGAACAATTTGGTTTTAAAGAACTTTACGTATTTGCACACATATGTACTGATTGTCCTGCAGGGACTATCAGTGAAACCAACAGAAAAGAAAGGATTCCAAGCATTGTGTGCCCTAGCAGCTCTTGGCCTGAATGTTCCAAAAATGTTTTTCAAAAACGCTGCTAGTACTTCACTTTACTTTTTCCAGATAATATAATTAAATTAATTTCATGCTATCCATGCAACAAACATAACCTCAAAGGTTCTTTTGGTTTGGAAATACCATAGTTTTACCTTGAGTTGAAACACAGTCAATAGCTTTTTTTTTTTTTTTTTTAATAAAAATTACTTCAACTCTTTTGGCTGTTTTGTTTTGCCATACCTACATTTTTTAATAGCCTAAATCCTCTCCTAATATATACTCCAAGTTTATTATGGATACCTTGGGGTTTATTTTAACATAAAGCTACACCGTTTTTAGTGTCTCTATCGTCACTATTTTTCTTAGTTCTTGTAGAGAAAGGAACCCAGATTTGAGGATGTTTTTATTGTTATCATTTATTTTCGTTTGTTTAGTTTAGTTGGAACTTAAAACTAATTCCTCAGTTTGCACCACAATGCGTCGCATTCCAGAACTATTTCCCCCAAAGGAGATCCTTTTAAATAAAGTTCCGTGAATACACGGTTTTGTTGAGAGCCTCGGAATACCGCTTTACTTGTAAAATTCCCAGTGAAGACAGGAGGTTGGAGTTAACTCAAGACAAGAAGCAACACCACTTCCTGAAACAATGATTTAGGCGCTGAACCAGGTCTAGAGTTGGAACTTTCTGATCGAGAACCAAGGTGGCGCTGGGAAGGAGGAAGAGGCCTCCACCTCCGGCGGCCCGCTTCTGGGGCGCTGGCCATCCCTTCATTTCGAACCTATTGACCGCCACCTTGACCAGCCCTTCCCACGCTGCAATCGCCTTTGCAATGCCTGCCGCTGACAACTCTAGTCCTTTGCAAGCGCACGGGAGAGGCCGCCCAGGGCCCTTCCTCTCGCCCGCGTAGGGAGGGCAGAGTGCCCGACCTGGGCGCGAGTTACCGCAGCCCACCAGTCCCCCAGCGGGGCGTCTTACCCGTACAGGAATGCAGGGGCTTGGGTCGTACCACCAGCGACGGGCACACGGAATAAAGGGACAGTTTCTCAAAGTAGTCGCAGGTCTCCTTGGAGAGGATCTCGTCGATCATGAAAGTCTTGTAGCGCCGCCTGGCTGCTTTCAGTTGGCCGGGCGAGCTCAGCCTCAGCTCGGCGTGGCAGTGCATGGTGAGCAGGGGCCGCGGGGGCAGGCGCACCGGCGGGGTCTCTGCCCCGCGCCGCGGCAGCAGGGAGACGGCAGAACCCTGGATGGGCGTGGAGGGAGCGGGTTCCCGGCGCGCGGGCCGCGCGTCTAGACCCACCCGCAGATCATCATCTTCGCCGCGCCTTTTTGGGACACCGCAACTGTCAATCAGCGCGCGCTTCCTGCAGGGCCGGGTGCGGAGTCAAGACACTCGGAGGGGCGTAGGCGTCCAGCCAGCCTGGGCCACCCGGGCGGGAGCCTGCGCGCCGCGTGCCCGCCGCTCTCCTTGCCTCCTCCCGCCTGTTGGCGTCTCACGCTCCTCTGCCTGCCTCTCTATTTTAAGACACTCGCTTGGGCTCTCTCCTCCCCACCCCCCTCCAGGAACGGGCTCCAGGTGTGTGTGTGTGTGTGTGTGTGTGTGTGTGGTGTGTAGAGTGTGTGCGCGCGCTCGAGTGTGCGCGCAGGACGGGGAGCGCGCACCACCCCGCCCGCAGGCTTGGCCTACGCGGGCCGCTACCCTCCGCGGGTTCCCGCACACCTTTGAGTGCGTGTTGCCACCTGCCTGGTCCTGCTCCCGCTGTCAGCAGCCCAGAGGACCCGCGCGTCTAAGTCTTTTACTAGAAAGAAATCGAGCCCTCGCTGAGTCTCCCGAGGGCTTCGGCCACAGAGCCGGTGCCTCCAGGGACCAGTGTGCCCGTCTCTTTCCCTGCGTGGACCTCCGCCAGCCCTCTCCCGAGGACTTCAGCTGTCTTTTCCGCCCTCTGCGCTCGCTGTGGGCGAGCGCAGAACACAGGGAGTGCGCCGGTGGCAAACTTGACTGCTCCATGGAGATCCCAAACCAGAGATGACCCTTGCCCTGTCCGTTATCCCAGTAATAAACTACAAATATAAGAGTAACCAACGAAAGTGTGTTCCTTTTTATTTTTAAACTGTTTATTTACTTTCCGTCGCCGGAACGACCGGTGCTGCGCAATCCCAGAACTCCAGCGAGCCCTTCGAAGGCAGCGCATTTGCCGGATCTCGGAGCGCCCGACATTCGGGGCAAAGCGACTTTGGTTCCCCATCTCTCGCCACGCTCAGGGTTAGGGGAGCCGCGAAGGCACGTCTTATTTAGCAGTTGTACTTCTTCCTCCTGTGTGTCCACCAACCGAATGCGTTCCAAACCATATCTGTAGGAACTTTTGTTTTCCGTTGTAGTTGTTGGGCGAGGGGTTCCCCACCCGGCCACCGCGTCGGTGGTCCGCGGAAACCGCCCCGGGGCGCTGGGTTCAGAGGCAGATAGCCTTCTCCAGGGGCTTGGTGGCATTTCCTCCCTTGAAACCTGGAATCAACAGGATCTCGGAGGGCTCTCCCAGGGGTTGCTTGCTGGGGAGCGCGTCACCGCGGTAGCAAATCGACCCGAGCGCGCGAGTCTGGTTCGACGCTAAGGGAAAAGACGCAAATGGGGAACTAATCATTAAGCACTTGGAGCAAATGGTAATAAAACGAATCCGAGCCGAGCAACAGACAAGGCATTTTTGAGGAACTTCCATTTCCGAGGTATCTACGTGAGCCCCTCCGTCCCCTCCTTTCCGTTTACAATCGTTTTTTCTTTATTCTCCTAATCCAGGCAGGGGCGTCTCCAGGGCCCGCCAGAACTATGGTCAGGGGTCCGGACGGCGGCGCGCTTCCCGCAGCAAGGCCCGGAGGTCACCTCCCTGGGCCCGAGTGCGCCCTGGCTGCGGTGCCAGTCCCCGAGGCCAGCCCGCGATCGTGCGCTGGGCTGAGGACAGCTCACAGATCGGCACGGCCTCGCCGTCTAGCGCCAATACTGAGGGGTTCTCGCGCGGCGTTCGCGCCGTGGGCAGTCTTGGATGGGGAAGTACATTTGCTCCTTGGGAAATGCGGGGCTGGCGGCAGCCGCCGAGCAATGAGTGTTTGGCAAAATTTGAGAGCGGCGTGACTGGGGGCAACCCCACAGGCGCACAGACTGCGGGGCGAGTCTTCATTCCACCTGGCGACCCTGGCTAGGGACTGAGCGTTACCGTTTGGGGCTGTTTTGTCAGGCCCTGTGCACCCCCGGAATGCGCGCGCTCTGAGGCCAGGCGGGTCTTTGCAAGACCCCTGTTTTCCTTCCTCCAGATATTTTACCCTCTCGGGACCTCCCCATTCCTTTCAGCGCCGCTAACTCCTTTCAAATGTTTTCCTCCAATCCCTCCCTTTCTTCCACTGTTTGCAGCACTTTCGCCCTCTTCTCTCTCCAGCTCCGCGTTTCTTCCCTCCTCTGCCCTCGCTTCTCTTCTCCCCATCTTCCATCCCCGATTCTCTTTTCCTTTCTTCCTTTCTCTTCCTCTCCATACTACTCCTCTTCCTCTCCTCCTTCCTTGCCTCTCTGGAAACCCAGATCTGGGGCTGCGTGGTCCCTGTGCCCGTGCGTCGCGGCGCGCACGGAAGGCTATGGGCAGCTCATAAAGGGGACCGCGCGGAAGCTCCAGGCGCTCGGCGGTGCCCCCCTCCCCGCTGCCCCTCGACCACAGGCACAAAATTCGTGCAGATTTTCCTGCAGGCTGGTCCTTGGATTTGAAACCTGCAGTATTTTTAACAGCTAAAGTAGTAGAACATTGGGTTTCAACAAATCTTGTATTTTCCATCTTTTTTTATTTTCCACTGCAGAGGCAACGCAGCTCAGAGAGCAGCTGAAGGCGTAAGTCCCCAGGTATAATGAGGAAAGAGATTCCAGATCTCGGAGTCTGGAGCCTCGAGCTCTCTGTTGTTTATAATCTAAACTGAGCCTTAGTGTTTCCATTTGTAAGTGGTAATCATAATACCTGCTTCACAAGGTTGGCCTTTCATAATCTATGCCTCTACACAGGCAGTTCCCTTAATAGGAATGCCCTCCGCACCTCAGCCCCTCCCTCCTTCTGGGCCTGAAAAACTAGTTTAAGACCCACCTTAAAAGTCATCTCTGCGAACCGCTTCCCCACTCCCCAAGGCTGTGATTCCTACCTCTGTCTTAGTGGTCCCTTTGCTGCCTTACTGTCTTTTGCATGTTTATTTCACCCACTGGACAACGAACTATTATTGGTGGTCCGATTCCTTGTCTTCTGTTATTCATCTAGTATCACCAATACCAGCATACACCTGGCACAAAGCAGGTTGTCAGGAAATCTTTTGTGAATTAATAAATGCATGAAACCTGGGATATTTATTTAATTATAAAGACCCAAGCACACACGATGAACCTTAAATCTTAACTAGCTATACTTAATTCATCTTTCTCCTTAAGTGAGTTCCTCCTGTCCTTCCTTGATATGTTTGGTTTCTTAGCAATAGCTTCTAGCAAGGTTCCCATTCTGCTCCCATCCCTCTTTTCACCCCCTCTCCCCTGCTCGCAGCCTGTGAAGGGCTTCTGGGGGAGGAAGCACACCCCAGCTGTCAATCACGACTTGGGGCTTTGGTCAGGAAGAGTCAGGGGTTTAGTTTCCAACATTAATGAAGTGGCTGGAACAGCAAACATCTGCCAAAGAGACTCAAACCTTTCCAGCTGCTGGAGACAATAAACACTTCCCAGACCCCTGCGACTGTACCCAGGCAGTGTCTGTCCCTCTACCAGGGAGGAACACACAGACAGAAACAGTCCCATTTGCACCCAGCTGCTCAAGCAGGCAGGGAAGGAGATAAAAATGATAAAAATTCACACTGTCCAGGAGGCTTGAGGAGATCAGGTCCCCTTCCCCAATCTGGCACCTGATTGCTGCAGAGAGCCGCGCCAGAAAGAAGGGGGTAAGGACACCTTTGCAAAGTTAGGAGGCTCTGATGATTAGAAACCAAAGAATCCCTGTTTCCCATGTCAGCTCCCATCTAGCAACCCCCCTCCACTAAAACACAAAAGGTAACAAAACAATATTCTTTAAAAATCCTAAAGTGGCATTTAAATCGCACCTAGGTTCTAACCCCACAAGAACTCAGCCTGCTTCTTCATTTAATTGTCCTTTTATCATCTTGGTCTATTTGTCTATGTAGAAACTCAGAAGTAGTCACAGGACATGGCTTAAAAACACACTCCTACAACAACTATAAAATGAAATTAAAAAAACAAACAAACAACCACAGTCCTTTCCCAACCACCTTTCCTCCAAAACAAGGGGCGGGAGGAACAAAAAAGGCACTTCTTACACTCTAGTAAAGTGTACTTAATAACTTGCATTTCAGTCGCTAAGTTTTGAAATCGTTTCAGACATGTAAAAGCAAAATAGGGGGAAGCCTTGTAAGTTAATATTCCCCTGGGCCCCAGGGCCATGCCAAAGCTGCTGTCTGCAGAACCCAGCACGGCAGCCTTGCATCACGAGAAGTTAAAGGAGGTGTACAGGAGGCCAGCTTATTTTTAATGATGATATTAATTTACAAAAACTGCTCTCATACTTTGTAAAGCATCTTTTTAAAGAAAGGGCACAAGTGCAGTCCACTTGACAAATGGGCTTGGAAAGGTCTGAATAAGTCCTATTTTTTTTCACATCTTTCTGAAAGAAAGGTTAAACTGGGGTGGGGGAGTTGGGGGTGTGGGGAGGGAATGGCGAAATACACAGGGCACCGAACATTTATATGAAGAGTGAAAAATGCAATAAATCATCCAAATGTTTTCAATTTTTTTTAAAGCTTGATAGGCAGATGAAAATTGTTACTTACGCTGATTATTTCCTTTTAATTGTGCTACCCTAACATCAATCAGCCTTTTTTTCTGCCAATAGTACGCTTCAATTATCCCGAAGATACAGCCAGGGAAATAAAATTTAATCTCTTTGATCTTGGTCCTAAGATGGTGAAAGTAGATATGGAAGTTTAGAGTAACATTGGTTTTGCCTTGTTTCCCATATGATATCCCTTCACTAATGAAAAAGCTGCAACAAGACAGAAAAGCACGCAAATATGCAGCGGGTAAGTGAAAAGGACTTTTGAGTTAGACAAATCTGGTTCCGCTCCCACTTAGTGATTTCCCTGTCCTTCCATCTTCAACCATAACATGAGGGTGACTACAGCCAACTCAGAGGTTTGTTGGAGGGTCCCATAGATTGTGTGCATGGCACTCACCCATGGTATGCCAGACTCCCCCAACCTTTGCTTTGAGTTCAAAAGAAAAGCCAGTTACAATTTTTAAAAATCGCAAAATAAAACTGCATTTTAAAGAACATCAGAGCCTCTGCTGTTTCAGATGTGTCTGGGACTAGTTTTGGCTCGACTTTCAAAACCCAGGATCAACCAGGAAATAGAGAGTGGGAGGAGCAGGCACAGGAGTGGGGACTATCGTTAAGTAAAGGAAATGGCCCTGGCCACCAAGAGTCCCTAAGTGCTACTTAACATCTGGCACCTACTACCACAGACGCAGCACATCTGCAGACGTCAATCATTCTCACCCACACTTCTCAAGAAACCAACTCGGTTTATAGTTGTAACGTCTTATTATCTGGAAAAAAAAAAAAAAAAAGCCATGATCCTGCATCCACGGGGTGACACCTCAGCCAAATTATGTCATAAAACATTTTTTTATTCTCTCCTTTGCCTCAAGTAGGCCTCAGTCAGATTTCCCGTGATTTTCTGTAGTTGTCCCTAACACAGGGCCTGTTTGCAACCCAAACGAGGTAGGGTTTCAAAGAGAACAAGCAGTTGGTAGTGGGTAGGTCATTCCCATCTCCTGACACCAAGGACAAGAATGGCCCTGTGGCCCTGTGTCAGCCAGAGCAGAAGAAGACCTGTGAAGCCAGCCTGCCTCCAGAATACATAAAGGCAAAGACAACACTCACAGAAAGCTTTAAATGATTAAAGAAATTTGCTGGCATCATTGTTATTATGCTAATTCAGGACAATATTTTACCAAGAACTTGGGCATAATAGCCAATCAGAGAAAGCAACGGTGTCTGCTCCCCAGGTGGTTAAGAGGAAGTTTGTATAAACTCCTGGACACAGGTGCGAACCACCTACTCAGGTCTAAGTGTAGTGTGTGTGCATTTTCTCGTGCCAGAGCCCCAGGACTGCAAGTCTTTATTTTTGCTTGTTTTAGGAATGAAGAGAGGAGAAGGAGATACAAATAGGGAAAAGGGAAAGGAGAAAGATTTGAGAAATCTTGACTAAACAAATTCAAGAGAAATCCTTCCTTAACCTTAGAGGATGGAAAAGGTAAATGGAGCCAGGTGAACTGTCTAGCCCAAATTCTCAGCCTACGTTATCGGCCTTCATGCATGGAAAGTCCTGTGGACTATTCCTTTTTCTAAGAAAGAAATCACAATTTTAAATGTTTCTTGCGATGATGGGCTCTCAAGAGAAAGCTGATCTCTGTAAGCTATTTATAATGAATATTTTTAAAATCACCAATAGAGGTGATAACGCAACAAGTGTTCTCAGAGCAAAATGGAGAATCAAAAAATCATATGGAAAATTCTGGTATTAAACAATCTTACACAAACTGCTCAAAATTTTAAGAAAAATACAAATGGTTCATTTGCTAGAAATCTGAGTGAAACGAAATGTTACTTAAATGTTTTCCTCTGGGGATGTTTACACAGAGAAATACTTCGTTTCACTTTGAGCAGACAGCCTCAAAGACAAATTTTATAGATTGCTAAAGCTGAAGCTTTTCCTCGCTCACTTTCACAAGTTGCAGGGATGCTCAGATCTAAATCGGCTGTAAATTACCAAAGTAAATGAATGAGATGGTGCCAATCTCTATGCATTTCAATTACATGAGCCGCCTGCCCTTTTAAATGGGATTTGAAGTCATCACAGACGGAGAATCCGCAGTTCTATTGCCAGTCCACATTCTGATACGTTTACTTAAGTCAATTATTGAGTCTATTAGATTATGTCTACATAACTTGCCAAAACAGCTGGTCATTTCAATCAGTTCAATAAACGATTCTGCCAAGTCAGGGCGGGGAATTAGTCAATTTAGTAATTTGTGTAGGCAGAACGACGCGTTGTTTTCTCAGGGAAGACAGTTGGGTACAGCTCAAAAGGTTTTGGTTTTCTCCTCTAACCAGAACACAGTCCAAAGTTTCTGGAGGTGGTTGTGATTTTTAGCAGTTAATGTTTAGAAGATGTTCTGATGGCTCTTCAGTACTAAATGTCATGGCTATGAATACGACTTTGCCTCGTCGCTGAGACAATTATGCATTCATTTGAATTTTATGCTCTCAACATTGGGGCTATGCCAAAAGTAAGCTGGCCTGGTGTTTGCTAAATGTTGAAAAATAAAAGTAGTAGTGCTACAAACCACAGAATAGTGTTTATTCCCCTAGGTTATTGGCATTCTTGTGTCCATGTTTTGAACGATTTGAATTACCAAATATCAGTGAAGACAGCTTTCATCTGAACTACTGTTGCACAAAGTCGAAATAACACAATTCTTTCACTGCTTTAGTCTCTTCTATAACTATCATCTATGGCTATTTGGAATTTAAAATAATTATCCTTATGGGTCACACGGAGACAGCCCCAGAAAGAAACATATGCTCAAAGGGAGGCAGAGCTTTAGGATCTCAGCCCAACATTCTGCTCATATTACCTCATTTTCCTTTCACATGAGCATTCTCACTCATGGACTAAAAACCCTCTGATCTGAAATGTTCTAAAAAACTGAGTTGGTCTCGCCCTGGCCAAGTAGCTCAGTTGATTGGAATGCGGTCTGGTACACCAAACGGCTGCAGGTTGGATTCCCAGTCAGGGCACATACCTAGGTTGCAGGTACAATCCTCACATATGGGAGGCAACCAATCAATGTTTGTCTCTATCTCTGTCTCTAAAATCATTAATAATGGATACAACAACAATAAAATTAAATTTAAAAAGATAAGGGGCCGGCATGTGAAACCAAAGGTCGCTGGTTCGATTCCCAGCCAGGGCACATAATCAGGTTGCAAGCCAGGTTTCCAGCCAGGTCCGTGGCTGGAGGCAGGTGAAAGGCAACCATACATTGATGTCTCTCTCCCTCTCTGCCTCTTTCCCTTTCCCTCTCTCTGGAAATAATAAATAAAATGTTTTTTAAAAATCATTTTAAAAATTGCCTTGAGTGAAGATTTTAAAAGAGATTTGGTTTAGAAATATCATTTGAATAGATATACTGGAAGAAGAAAACATTTTCATATTTATTTGAGAGTAACATGAAGTACAGATAACCTGCCCATGTCTAATTTTATATGGTTTTGTTCTCTGTGCATAGATTTGAAGTTTTTTTAAAGCCATAGACAATTAGAAGTGATTGTTGTCATAACTGAATTATGTAAACTTGATATTAAGTCTGAGATGACTCACCCTCCTACTGAATATTCCATTGTACACAATCTCTTAAGTTGATGTTGTTATCGCTTGTTAAATGTCTATAGCTTAATTGTTGAGTTAATTGTTAACTAGTTAGTTTTTAAATGTCTTTCTGTCTCCTTTAGGAGGGAAAGTAGCTCTTTACCTCAAGGATGAAGAAATTAAAAGAAATTCCATTTTCTGGGTCAGAGGAAGATAATTTTTGAAAAAGAAAATAGGTTTCATTGAGAACCCCAGTATAAAGAGAATATGACTTCATTAAAAAACTAGAAATTATAGCTGATGGCTCAAACAGGTTTCAGGGTAAAATCTGGGGTCCAGCACAGGAACAATGCATATGTGTGGTCAAGGGGAGAATTTTCATTTTGGTGCTTTTGGTGTTGAGATTGGAGGTTGGGAGGATCAAGACTTTTTGGAGATTCAGCAGAAGGACTCTGGACTAAGAATAGGATAAACTAGTGATATCAAATAGCCTGGGGAGGCAGGTGGAGAGTAGATCATAGTTGACCTCTTGTGGAAAGAACTAGAATTTGTTTTCCATCTGGAAGGACTAATTAGGCAAAGCTTAGGCCTTTATTTACCCAGTATAATTTTTTTAAAGTGAATCTTACAGCCCTGAAGACAATGACTTGGGAAAGAGAAAAGAAGCAGAGCACAAGGCAAGATGTTGAAGGGATGAGAAAGAGGGTGGCAGTGAACAGTATATGCAGGTAGGCCTTTGAGAACCTCAGAATGATTCAAGAACTTAAAATGCACAATGTCAAATTCAACCTTCAGAAAGCACACGTATGTTAAATAGCCTACAAGTAGGTTACTGTCCTCGTGACAAACTACAGAGTGATTTACAAGGTAATATAGTAGAAAACAAAAACCCAAACAGAAAAGCCTAAATTAATCACCCACTGTATATGGTCATGTGAAGTGGTATGATGTTTCCAGAGGGTAGTTTGGCATTGTGTCTCCAATCCAAAGTCAACCAAGCAATCCCAATCAAGGAACTTAAACCAAAGTTGTGGTTCTCAAACATGATTGGGCACATAACAATCTCCTAGGAGAACTTGTTGAAAAGCTCCCAATTCCTCTGCCTCTCAACTGCGGGTATTTTAGGTGTGAGAATTGACTCTTCTTTTTTTTTAAAGATTTTTTGAATTTATTTATTTATTTATTTATAGAGAGAAGGGAAGGGAGGGAGAGAGGGAGAGAAACAGCTATGTGTGATTACCTCTCACATGCCCCCAACAGGGGATGAGCCCTCTTGATTTGACTACTTTTTAACAAACAGGGTGCTAAAAAGATGAAAATAAAAGTGGGGAAAGCTATAAGCGGAAAGAAGTATGTTATTTGTAAGAGGAGTCCTTATAACTTCAGAAAACTAGAAAAGCTGCTACTTCACTTCTCTGAACCTCAGTTCTTTTATCTTTACAATAAAAATTTACACTCAATGCTGTAATTGTGAAATTAAGTGAGAATTCACATAAATAGTTTAGACATCAGCTGACACATTATTGAAGATCAATAACTGTTAGCTATTATTACTAATATGCTGAGTGGGGGAAAAAAGCAAATTTAAATAATAGAATGTACAATATAATATAATTTAATTTGGAAACATTGTTTATATACATATGTACATATGTGCATGCCAAGATATCCAAAAGCATGTTCTACTATCAACAGTGATAAATTCTTGACAGTGGGATTTTGAGGGACTTACTTTCCATAGTTTTGAGTATTGTTTGAATTGTTTTACAATTAATATATGTCATACTTCCCCAAAATACTATTTTTAAGTCTGAAATATGAAGGGTCTTTCAATAATATCTTGCATTTGCATAACATATGAGAACACTTTGCAGAGAATTTCCAAATACTTTATTTCATGTGAGCCTCACACATTCCTGTGAATGAAAAAAAGGATGTCTTATCATGTGTTTTACAGGTGAAGAATCTGAAGATAAGTGGTTCACATGAGGACCCCAGGATACCCCCACACAGCTGAAGTTGCAGACTAGCCTCCAACCCAGATCTTTTGAGTCTACGTAGATTCACCAAAACATATTTAGGTTCCACTAAATGTGTGTGTAGGTGTGTGTGCGTGTGTGTGTGCGCGCACACTTCCAGTTTTACAAATGTCTTCTTTTTACTTATTTATCTTCCTATTTAAAAATACTAAGCACTTGATAAAAGTGAAATAACTGAATATTAAGAAGGCTGATATAAAAATACATTAAAGTCAGGATGTATCAAAGTTACATCCCTGATAGAAACTATGTACTGCAGCTTTGGTTACTAAGCAAGCCTCCAAATACAGACAGTCCCAATCACCTGTGAAAGGTTGACAAATTTCAGGATATGAGTTGATAATTCCGTAGGACGTGGACTGACAATGGGGCTAATCTGGGTTCTCACAAGTTTTCCGCTTTCTAGGAACCAGCCCAGGTTTTAGGACCAAGCAGGTGTGGCGTCTGACCAAGGCTGGACTTACGAGAGGTTTCCAAGGGTGCAGGCAAGTGTCTGGGTAGCGAGCGTGTCCGTCACTGCCCTCTACCGGATGAAAAGGCTGTTTGCTGTCTGTGCTGTGTAATCATAACTCCCTCTAGTGGCAGCAAAACATTACATCATGGAAAACCCGGTCTAGTGAGGTGCTGTGTCCTGGTTCATTCCTGTCCGCTGGTCTCAGAAGCCTCCCTTGGCTCTGACAAGGCTCCCGTGGTCTTCAGTAGTTATTGTTGGATGGGTCGTTAACACAGACATTTAGGTAATTCTGCCCGCAGCAAACAAGGTCTTCTCTTGGGGGGTTCCTTCACCTCAATTCTGTGTCAGAGTTGGCACTAGCTGCTCTTCTTTCCTAAAATAGTGAAGCAGAGATTAAGGGACACTCTTGAAGTTTCACAGGGAAGGCTCTTTGCTGGTCCTATACTCTAGTTTTAGTCCTAACACCCTCTCGGTCACAGGTTTAAATTCTCCATCTAAAATAATGTACACAACTTCATTCTACTAAGGTTGAATAAGGCAGTGATGTTCAACCTGTGCGCTGCAAGAATTTCTTTTTTAACCCTCGCCCAAGAATATGTTTATTAATTCTAGAGAAAGAGATAAGGAAAGAGAGAGAAACATTGATCCGTTGCCTTCCATAAGTGCCCGACCAGGAAGTGAATCCTTAACATAGGAATGTGCCCTGACTGGGAATCAAACCCACAACCTTTTGGTGTAGAGGACAATGCTCCAACCAACTGAGTCACCTAGCTAAGGCACAAGAATTTTTTAAACATGCAATAACTGACTAGTCAGGGACCCTGACCTCTCTTTTCCCTTAAATGGTCAAATAAAGAAATGACAACAACCAACACAGTAGCTAGCTGTCCATTGTGAAGGAATCCAAATTATCTCTATTTCTATTGTCAGGTTTCGAAAACTAATACATTCTCTGACATGCTGTGGAATTTTAGTAATGACTTTATGTGTGCCAGGAGATGAAAAAGTCTGAAAATCTGGGAGTAAGGGCATTTAACAAAGGAGGATATGAAAGCAGCACATAATGTGAGTAGAACGTCTACACTCCACCATTATGAACCCCGAGCTTGTGCCCCCTCCCCATCCCCCAGCGGAAGAGAACGCAGCTCCAATGCATCATAGTCATGGGATCTCAGCCATGAGGGAAAGGCCCACTGTCCCAGGTTGGTTTGTCTCAGGGATCTAATTAGCTTAAACTGCCAGATACCTCATAGATTCAGCAACATGTACATACATGTACATGTTCATCGTATGTGTTTGTCTGCCTTAGACTAAATTTTAACTTATCCAGTTTTTTGGGGAGGGGAACAGAGAGAGGAGCAAAAAAGGGATGGATGTAATACAACAACAATAAAATTAAACTAAATATATATATATATATATATATATATATATATATATATCCAGTTTTCATTAATTGGGTACACTTACGCTACTCTGAATTTAGAGATGACATCTCGTCTCTAACTTAGGTAAAAGTTGAGGGTCTGAAAACGCAGAGTTGAGAGTCTGACTCAAGGAAAGGAAAATATAAGCGGTAACATGTTAACAACAGGAGGACCATCAAAGCAGTGAAATAGGAAGAACCTGCTTTTTCCTACCAGGAGAGAAAACCGTAACCCTGTAAATTGCAAGTTTAAAACTACTAGCAATGGTGCTGTTGTCCCATAAAAAGCCTATTTCCTCCTTTGCTGTCTTTTTGCAATGGATCAACCGGAGCACATCAGTCTTGCCAGGTATGAAAAACAAGTTTGTATATGACTACAGCACCCCCTCTCCCCACAGCGAACTTTCCAAAACAAAACTCCAACCCATGTGACTTGCTAAACTCCCACAACACTGCGGACAATGATTAAGAAGCAGGCAGAGGTACTGCTTCCTACTGACTGTTTAGCCCATCAGAGGACTGAGTGTGGGGATAGGATAGTGTGGAAGCTCTGGGCATTTCACACCACATTCTTGAATAGCACCATTTTCTTCTATGCATTGTGTTGCATTGCTTTACTTGTGGGCATGCATTGCAAGTCTGTGGTGTAGAAATATGTATACAAATTGAATAGAGGTAAACAATCAATGAGAGTCTGAGGAGCCATTTTGAACAAAGGGCAATGCTCATTGTTCAGACTCTTTGGTGATGAGAGATCCAAACACCCAGTGCTCCAGAGCCTTCGGTTTGTCACATAGGTCACTGTGGAGGACACTGATGCAGCCACAAGTGCAAGGCCACGCAGGTGGATGGAAGAGATGTGGAACCAAAGAAGGCTGTCTCAAGAAATGGTTCTCAAAGACCTGGTGCCATTTAACTGTGAAAGAAGGTTTTTGTCAGAGTTATTAAAGAAGATGCTGAAGAGCATCACCTAAAAGATTATTTTGAACAGTATAGAAAAATTGAAATCATGACTGGCTGAGGCAAAAAGAGAGCCTTTCATATTGTAACCTCTGAAGACCATGACCCCATAAACAAGATTGTCATTCAGAAACACTGACCAATGAATGCCCACAACTGTGACATAAGGAAAGCCATATCTAAGCAAAAGATGGTTAGTGCTTCATTGAGCCAAAGAGGTTGACGTCATTCTGGAAACTTCTAAGGTGGTTTTGTTGGAAACGATAACTCTGGTCATGGAGGAAACAAGTGTCGAGGTGGCTTTGGTGGTAGCCATGGTGATGGTGGATATGGTGGCAGTGGGGAGGGCTATAATAAATTTGGTAATGATAGAAGCAATTTTGGAGGTGACAGGAGCTACAATGATTTTGGCAGTTACAATGATCATTCTTTAAATTTTGGACCCACGAAAGGAGGAAACTTTGGAGGCAGAAGCTTTGGCCCTTATGGTGGTGGAGGCCACTACTTTGCCAAAGCACAAAACCCAGGTGGCTATGATGGTTTCAGCAGTAGCAGTAGCTATGGCAGAGGCAGTGGGGGTTAATTACTACCCAGAAACAAAGCTGAGCAGGAGAGGAGAGCCAAAGAAGTGATAGGGAAGCTACAGGTTATAACAGATTGGTGAACTCAGCCAAGCACAACAGTGGTAGAGCCAAGCTGCTACAAAGAAGACACGTTTTAAACAATACTCTCATGAACAGGCAAAAAACCCTCAAAGACTGTATTTGTGACTATTTGTATAATAGGTTATTTTAGTTTCTGTTCTGTGGAAAATGAAAGCATTCCAAAAGTGAGTTTTAATTAGATTTTTTTGCCCCCATGCTATTGGTTGCTAAATGTAATGGTCTGATGATGCTAAGTAAATGTGTCTTTAAAAAGAAAGTAAAAGAAACCAAGACCCTTACACATGCTGCTTACATGAGACTCACTTCAGATTGAAAGACACAGATTGAAAGTAAAGAATTGGAAAATATATTTTGCGAAAATGAAAACAAATAAGTCTAGGAAAGCAATGCTTATACCAGACAAAATAGACTTTAAAACAAAGGCTATAACAAGAGACATAGATGGATCCAGTAATTTTACTTCTAGGCATTTACCTGAAGAAAACAAAACACTAATTCAAAAAGATATATGCACTTTGTGTTCAGTACAGCATTATTTACAATAGCCATGAAATGGAAGTAACCTGGATGTCCATCAGTAGATGAATAGATAAAGAAGTAGTTACAGCCCTGGCTGGTAGCACAGTGGCTAAGGCGCCAGCCTGTGAACCCAAAGGTTACAGGTTTGATTCCCCAGCCAGGGCACATAACCAGGTTGCAAACCAGGTCTCCCATCAGGTCTGTGGCTGGAGGCAGGTGAAACGCAACCATACATTGATGTCTCTCTCCCTCTCTGCCTCTCTCCCTTCCCCTCTTTCTAAAAATAATAAAATAAAATCTTTAAAAAAATTTTTAAGAAGTAGTTACACACACACACACACACACTCACACAGTGGAATATTATTCAACGTGAAAAAGAATAAAAGCTTCCATGACAACAACATGGATAGATCTAGAGGGTATTATGCTATGTGAAATAAGTCTGAGGAAGACAAATACTGTATTATTTTACTTCTATGTGGAATCTGAAAAATTAAACTAACGAACAAAGCAAACAGACTCACAAATACAGGGAAAAAAACAACAACAACAACAAAAACAAACCCTGATAGTTGCTAGAGGGTTGGGCAGTGAGGAGATGGGCTAAGAGGTAAAAGAGATTAAGAGATGCACACACATTTATAACATGAATAAGTCATGAGAATGTAAGTACAGCATAGGGAATACTGTCAAATTACCACAATAACTTTGTATGATGATAGATGGTGAGCAGACTTATCAGGGTGATCACTTTGTAAGATATATAAATGTCAAATCACTATGTTGTACATCTGAAAGTAATATAATAGTTGTATGTCAACTATAACTAAAAAGATTTACGTTCTTTTTAAAGTATATTTTATTAACTCTGCTGTTACAGTTGTCCCAATTTCTTTTCCCTTTGCTCCCCTCCACCCAGAGCCCCTCTTCCTTCCTGCAACCCCACACTCCCTAAGGTTCATGTCCATGGGTCATGCATATAAGTTCCCTGCTTTCACTCTTTCTTGTATCATTCTTAACTTTTTAAAATGTTTTATTTTATTTTATTTTTTAAAGATTTTATTTATTATTTGCAGGGAGAGGGGAAGGGATAGAGGCAGAGAGAGACAGAGACATCACTGTATGGTTGCCTTTCACCAGCCTCCAGCCATGGACCTGGCTGGAGACCTGGCTTGCAACCTGGTTATGTGCCCTGGCTGGGGAATTGAACCAGCAACCTTTGGGGTTCACAGGCTGGCACCTTATCCACTGTGCCACCAGCCAGAGCTTCATTCTTAACTTATCCCTGTCTATCTTGTACCCACCAATTATGTTTTCTACACCCTGTACCATTTCTCCATTTCTCCCCTTTCCCCCTACCAGCTGATAACCATCCCGATGATCTCCATACCTATGATTCCAACACTATTCTGGTTGCTTGTTTAGTTTGTTTTTACTTTTTTAGATTCTGTTGTTGAGAGTTGTGAGTTTGTTGTCATTTTTTTCAATGATTTTATTTCATTATTTTAGAAAGAGGGGAAGGGAGAGAGGCAGAGGCAGAGAGGGAGAGAGACATCAATGTATGGTTGCATTTCACCTGTCTCCAGCCACAGACCTGACTGGAGACCTGGTTTGCAACCTGGTTATGTGCCCTGACTGGGGAATCGAACCTTCGACCTTTGGGTTCGCAGGCTGGCGCCTTATCCACTATGCTACCAGCCAGGGCTGTTGTCATTTTAATGTTCATAGTTTTGATATTCTTTTTCTTAAGCAAGTCCCTTTAACATTTCATATAATAATGGCTTGGTGATGAGGAACTCCTTTAGCTTTATCTTGTATGGGAAGAAATTTATCTGCTCTTCCATTCTAAATGATAGCCTTGCTGGATAGAGTAATCTTAGTTGTAAGTCTTTGCTTTTCATCACTTTGATTATGTCTTGCCAGTCTTTTCTTGCCTACAAAGTTTATTCTGAAAAAATCAGCTGATAGTCCTATAGGAACCCCTTGGTAGGTAATATTTTCCTTTTCTCTTGCTGGTTTTAAGATTCTGTTTTTATCTTTAACCTTTGGCATTTTAATTATGATGTTTCTTGGTGTGGTCTTCTTTGGGTTTGGATTGTTTGGGGCTCTGTGCTTCCCGGACTTGTATGTCTATTCCCTTCACCAAATTTGGGAAGTATTCCTTCATTATTTTTTCACTCAGGTTTTCAATGTCTTGCTCTTCTTCTCCTTCTGGCACCTCTATAATTCAGATGTTGGAACGTTTAAAGTACTCTTAGAGATTCCAAGGTGTCTCCTCATTTTTTTCAATTCTTGTATCTTCATTCTGTACTGGTTTGACTATTTATTTCTTCCTTTTATTCCAAATCATTGATTTGGACCCCAGCTCCCTTTCCTTCATTATTGGTTTTATGTGGCATTCCCTTCATTTCATTTTGCCTAGACTTCACTCCTTCCCTTCTGCATTTGCTGTACTCAAGCATGTCTGTCAAGTCTGTGAGCGTCTTTATCACCAGCATTTTGAACTCTGCATCAGTTAGGTTGTCTGTCTCCTCATTGCTTTGTTATCCCACTGAAACCTTGACTTGTTGTTTCCTTTTTTTGGGCCATACTTCTCTGTCTCCTCAACTTGACAGGCTCCTATGATTTCCTGTGTTTCTTAGGTAGAGCTGTTGCACCTGCTAATTTGTAAAGGGGTGGAGCCTTAGGTATTTGTCAGTATGAGGAAACCCGTTTCACCACATTGTGGCGCTGTATGTGGGGGAGGGGTATGAGAGGGAACAATGCTACTTGCTCAGCACTCACCCTTTTTCCAGGCACCTTCCCCACTTCCCCTATGGAACTGGCTGGTGCCTCTCTAGCTGTTGCCATGGCCGTGGTCCCCAGAGTGGGTGAATCTGTGGATGTTCTAGGATGGTAGGGGCCTCTAAACAAACAGACTCTGCTGGGGGACTGACAGGTTATTCCTCTGCCCTAATCCCCACTGATTTTCACTATCAGAAGCAATGAGGCTTTATTTTCCACCCTCTGGCTCAGGAACAGTGAGCCAAGCAGTCTGGTCTGGTGCTGGGAGTGCTCCACAAGTGTCCTTACTCTTTTTTAAATGTGTGACTGCACTCTCCACTGATGACCATAGCCACCGGGCCACCAAACTGTGCCCACATCCTCTCGTCCCAGCTCTGCCCCTCCAACCTGTCTGGGTGAGTATTCTTCTTTATATCTTTGTTTACTGGACTTTTGCGTGGCTCGATTTTCTGAAATTTCTGGTTGTATCTAGTTTTGAAGTAGTTGTATTCCTTCTTAGTTGTGGAGGGAGATGCAGCATGTCTACCTGTGTCTCCATTTTGGCCAGTGAGATTTACACTCTTGAAAGAAAATAGAATCCATGAAACTTGGGTTATTTTGATGTGACCCATTTAATATCCAGCATAAAAAGAACTTCTACAATGACAAAAACATAAGTGACCCTATTAAAAATGGGCAAAGAACTTGAATAGATATTTCTCCAGAGAAGTTATACAAGTGGTTAAAAGGCACATGAAAAGATGCTCAACATCTTTAGCCATGAGGAAAATACAAATCGAAACCATGGTGACAAACCACTTCATTACTATAATGGCAACAATAAAAAAAAAAAAAAAAAAAAAAAAAAAAAAAAAAAAAAAAAAAAAAAAAAAAAAAAAAAAAAAAAAAAAAAAAAAAAAAAAAAAAAAAAAAACATGGAAATTGTAAGTATTGGGAATGTAAAATAATATAGCTGGTGGGAAAAGAATGCTTTACAGAGCTAACATAGTTACCATATGGCCCAGCAGTACAGTTCCTAGGAATATAACTAAAATAACTTAAAATAGGGATCAAAACAGATATTGGTATGAAAATATTCACTGTAGCATTATATGTAATAACCTAATGAAAGCAACTCAAATGTAGGTCCATTATCCAGAAAATTGGATAAATAAAATACAGTACATACATATAATTTAAATATTTAGCCATAAATTGTAATGAAATCCTGATATGTCTATAACATGGACGAGCTTTGGAAATATAAGTGAAATAAACCAGACACAAAAGGCCCAATATTGTATGCTTCTACTTACATGAAATGTCGAGAATAGGCAAACTCATATAGGTGGAAAGTAGATTTAAGGTTACTGGAGGCTGGGGGGAGGGAAGAATGGGAAGCTACTGTTTGATGATTGCAGAGTTTCTATTTGGAGTGATGAAAATTTTGGAAACAGGTTGTGGTAGTGGCTGCACAACATTACAAACATAGAAATGGCACTGAATTGTACACTTACAATAGTTTAAATGGCAAATTTATTATTACATATATTTACAATTTAAGTACATATATATTATAAAATATATATGTTATGATGCCATCTACAAAAAGTAATAGTTCGTTTTTCTTCTTCCTTTCCAATTTGGATGCCTTTTCCTTTTTCTTGCCTAATTGCTCTGGCCAGGATTGCCATTATTTTGTTGGAAAAGCAAAAGGCAAACCTGAGCCACTATTCAACATACTAGTTGCACTTGTCTTACTTGACCTCTATTATATTGAATATGTTCCCTCTATACACATTTTTGAGATTGAAATTTGTCAAATGCTTTTTCTACATCTATTAAGATCATCATAAGATTTTTATTCTTTATTTTGTTAATGTAGTGCATCACATTGATTGATTTGTGGATCTTGAACCATCCTTTGATTCCTGAAGTAAATCTCCTTAATTATGTTGTACAATAATTTTAATGTATTGTTAAATTAGGTTTTATAATGTTTTATTAAGGATTTTTGTATCTATGTTCGACAAGAATATTGGCCTAATATTGTGTGTGTGTGTGTGTGTGTGTGTGTGTGTGTGTGTGTATGTGGTATCCTTGTCTGATTTTGATATCTGTAATTCCAGTTGCACAAAATGAGTTTGGAAGTTTTTCCTCCTCTCCTAATTTTGTAGAAGAATTTGAGAAAGATTGGTATTAATTCTTCCTCAGATGTTTAGTAGCCCTCTAGTCTGGACTTTCGCACGTTGAGAGGTAATCTCTTCACTAACAATCGGCCTGTTCGCATTTTATATTTCATCATGATTTTGTCTTTGCAGATTGTATGTTTCTAGAAATGTATTCATTTCATCTAGGTTATCCAACTTGCTGGCATACACTTATCCAGCGTAGTCTTTTGTGATCCCTTTTATTTCTGTGGTATCAGCTGCAATGTCAATATTGTTTATCTTTTCAAAGAACCATCCCTTAGCTTCAGATATCTATTGTCTTTGTAGTCTCTATTTCATTTACTTCTGCTCTAATCTTTGTTACTTCCTTCCTTCTATGAACTGTGGGCTTTGTTTGTCCTGTTTCTAATTCCTTGAGGTATAAAGTTAGATTGTTTATTTGAGACTTTTCTTGTTTATTGAAGTAGGCAGTTATTTCTACAAACTCCCCTCTTAGAACTGCTTTTGTTGTGTTACACAAACGCATTGACATAAAGATAAATATATTAATATTACAGAATGAAACATTTTCCTCCACTTAAAAGTTCATTTCTTCTTCTGATTTTAAAAAGAAATTATTTTCGTGAGTCCTGTTAAAATAAAAAACAAACAGAGACCAACCTTGAAAATTTCCCTAGCAGACAAAACCAGTTTAATCATATGAGCAAAGCTTAATTGAGCTAATTTCGCAAGGCCAACTTGACCTGGGTCATTTCTTGCTTATACCTCTGGAAGTCGTAAGCAAAACTTAAACTATTTCCCAAGGTTGACATGAGGCAAGCACTGACCAATGTCTTTTAGGGAAATTATAATCCTGTGATTGGTTACAGGATTATAATCAATAATCCTAAATTGGTTACAGGCTTTAAGAATAAGCAGTCCCTGCTTTCTAACTAGAAAAACTATTTATAACTACATATCCCAGAGCCTCATTCCATGTTTTGGTTTGATGGTTCTTGTTTGCAAACTCTCTTTTGGGGAGACGTGCACCAAGCTTTTACCAATTACTACTTTAGTGATTCACTGGTTTTACTTCTGCTCTTTCTGAATTTTGGGCAGTCCCTAAAAATATTGTGGACTCTAAGCACGGGGCTTTCTGTACCTAGTGGATTAAGTTGGCCTTCGTCTTTTCATGTTGGTATCCGTTCTTCCCAGTATGAGCACAGCCAATATTCAATAACTTTTTGTTGAATGAGGTTACTATTCTAGACCGCGCTACTCCAAAAGGTTGTTTGAGAACCGAATGAGAGAGCAGTTCCAGAAACAATGTCTAAGCTGTGAGCTCTGTACTAATAAAAGGAGTCTGGGGAAAGGAGAGAGATGTTAATTTGGGGAATAGAATTCAAGATTTCATCCAGAGGAGGGGAACTACCAGACTGCTAGTATCATTGAAGGGCAAAGCAGGAGAAAATCAGAGACAATTTTTGCCCCTTGCAATATTTTGCAAAGAGCCGGACCTGCGTGGTTCTCACCCGTGGATTTGGACAGCTGACAAGAAAATCAGCGGGAAACTGAGGACAAACATATGTCAAAACCTAGGCAGCATCAGACGGGGGAAAAAGGATACACGGGCATCACACCACCAGGTGGCAGTATTTCCTGGGGAGTTCACAACAACTGATTTCCACAACAGAAGCACTGTTTGTTTGGATTATTGCTGATAATTGTGCCTCTCATTATCTAATGAGGATCGTTGTTGTGTTTTGTTTTTTTTTTAATCAACAACCAAGAATGCAAAAATGAGTGCATTATTATGATATTTGCCTACAATAAGACTGCAGTCAAGACATGCAAATAAAACAATATTTATTGAGAGTCACCAGACTCAAACTGAATCATCATCATCATCATAAATTACAAAACACCATGGGTATTGACTTTTCATCGAGCTGACCTTGGTGAAACTTCTTCTGAGTCTCCTGCACAGACCTTTATTCATTGGATGCGGTTGTAAATTGTGTGGGTGCAGCCTAGGATAACACGCATTCCAAGAGTAGGCGAGAGGTGAAGGGCTGTGGTGTGAGAGGCCTTTGCTCTGTTCCAGGCACAGGTCCCAGCCTCCCATCAGCAGCTCAGGACTTGCGGAAAACTCCAGCCTAGCATCACCCCACTTGCAGCAGTTTGCTACGGCCACCGTAGCAACCTACCACACGCTGGGTGACTTAAACAAAATTTCTTTGTCTCACAAGTCTGGGCCTAGACACCCAAGTTCCAGGTATCAGAAGGTTGATTTCTTCCAGGCTTATAAATGATGCCTTCTCCCTTGTTCTCACATGGTCTTCCCTCTATAGGTATTTGTGTATATCTTCCTCTTCTTATAAAAGCATCAGTCCAATTGAACTAGAGGTCATTCTAATGACTTCGTTGTAACTTAGTTACTTCTTTAAAGAACCCTATCTCCAAATATAGGCACATTTGAGATGCTGGGGATTAGGATTTCAACATACAGATTTGGGGGATACACAATCAACCTATAACAACACCCCAATTCTCATCCTGGTTGTCCCATTAACTAACTAAGCAAGTCACTCTCTGGGCCTCAGGCTTATTGGCTATAAAATAGGTTGTTGGATTATGTCATCTCTGTGGTCTAGAAGTCTATGATCACTACCATCAGTATAAGCATGAATTTTGCAAGACCAGGAGCAGGATGATTTACAAACCAGTCACAAAGGACACTTGTCTCGGTGCATGCAATTCACCATGTGTATCCATGTGGGTGTTTCTATTATACTCTTGTATACCTGAAAACAGCCTTCTTCAACTTACAGAGGCCACTGGCTATATCTACGCATGCTCTCAGGCTTTCAGAACAATGTCAGAACAAAACACAATAAGAATATATTTTCTCCAAACACATTGGTAATTTCCCCTAAGAAATCAGCCTATTGATAGGTTTTCAGTCACCCCTTTGGAAGGATTGGATGCTCCTGGGTGAGGCTCATTGGGAAACTTGCAAGGTGGTAAAACATTTCATAAGTTAGTGGTTGAATAGATGCAGTTTGGACCTGGAATTGAGCCTGTTACCTGGAGCCCAATGCTAAAGGGCCAAGTTGCCCCCAAAATGGGCCAAGAAGGTTGACATTGCATGGAGAAGTTTGGAAATGAGAAAGGTACCTGTATGATGTAAGCTGTGTATAGCAGACTTTTTCCAAAGCCAGGGATAATTGTTCATTGATCTTTCTATACAACCTGAAATTCTTCTCTTTCTTTGTGTACTTTAAAAACAATTTTATTGATTGATTTTAGAAAGAGAGAAGCAAAGGGGTGGGAGGATGAGAGAGAGAGAGAGAGAGAGAGAGAGAGAAAGAAAGAGAAAGGTGAATTGTTCCATTTATTTATGCATTCATTGGTTGGTTCTTGTAAGTGCCCTGACTGGGGATAGAACCCACAACTCTGGAGTTGTGTGATGATACCATAACCAACTGAGTACCTGGCCGGACTTTTTGCACATGTTTTCTTTCTTTCTTTCTTTCTTTCTCTCTCTTTTTTTTTTTTTTCCTTCTTCATCAATGTATGGTTGCCTTTCACCTGCCTCCAGCTACGGACCTGGCTGGAGACTGGGCTTGCAACCTGGTTATGTGCCCTGGCTGGGAGTCAAACCAGCAACCTTTGGGCTCACAGGCCACGGCCAATCCATTGAGCCACCAGCCAGAGCCTTCTGTATTTCTTAACAGATGTGTGTTGATGGTGCCATTCTGCTAAGAGTGGTTAGGGGAGGAGATGAAGAGGAAGATCATGTCTGAAGATCCAAGGCTAATGAGAGCCAATCTCACCACAGCAGGCCCCATCAGAGACATGGTCGGAGTCTGCTGTTTAAAGTAGCTTGCTCCAGGCCACTCAGTCACATGAGTTAGCAATGAAATTTTCATGAAAATCCCATGGACTTTTTAAATGCCTGAGGATGACTTGATGAGACTTAAAGAAGTGGGATCAGCTATCCTTTCCAAGTTCATGTAACTCAATGGTTAACACAACCTCATTGCCTTGGGCCCTGTCTGCTTTGTTCTGACTGGCATTTACTCATGTTCCCAACTGGAACACATGTCCGCATGCTGGAGGTCAGCATGGCCTCTGATTTCCCTTTCCAGGCCCAGCATGGCTTGGGGGTCCAGATGCTGACCCAGAACAGCTGGGATTATTTTAGCAGAAGGGATCCTGAGGCTCCTCAGTGATGTGGAGGTGGGATTGTATTTTACTATTTGCAGTGCAAACAGGATGCCACAGGCTTCACGCACAATAGAACAACCAACCTCACGGAAATGCCAAGAAGTCCTAGAGGGGGAAAAGCAGCCTTAATTCTGGGAGAAAAGGAGAAATTGAAATAATGATACTATCCCCGAAGAAACCACTTAGAGAAGTCAGATGATTTTCTATCACAGGGAGATGCAAGTAAAATGCTGCAAAGGAGAATGAATGCCAAAAGGAGTCCCTTGAATTAGTCAATATTGCAACATTAATGTCCAGATGGCTCTCTCTAGGGCAGACCAGTGCTATTGGACAAACAAGTGAGTAGGATGGAGGGAGGGAGAAACAACATTCACACCAAGCAAGGAAAAGGACATCTGCATTTAATTTTAAACTGTCCTCTGAGACTCCTCACTACTTGAGCCCAGCAGAGAACAGAGGAAAGGAAAAAAAGCAGCATTGTGCTGCTGTGACAGTGTGTGTTCTCTTCAAGCTATTTATCCAGTTGCTGGTGTTGCCGCGGGGCAGTGTACTCTCCAACACGACCTACTGAACAGGAGTTTTTCTTCAAGATGTTAATCCATGTGATTGCCTGGGGGACAAGGGGAAAGGATGTCCTGTGATCAAACTATTTCAGATATGCTGGATTTCTCAAAAGTTTAAATATTGGTTTACTGCAGGGTTTCTGGGCTGCTTTAATCTGCTATAGGTACATTGTGACTTTCCACACTGGGGAATCAGTGGCATTTCTCAAACTCAGATGACCAGATACTCATGGAGTGCTTTCTGGGCCTAGCGTTCAAAAGACTCCTGCCATCGAACCTTTTGAAAGAAATTTTTTACCCATGTGTCTGACCTCATGTTCAGCTCTGAGATCCGTGTCAGATGTGAAGGAAAAGTCCTTCTCTAGCCACCCCCACGACCTTAAACCTCACTGCAGCTTCCTTGCTGGGCTACCCGGGTCAGGTTCTTCAAGCTGAGTTCAATCCTGCGAACTACTGACCAGCTTACCCTTACCAAGTTCCTAACTCTTCTGTCTGCCTTTGAGACCCTACCAAATCTGCGCCATATACCTTTACTCTTACCCCAAGTAAGAATGAGCATTTCTTGAATTCTTGCTACATGCATAGAATGGTATTAAACACTTCATACATTAGCTCATTCAATCTGCCCATGACCTCATGAAGTTGAAGCATTTTTTAAAAATTTGACAAATGGGTAAACCAAGATAGAAGTTTAGTAATTAGCCCAAGGTAATATAACTAATAAGCAGTGGTACTATAGTATTGCTGACCTCAAGAAGCAATGTACCTACCCAGAAGGACTCCTTTGTGGTTAATTTGGCTCAAACTTATAATCAGAGTTTCGCAGTCATTGCTGATAGGAACTTCTCACACACTCTTCATGTCAGGGGAAAGCCAACAGGTTGAACTGCCAGCCTCCTGCATTGTGTTCCTACTCTCTGAGCCAATCCCTATAAAGAACTTCCTGGAATCATCATCTTTCAACCAATTGGCTAAGACCGGCCCCCTCCAGTTGGAACTGTACAGCTATATCTTCATTTGCAGCTTTGCTGAACAATCAGAGCAACTCCATAAGGACACTCAGCATGTGTGATTCTGACCAATCAGAACAATGCTATTCAAACCAATCAGACTGTGTAAATTTGTATTCCTCATTTGCATAGAAATGGGCCTCCCTTTTTATTACTGAACTCAAGTGGTTTGTCGCTTGCAAGAATGAGCCATGGATGTCTTTAGGTAGTTGTATTTACTTCCAGTAAGTAAAGGAAATGGGATTCACATCCAAAGCTCTGTCTCCCTAAAGAGAGGCCTAGCCATTGCTTGTATGTAATATTTGGTGAATTACATGTTGACTTTTAATGTTTGCCATTGTTACACTTATCTGTTGGGTCCCTGTCAAGTTCATCTTGTTTACAGCTGTGCCTACAAAGTACTGTGCTATTTTAACAAGAATGGCATCTAGTTAAGAACTGCCCAGACTTTGAGACCCTAACCCTATTTAACACTTTATCTCTGAAGAACTCATGTTTCACCATTTTGCAAACTGTTTACCTGAATCAAGTCTCCCCTGTTTCTGTACTCCAGTTTGGGGCTCCTCTTGACATCAGATGGTGGCAGCAAATCTGTGCTGACAGTAAGCGCCTCTGCAGTCCAGCTGCAGACTAAGACTTGCTCATAGCCACCAACCACTCTGCTGGCCTCTGCCATCTACCGGCCTCGTTTGTACTTTTTCATGAAGTGTTCCTGGCCTGGAATGCCCTCTGTCCCCTGCCTTATTCCAATGCAAGTGCCAGGTGAGACTGAGTCGCACCTGGGCTCAAGTAAACTATGTGAAGGAGTTTGGACTGTCATGAGGGCAACAGGGAGCCGTCAGAAGACTTAGAAAGGTGTCTGGCAGGGTTTGATCTGCGCTGTTGATTTGAACTGTCTAGATTGGGTTAAGTTTGATAAAATCAGAGAAAGATAAAGGTTAAGGCTAACACATCTAGCATGTACATGGACACATTAATTTAATTCTCATACCCTATAAGGTCAGTGTACTGCTCTCACACCCATTTTATAGATGAGGAAACTGAGGTTCAGAGAGATCGAGGAACTTGCCCATGTTACCCACCAAGAAAGTGGTAGTAGCACCAAGTTGAGCTGAAACTGCTTATTTCTAGAGTGATTCTCTCTTAATATTTCCAAAGTGAACCTACCACTTCCCCTGAACATTTTGTTACCATTCTCTAAGCTCTCTGTGCTCAAAATTGTCCAGGGTGGTTTTTAAGCGGACCAGAATGGGGGCAGATTTGATGTGGTGAACCTGTGAAGAGGCTGGTAACTGTCCAGGATGGAGACTCCACAGGGACTGGTGTTGAAAGAGGTGTGAGGAATAAGGGAGAAAGAAGAACCAAGAGTCCACCCCAGTGTTCAGGTTGGAAGACTAGGTGCCACTCCCACCTCTCGTTGCTTTGTGCTGTGACTAGTCCAGCCACCTCCTGGCTGGACTGCCTGGCTACCAGTTCTTCAACCTAATTTCTGTTCTGCACACTATGGCTATCCCATCTTTACCAATGAAGAATCAACTTGGAGTACTTACAAAGCATCCCATGATTAGGTCTTGTTTTCAACAGAAACCTGAGTTACTAGGAGACATACATTGCTTACCAAACAAACACAGGGCTAGGATTAGATGCAATGAATGGAGATGTGGACAAAGGTATGAACATCAAAATCCATCTCTCAAAAGCCCCACTCCATGGACTAGAAGGGCAATGGAAGACATGCTTGCACGGTTGCCTGCTAATGATCTGAAAGAGAAAGGGATTCTTTCTGTCCCCAAATGATTTCCTGTTGATGCCTGAAAACCACCAGTGGAGAGTCCATAAAACTTCTAAACAGACTTTGGAGCTCATGTAATCAAACATTCTAATTTTTCCTGTGAGAACACTGGGCCCGGGGAGATTCTGTGACTTATCCAACACCACACAGCTTATCACTGGACCCATGTGTAGAGTCTTTCAATTCTCCTGATCTCTCTCTTTCTCTCTCTCTCTCTCTCTCTCTCACACACACACACACACACACATTTTCTTTGATAATGGAAATAACACTGGAGGGAAGGAGAGGTAATACTTTGATGTTCCTAAGACCTTGGAATTAATTCCTGAGAGGCTTTCCTCTCTTCCCAAAGAAGAATCACACAGAGACCTTTGCTTCAGAGGCCACAGAAATCTCACCGTAAGAATTCCTTTGTCCATAATGAGCAGCCGGGATTGTGCTCCTGATTTTTTCCCAGGTTGGAAAGGACCATTGTCCTCAGCGGCATCATTGATGCTTCTGTTCAATCATTTGGGGGACAGTCTGTAGACCTCTAAACATCCAGGGGTCCTGCCCTTGTTCAAGCGGATGGGCCTCAAGTCATTGAATCATAAGTCTTCAGCAAGAGGGGTCCCAATCTAATCCAGTTTCCTGCCTTGAAACAAGATTTTATTATTCCTGCTTTTACAGATAAGAACCTGAATTCCAGAGAAGTGAACTGACTTGCCTAAGGTCATATTACTCAATGAAAACAGTGACCTTAGAATCCTAGAGATGTAGAATGTCAGTGCTGAAGTGACCTTACAAATACAGTGACCATATTTTCAGAACTCCAAACTAGGACATTTAACCTGACAAACCCAAGTACACTTATAGGGACAACGAACAGATTATTTGAGTTGGTGCTGCCCACCCCTATCCCCTGAATAAAGGAGATCCATGGTTATGGGTCTTAGAGATCATCCAATCCAATCTCCCTCATTTCATAGTTGATGTTTATTGCAGATAAAGAAATGAAGGTTAAAGAATTTATCTCAGGCCACACACCTAGTCAGTGACTGTCCATAGTCCTTAAACCTGCCTCAAAAGGTTCAGTTCGCTATGCTTCATTCATAGACACCAGCAAGATCCCATAAAAGTTAAACTTGGCTCTTCTCTTGGTCTTCTCAAATCTGCTCTTTAAAACATATAGGAGTCTTTGCTGACATTAAGCCCAGAAAGGCTTAATGACTTGCCGGAGGTCGTAGGCAGAAACATTTTCTGTTTTCTCAACTCTGAAGGTTGAGTCAACAGGGTGTGGGAGGCAGACGACAAGAAGGGGCCATTGTTCCCGGCCGCTTTTTCTTGAGTGGACTGACCTAACCCCACAGCCCTGTGTTAGCCCAGAATGGGCGGGGCTGTCCCCCTAACCACCAGAGAAGTGACAGTAGAAGCCAGATAGAAGTTGCGGCTTGAGCTCTCACAGGCCTGGGCAGCGAGGCCAAAAGGAATCAAAAGAACTGATGATATTTTCTAGGGTTTTCTTTTTCTTCTTTTCCCCCACCTCAGAAACAGAATGTTAAGATGACAAGCTGTACACTAATGACCGCTCTCACTTTCTAAATTCTAGTGTAAATAAGGAAAGCAGTCCAACTAACAAGTATTTAATAGGAATCTATGTAAACTCTGTAATGAGCTGGGGACTATAAATATTTATTGTTAAATCTTCAATCTGCCCCTGACCCCTGCTCCATGTCCTGTGTGATCTCATTTTATATTTAGTAAGAGAAAAGGAGAGTCAAGAATCAGTGCAAGGAACCAGGGCAAGTCCACTTCCAGCCAGTTCCTCTGGCTTAGAGCAACACTCCTTCCCACATTCAAAAGGACATTTCATAGTGTCCTTTGAACACTGTCGTTATCCAAATTAGGACTCCAAGTAGCAGATGGAATCCTTCCAACTGTCAGCCTAACCTCTCCTCTATGCAAATACAGAACTGCTTTGCTGATAGAGAAATTGCTTCCTGGAAAACCAATTTCCTCCTTATTGTCCTATGGACTGCTGTGAGGCATCCTGCTATGTGTGTGTGTGTGTGTGTGTGTGTGTGTGTGTGTGTTGGGAGTGGGAGCGGGGTCCAGGCCTGCTTCTTCCACCAAGAGATTAAAATTGCAGAGAACCTATTGCTGAGACTGAGATTTGGAAGACGTGTTTGAATGGGAGTCGTGTTCCCCAGTCCCTGATTTAGAAATTGTTTTCCTGATGCTTATTTTCCATCCGTCTAGTTGCTTTGCACTCCCCAAGTCCTGGAGCTAGTCTTCTCAAAGCCTCACTTTGAGAATGTGTATGCTCACGATACACCCGCTACTGTCAGGGCTCTACAATTATTTCATTCATTACTTTGTTCATTCATTTTCTCTCCATTCGTTGCCAAAGAACCGTAACCTGCCATTCAAACCCACCCTCTGGTCTGCTGGCAATGAATCAGGGTGGGAGGTGAATGGCTGGACTCAATGGACAATGTGCCCCCCAACGCTCTGTCCAAATTAGGGCACATTTCTATGTCCACCGTCCACCCCAACCTTCAATCTGCCTTGGGTGAAAGAGAATGACAGAGAACTTGAGAAGAGCTAATAACAACCCGATCTCCTCGATAACATCTTCTTTAATTATTTAAAGAAAGGGACGGTCTGTTTAAAAACCCTTCCTGTTCCAGTTCTTTTGTTGAACCTCCATTAGAATCAGTGACACATTGTGGAGCTGAGAGTAGGAAAGGGCTGGCATTGCGAAGGGCAATCGGCAGGAAAGATGCTTTCCGGATGGAAAAAGAAGGGTAAAGCGCAGGACCCTTTGTGCCGAAGAAAGTTATGCACCCATTTTTCTTCGCCAACTGAAAATGTCAGCAAAGACTCCTATATGTTTTGAAGAGCAGATGTGAGAAGACCAAGAGAAGAGTCAAATTTAACTTTTATGGCATCAGGCTGGTGTTTGTGAATGAGGCATAGTGAACTGAAACTTTTGAGGCAGGTTTAGGGACTATGGATAGTCACTGACTAGGTGTGTGGCCTGAGTTAAATTCTTTAACCTTCATATTTTTAAAAATCTGCCATAGACATCATATTAGTTACTTTATAAAAGTGATTTGAAGGTGAAATGGGAATAGGGCAGGATGTAAGAGTCTAGGAAGTACCTACTACATAGTAAACACTCAGTAAATCTTGCACCAGTGAATAGGACAGTGGGTGAGTTGGGCAGAAACAAAGTCACTAGAGCAACTAACTAGGCTGTTCTCACATTATTTCTAGTGGATGTGTTTCCCTTACACCCTTAAATATGCATTTGAATTGCTTGCACACATTTAATAAATATGTACTTAATTAGGATTAGACACTGTATTCAATGGAACCTCTGGGTCTTTTAGTGAGAGGCTGCTAAAGGAAACTCAGTTGGAAGCGGGGCACAAGAAGAGAGAAAGGAAAAGTGCAGGCTGAGCTGTGGGGTCTGCTCCCACGCTTGTGTAGTCCATGTAGGCAATACTGGAACGAGCTGCTATTCCTTTCTTGAAAGGAAATCTTGGGCAGAGGGAACGGAGGAGAAGGATGACAGATGACCGAGGCATCAGCAGGATAAACAAGGAGAAGAAAAAAATGAAAGTATGTTACTCCCCCATTCCACAGCCACCTCTGTGAGTGGTCCCACTCCTGACCCTTGGGTGAACATTGACTGATGTCAGCAATATTTACGAAAGCACCTGCCTGGGCGAGGCAGCACCCAGGTATTTTGCAAAATGACAGGATGAACAATTTTAGTTAATAACACTTGGACGGAGCTTACTGTGTGCTAGGCACCTTTCTAAAAAAGTTTGTAAATGTTAACTTGGTTAATTTTCAAAACAAACTCACTATGATGGCTATTTCATCTTCCCAATTCTACAATGAAAGAAACTGAAACCAGATCCTTCTAGCTGCACTTTATGAAGTCTCTACAATGTGGCAGGGTTGTAAAGTAGCTTAAACATAGTCCTCAGAACCCTATAATGCAGAGTCGTTGCTTGTACTTGACAGATGAAGAAACTGAAGTTCTTGCAGCAGACCTGATTGCAGTCCGCCCTGAGGCAGCTGACTTGAAGACACTGCACCCACTCTGGAGTCACCAAGACAGGCTCTCTCCCCTCAGGAAGCTTAGAGGAGATGAGGGGCAACCACACCACAAAAGAAAAAAAAGAAAAAAAAAAACAAAAACAGATACAAGAGTCGTAAAATTTAGCAAGAATGTCATTAAGTCCCTTTTCCATTACCACGTCCTCACAGGATAGACGCTATCATGCAGCTGTGAGTGGGATGAAAATAATCACACACAGGAAAAATCACGGAAAACCTGGAAGTGCGACTCTTCCCAGCCGCCCTCAAAAGTGCCCTCACTCCTGGAGGTTTGATGGCTCTGACGTTCCTGTGTACCACTGCCACCGTTTTGACCCCTCCCTTTTACCCAACCCCCTAGCCATTCTCTGCCCTTCCACTCCCTTCATCTCCAAGTCCATGTGATTAAAAATAATCATCTCTGGGAAAGGAAGGGATCTGGGTACAGGAGGAGAAGGGTGGCTGGGAAGACTATGAAGGGTGGGGAGACCTGGCCAGTGTGGTTCAGCTGGTTGGAGCGTCGTTCTGTAAACCAGAAGGTCACAGGTTCAATCCCCGGTCAGGGCACCTGCCTGGTTGTGGTTTGATCCCGGTCAGGGCTCAGGGTATGAGGCAACAGATCGATGTTTCTTTCTCTTCCTCTCTCACCCCCTTCCTCTCTCTCTAAAACCAATAAGCATGCCCTGGGGTGAGGGCTTTAAAAAAAAGAGTGGGGAACTGTGGACCCCAAGGGTGGGGATCCCTGGGTAGTCCAGTCCCCCTGACCCTCCGCCCCCAGCGGGGCATCAGGGCTGCATCTCCGCTCTTTGCCTCTCCAGGCGGGAGGCACAAGTGTGGCATTTGGCCCAGGCTGCGTTGAAGGCCTGTCTTTTGTCCACTGGGAGGCCACAGAGGGAAACCTGGCCCATCAGGTTAGTGCTGGGGCGGAGCCCTGAGCCTGCCCTGACCCAGGGCTGTGGTTACCTGGAATAGCCAGAGTGGAACCACCATGAGTCACAGAGATCTGCTGGTCACAGCCCCTTCCCCTCACCCAGGGGGCTGTCATTCTGGGCGGGCTGGGAGAGGGAGCCTGGTAGCCAGCGCTTGGGGAGGGTGAGATTCAGTTGGTGGGAAAGAAGGCAGCCGCAGGTGGGGGGTAAGCAGGGAGTAACCAGTCTGGGACAATTGCCTGGAATGAACACTATTGTCTGCCACAGCCTTTTCTGTGCCAGTCTGGGCCTGCTGAGCTGGCCTCATTTAAAGGGCCAGCTGCCACCGGACTAATAGAGACAAACTGAGATTGGTCCTGGAGGAAGAGATCGCAGAAATAACCCTGAGGCTCATTGCAGGACATACAGTGAAAGGGCAGGAGCCCGTGGGAGCAGGGGGGTCAGGAGATGTGAAGTGAGTTAGAGGCGGAGCATGGTCCAGGATGAAGCCTGAGGAAAGGCCAGGTGACCATTCATTCTTTTTTTTTTTTTATTTAATTTTATTGTTGTATTACATCCATCCCCTTTTTGCTCCTCTCTGTCTTCTTCCCCACCCATCCATTCCCCCCAAAGTCAATCCCACCTGTTGTCCATGTCCATGGTTCCTTCATACTAGGTTCTTGTCTAAACTGCTCCCCTTCTTTGCCTCTTCCTCCCCCCTCCTCCCAACCTCCTTCCCTCTGCCCACTGAAGGCCTATTCGCTGTATTCATATGCCTGGTTCTGTTTTGCTTGCTGTTAGTTTTGTTCATTATTGTCCTGTAATGGGTGAGCTCATATGGTATTTGTCCTTCACTGACTGGCTTATTTCACTAGCATAATACTTTCTAGTTCCATCCACGTTGTTGCAAAGGGTAGGAGTTCCTTCTTTCTTTCTGCTGTGTAGTATTCCATTGTGTAAATGTACCAAAGTTTTTTGCCCGTTCATTCTCACTGAGCCTGGCTGCTGGAGGTCATCTCAGATGGTTCTGTTTCAAAGAACAAGATGTGCCCAGAGACCTAGCAGCCTCTCCCTAGATGCCTGGGTTATCTTCACGGTACACCACGGCCTTTTCATGCCCTGGAATTCACATGCTGCCTGCAGCCACCCTGCTGGGTCTGTCCCTGCGATTCTTTCCATTTTTTCACCCACCTCCCAGGTGCTGTTCTTCTCTGTCACAGGAATTTGCACCCTCCTATTTATTATCTTCACTCCTCTGAAACCCACACTGTGAAGATGAAGATTCCACCGCATGAAAATCCACACTTGACCCTAATTCTACCTTAGTGATGTAATCTCCCACTTCCTGGGGGAAGGTTTATGACCTACTTCTTTTTGCCTTTCCCTGTGGACACTGAGTGCTGGGAAACGATTACTGGGTTAAAAGCAAGTGGACAAGTGATTACTTAGAAACAGACCAGGTCCCAGTGGAGCTGGCTGGTCCCCCGGGAAACTGGCCCCACACCATCCCTGCCCTGGGATATTTTAATTCAGAAATGGTAACTGGGAGTTCTTCTAGCAAAGCCCTTTCTAGACCACAGTCAGAGTCAGGTGGGGATCCATCTGGAGGAAAGGGGGGAATTCTCTAAGGGAGGACCAAGGAGGCCTATTTATATTACAAGAGAGAGACAGCCCTGGCAGAGATGGGGGGTTTGGGGGGGGGGGGTGGTCTCAGCTGATTGGAGCATTATTCTGTAAACCAAAAAGGCTCCATGGGGATCAGGGCATATACCTAGAATATACTTGGATTGCAGGTTTGAGTCCTGGTTCTCTCTCTCTCTCTCTCTCTCTCTGTCTCCCCCCACCTCTCCCAAATCAATGAACATGTTCCCAGGTGAGGATTAAAAAGAAAGAAAGAAAGAGAGGAAGGGAGGGAGGGAGGAAGGGAGGGAGAAAGGAAGAAAGGAGGGAATAAAAGAAAGACATGATTATAACTTGCCTTTGTAACTTGCAGCTAAGAGACAGCTACAGATAAACAGGAACTAAAGAAGGCAATAGAAAACAAACAGGGGTGGGAAGCAGTGGGTTATGCTTCCTTTTACTTCATTCCCAGCCAAAGACCAGTTGGTGTTTTTATGCGAGGAAACGTGTGTGGCTTGTTCTGCTTCTTGCTCCGCACGTGATGTCAGGACACCGTGGGAAAGGCGGCCTGAATGGATGCTTGTGTTTCCCTCAAAGCCAGGGGTCCAACCACCAAGCCTCGCACAGAGCATTCAGGCAATTCATAAACATTTCTGATTCGAAGATGTTCCCCTGCTCCCTGAACTTTAATCTGATTCCACACTAGCCTCTGTTATGACATTCCTTGGCTGATACTCAGAAACACTATTGGCATGTCCAGTCTGGAATCTCAGTGGCAAGTCTCACAATTTCCCACCTACCGAGGCAGAGGACTGCCCACAGAGGGGCTGGCACTCAGGTACCCAGGGAAAAGCCACTGCAGGCTTTTTGCCAGAAGTTCTAGCAGAAGCAGCTTCCCTCCCCAACGACCGCATGCTGACTAGTGTCCTAAAGTGCTGCACTGAAAAGAAAAAACTAAATAGGGTGTTTGATGCCCGCAAGCGCTTTTGCCAAAGTTTTCTCTGCCAGAAATGGGAATGTTCTGGAGGGTAGACTCAGCAAATCGGATGTTTTGCTGGTGATGTAATGCCCTGCAAAGAAGTTTTATTGGTGGGAAAGCTCTTGGGTGCTGTGAGGGTGCAGTTTCCACTGCAGCTCAGGGAAAACTGTCTGTGGCTTCCTTCAAGGTCCTTCTGGATTCCATCACGCTGATATTTCCAACCAAGCTGAGCTTATCCTTGGCGCGTGTTAAAAATTGGGAAATCCAGACACTTTCTTTGCCTCCGATGTCAAAAGCTGCTGGTTCTTCAACATCTACCACTTGGCGGTACCCATCTTCGACAGGGGCCTTAGGAAGCCGAGCAGCAGAGCGTTCGCGCACGCCAGTGGGCAGGACATGCTGTCCGTCACCGCAGGTCAGGCTGTAGAAAGGAACCTCTCGGGTGGACGGGATGTTGGCAGGCTCAGCGTGCAGGTGGTTCCCTGTGATGAATCGGCAGGCGTGCATGTGCCTTAGTTTGCTCTGTACGGAGGTGCTGCGCTAAAAGTACCCCAGAGCTTCTTCCCCTCCTTTGGGATGTGTGGTGCCCAGCTCTGGTGCCCTGCCTGCCCCTGTCAGAGCCCTACCACCTGTCAGTCTGGGCTGGGTGGGAAGAACACACCAGGGTGTGCAACTCGGTACCCCAGCTGATGCAAGCTGTTGCAGGGACAGTTTCGCTCCAGGTCTGAGTACCCGCATCTGGGAGGCTGGGAGCACCCACCCTGAACCACGTACTAAAGCAATGCCATTGAAGGATTCATGCTCTGTTATTTTAGCAGCAGGCTGTTCTGCCCCCTGGGACATCGGCTGCACCTTGTTCAGGATACCTGGCCGGAGGTCCACCTTCTTTCCATCCTCTCCACCTTCCAGTCAATCCCTTTCCTCCAGCTTTTATCTTTACCACCCCTCTTCCCACCCATGCCACACTTAATTATGGATGCCTCCAACTGTGTTAGTGAGCCATGAATAGGTTTATGTATTTCAGCTCTTGGGGCTTCTATGTACTAACTGTATTTACTTTTCTCCCTCTTGTTCCTGCCCTGCAACACAGTAGAAATAGCAGTGAGCTTTCATTTGAATGCCCTGAAAATAAAAATTGGGATAATAATACCTAAGACTTTTATTGATTGATTTGAGAGAGAGAGGGAAATATTGATTAGTTTTCTCACTGATTTATGCACTCACTGGTTTATTCTTGTATGTGCCTTGACCAGGGGTTGAACCCACAACCTTGGCTTGTCGGGATGATGCTCTAACCAACTGAGCTACCTGGACAGGATTGCAGGACTTTCATAGAATCAAAGGAGATCTACTTGGTCCATTGTAGGGGGTTGTCAACTATCAGTTGAACCTGAATCTTAGAACGTAAAGTCTTCAGGCATTCCCCTCCTCCTACATATATTTTTCTATTTCTCCCAGACTCTAGTTTCTCTGAGGACAGGGATATTTCATAAGTGCCAAATGACATAACTTGATATTTAGGATATGTTTTGGGATCAGGCATCCTCAGCAAATGGGTCATTTTGGGCATGGACACATTACAATGACAATGAGATAACACCTATGATAATTGACCATCTGCATCCTGTAGACCCCACGGGCTGGGAGGAAGAGACTGAACTATTTTCAGTGACATATTTGGGGTCAATACATGCAAAACTGCATCAGCAAAAACGATGTTCTTCCTTGTCACTCTGAAGGACCTTTCTCCAACCATTTCCTCTGAACTCTTCTGACTTCTTGCTTTCGGCTCACATCCAGCTAATGAACTCCAAGGAAGTGTTCATGGATAGGCCTGACTGATAAGGCATTAACTGATAAAGGCTTAAGGATCCAGCCTGACTTGTTTCCGCCAGCCCTCCTATCACATTGGCCATGTGGCTTCTAAAATAAGGAAGGCCTTTGCAGTCCCAAAGGAAACCTTTCACTTGGGATCAGAGGGGAGGGAGAAGCATTGAGAGGTACTGATCCGTGATGTGGAGGAACATTAGGTAAGATCTTGCCTGTTGACCCAGACCCTCTGGGTCCTTACCGGCATCTCTTAACACATTGTTGACTGGCAATTTTACAAGAAAAGCTAATGCAAGAGTTAACTCATTATGGGTCAAAGCATTTGGGCTTGAGACCACAAGTTTCTCCATGGTGGTCAACAATGTACTATTCTGCTCCCGGGAGGCCAAGTCAGACTCAGTGTACTGGGCTTCTCTTAGCCTTCCTATTACCTCACTTTCTGCAGCTCCTGATAGGGTACCTTACAGAAATCCACACGGCCCCCACTCCTTCTGTGCTGAGGACCAGAGAGGGCTCCCTGTTCTGAAAGGCTCTCTGACCTTGCTGTGCAGTTCTCCTCCTTGCCAGCAGGTACGTAAGGGCCCCCTTTTCAGTTTCACACCTCATTTGTGTCACCCTAACTCCAGCTCGGCTAAATTGCCAAATGAGTGGATATGCACACACTCCTTATTTGTCAACTGCTTTAGGCCATTGAACACACATCCCCAGCCCTCACTCTGCGGGCCTCACCTGAACCCCGTGAAAAGTCAGAATCCTCGTTTCTGGCCCAGAGATTTTTCTCCATGTCATGCTCTGTCCAAACACTCAGTCTGAGGCATCCATGCACAAGAGGTAGATTTAGCTAAAGAGTGAAAACTTTTTAAACTTAAAAAAAAATGCCCTCTGGGTTTACCTCAAGGAGGTAAACCATGGGATTTTGGCTTTTCAGTCAAAGTTTTGATAAACCAAAGACAGCTGTTTGATAACTAATGGTCAGTTGGCCAGTCCAGAAATTTCCTCCTACCCCGCATCCCATCCTCTGTGTCAGTCACTAAGACACCCATCCACCTGCCCCCTGCTAGTCCCAGCAGGAAAGGCTGCATGGAGAAGCCATGTGGCCACGGACAAAGCTATCTCATAAAAGCCTTGAACTGGTGCTCAAGTTCTGGTAGTGGGTCTGAGCCCAACCTCATCAAACCTGCTTCGCTGCAAGCACCGATGCCTTCTGTCTGTAGGCCTGACTCTGCTCCAGTCCCAAGCCAACGCAGACCAGGTCAGCGAGAGACAAAGCCCCCCCATCTTGGTGTCCTGGTCCTGGTGTTCACTTCATCAGAGGGGAGGCCCAGGCAACCAGGTACCCCTAAGCTATTACAGTCTCCCTTCCTCCTTTATCTTGGTCTACATTTACGAGTTTTCTTATTTTTCTCATTTGCATACCGGTTCTCTTTCTGGGGCAGCACCTGTTGTGAAATCCTGTCCCTTATTAGGACCCCAGTCACAATGTCTCTTGCTAGAACCTCTTGAGGAGCTGTCACTCTCCCCAGCTACTTGCTGGGGTCCTGCTCCAACCACTTGGGTCCTGACTTCCTGAGGTCAACCGTCCATCCCCACCGTGACTCACAGCCCACCTCGGTGTGTGTCTGCAATGATGATCACTTTAGCTTTACATTTTCCACGCAGCCCAGGCCCTCATGTAAACTGCGGGCTCACCCTGCATACCAATCCGTACACCAAAAGGTTGTGGGTTCGATCCCCAGTCGGGGTGCCTACGGGAGGCAACTCATCAATGTTTCTCTCTCACATCAGTGATTCCCTCTGTCTCCATCCCCTCCCCCTTCTTCTCTGTCTCAAATCCATACACATATCCTCAGGTAAGTATTACAGGAGTTAAAATAAAATAAAATAAAAACAGACTGCAGGCTCCTCTCGTGTGCCATGACTGCTGGATGGCTTCCTGTTGCCTCTCTTAGCCACAGCCGTCGAAATGAAACAAGCTTCACGTCACAACCTGCTGATTCTTCAGGGCAAACTCGAATGGCAGCGCGCAGTTGCAGCAAATGGCTCAGGCCCCGCTTTCATCCCCACCCCACATTCTTGGCTGACTCTCCTGACTCCGGTCCCTGCCTCTGGCGCTGCCCAGACTTGGCCGTCTTCCTAACTTTTTTCATCCTATTTGGACCTTGGCTGTCCTGCCCGGTTTCTAGCCAGCTCACCCTTCTGTTTGGTGTTCTCAGGGGAGTCCGCGTTGTCATTCTTGGTCCCTCCAAAATCCTAGCCTCTTCTCCTGGCCGGCCCTTGCATGACTCTGTTTTCAGGTGTCTCGTGCTCCACTGCAGCCACAGGTGAGACTGACCTGTACACAAGAAAGAGCCTAGAGGGAGAACAGGACACCTTCAGTCTTGGTCACATTTTTTTTCTGGTTTTATCCCCCTCCCTCACAGTCCATGGCTGACTATTAAAAAAAGCTGTAGCACCCTGGCTGGTGGCACAGTGGATAAGGTGCCGGCCTGCGAACCCAAAGGTCACAGGTTCAATTCCCAGCCAGGGCACATAACCAGATTGCAAGCCAGGTCTCCAGCCAGGTCCGAAGCTGGAGGCAGGTGAAAGACAACAGTACATTGATGTCTCTCTCCCTCTCTGCCTTCCTCCCTTTCCCTCTCTCTAAAAAATAATAAATAAAATCTTTTAAATTGAAAGGAGGAAAAAAAGAAATACACCTTTAGTATGTTAACCACTGAGATTTTAAGGTTTGTTTGCTATCACTGCAAAACTGAACACTAGTCTGCTGCAATGTAGAAAGAAACCTTAACCATGTGTTGGGATCTATTCTTGCTTCTGCCATTACCCTCAAGTTGCTTTTAAATAACTTAAAATGCATCCAAATCTTAGGTGTTTGTTATGGAAAACTGTGAAATACAAATATATTAAAAAAGAAAAAAGTAAAACTCCTTCATAATCAAATTAGCCAAAGACAGGTATCATTAGCATTTTGCTGCCTACATTTCATGTTTATTCTAAGTACGTATAGAATAATATAATAATATATATTTATATATTGTTCTGGAATCTACTTTAGAGTGCTTCATGAATTTGTGTATCATCCTTGAGCAGAGGCCATGCTAATCTTTTCTGTATCATTCCAATTTTAGTATATGTGCTGCCAAATCAAGCCCTGGAATTTACTTTTTATTTTTTAAGATTCTATTTATTATTTTTCAGAGAGAGGGAAAGGGAGAGAGGTAGAAAGGGAGGGAAACATCAATGTATGGTTGCCTTTCACCTGCCTCCAGCCACGGGCCTGGCTGGAGACCTGGCTTGCAACCTGGTTATGTGCCCTGGCTGGGGAATCGAACCAGCAACCTTTGGGTTCACAGGCAGAATTTACTTTTATAGTTGATAAAATTTCCTATACATTTTACCAAAGCAATGAATATTATTCTAGAACACAATCTTTAATCATTGAATAGCGTTATAATATGGCTGTATCATTATCTCTATACTGTTGGAGAGTCCATTCTCTTCCCTTGCCTAGATTGCTTCAGTAGTATTTCTGCTCTTTTCCTGCATATTTTTATCACTTTCTCCCTTCCCACTCCTAGGCTGACTCCTAATCATCTACAGCAGTAGAATGCATATGAGATAATACAAAGGTAATTCAAGTAGCCATGAAATTCACAAGGTGACAATTTTTGGATGGAGAAGGAAGAAACAAAGTTTTTGCAATGAATTCATCTTCCTAGTTAATATCATGCTTATTTGCTTGAGAATTCTTTATTTTTATTCTCTGAGCTGAAACAACTGACTTGCAGGGGCAAAGGAAATGTCAGGATAGTCAGCAGGAGAAAGTTGTTTAAGCTAAGAGTAGATGTGGCTGCAAGAACCAAAAACAATAACAAACCAAGCTAACAGTCGCTTAAACAAGCAGAAGTTTATTTCACTCCATGCAATATCAAAGACCTAGACTTCTACTTGTTCTCAGTGTTTTGTTTTGTTTTTTCCTTTCATTTCCAAGGTCACCTCAGAATGGTTGCTTGAACTCTAGCCATCACATCTGCTAGAGGAGAGGACACGAAGGAGGCAGAAGAAAATGCCACTCTTTTATCTTGCTTTTTCTGGAAGTTGTGCATACCATGTCCACTTAGTCACCTAGCCACCTGTAGACGCAAGGGAGTCTGGCAATGGAGTCATTATCCTCATTGTCCACATGATCAGATAAAAATTGAGCCCTGGCTGGTGTGGCTCAGTGGATAGGCACCAGTCTGTGAACCCAAAGGTCATTGGTTCGATTCCCAGCCAGGGCACATAACCAGGTTGCAATCCAGGTCTCCAGCCAGGTCCTTAGCTGGAGGCAGGTGAAAGGCAACCATACATGGATGCTTCTCTCCCTTTCTTCCTTCCTCCTTGCCCTTCTCTCTGAAAATAATGAATAAACTCTAAAAAAAAAAAAAAAAAAAAAAAAAAAAAAAAAATTGAGTGCTATGCTACTGCTATAGAAGAAGGAGAATGGATATTGGGAGGAGCCAGGTATCTCTGCCATCAGAACCACCAGGTGAATAATCATATTACAGTTGAATGTAACCCTAAATCTATTTCAGTGTCTCATGGAGGAGGTTTTAACAAAAGGAAAATACAATAGACAACAATAAAATGCAATCAAACTCTCACGATGAACAGGTGGGCTAAGTAAATATACATTCAGCACTTTAATTCCTACTTTATTTTATTTTATTTATTGATTTTAGAGAGAGAGAGAGGGAGGGAGGGAAAGAAACATTGATCTGTTGTTCCACTTATTATGCATCCATCGGTTGCTTCTGGCAGGTGCCCTTCCTGAGGATCAAACCTGCAACCTTGGCATATGGGAATGATACTCTAACCACCTGTGCCTTGGCATACGGGGATGGTATTCTAACCACTGCACTACTGGGCTAGGGATTCCCTGTTGGATCTCAGAAATCAGCCCTCTTTCCCTGAATGAACATGTTCTAAAGGAGAGAACAATTGATAGCTTCTTGAGCGTCTTCATTAGTATCCGGTTTCACCAGAATGGAGTTTTATAATACAGCCAGAGCTGAGAGCTGCAGATTCCATGTGGGCTAGTTCCCCAGCCCCTCAAATAAAGGAAGTGACAAGAATAGGCTATAAATACAGTGGAAGAAAGCCACTCACTGCCATACTCCTGTGCATCTGCTCTACTGCTTAAACTGCCTTAAACCCCCTCATCCCTTATTCATAGGAAGAAGTGTTGCTCTTCTTTGTCATTCTTTAAGGTGCTTATTTGAGTATTTGCCTTTCAGGATGCCTGTTTCTTGACTCTTTAGTTTTGTGATCCATATATTCATTCAGCAAATGCTGATTCTATCACATGCCAGGCCCTGTGCTGGGAACAAGGTGGGAAGACTTCCTAGTGAACCAGACAAATCTGTGCCCTCAAATAATGTGTAACACTAACTAAATTGGATAGTGTTGCATATTCCCCCATGTGCTGGGCTGTTCTTCTAGACAAAGGATAGAGAGCAGAAATCTTGTCTTTTAATGAACAAATATCTAACAGAGCTCTTGCTGCTGTGCCAGACACTATTTGGTTCTATGTGCATTAAGTATATTGCTTCTTTTGAGTCTTATAACAGTTCCACAAGTTATATTCTCTTATTACTTTATTTTATGGAAAATGAACTGTAGTGTAGAAAGGTTGACTTGTCCAAGGTCACCCAGCCAGTAAGTAGTGAAGCTAAAATGGGATCCAGGGAGTCTGGCTCTAGCTTACATGCTTAACTAACATGCCATGCTTTATTCACTCTATCTGCATTCTTCCTTTTTACTATGACACCAGAAATGTAATAGGTATTTGATCAATGTGCATTGAATAGAAAAGAGCCAGCAATTTGACACTAGTCAGGTTATCCGCTTTGAGATATCATTTCTGCAAAGATAAAGAGGCAGAAAATTGACTGGAAGATCTCAGATCCCTTCAAATTCTAAATTTGCTCCCCATTCATATACTAAAGAATCTTTTTTATTTTTAAGGTTTTATTTCATTATTTTTTAGAAAGAGGGGAAGGGAGAGAGGCAGAGAGGGAGAGAGACATCAATGTATGATTGTGTTTCACCTGCCTCCAGCCACAGACCTTACTGGAGACCTGGTTTGCAACCTGGTTATGTGCCCTGGCTGGGGAATCGAACCTGCGACCTTTGGGTTCGCAGGCCAGCGCCTTATCCACTGTGCTACTAGCCAGGGCTAAAGAATCTTTTAATGACATTCTGGAAGAGATCTGGAGGGGTTATCTGATGGAGTCCTGGACTTCCGCCAGGTTTCATCTATAGTAGGTAGGTGAGAATTCTTTTAGCTCATCAAGTCCTTTAACATGTCCCACCTTCTTCAGGCTAAGAAGTAGATGGTTCACATGTTTTATGAATAATGTACTGTAGGAGGGTAGATAGGATATCTAAATAGTCCCTTCATAGGGTGGGAAAATACTTTGCTCTTGCACAGATAGTGGTTTCATAGGAAAGGATATTTTAGTTACATTTCACTTTAATTTTCAGAGGCCTTAGACTATGTTCAGAACTGCCTATGTGTTGGTAATAGAACACTGTAACACATCTCAAACCCCTAATCTTTGTAAACTGGGCTACAAATGATACATTACCCCCAATAGTCCGCTCTAAATTACTTTCTCAGATTATACTATGGCGTGACATTGCTCCACAAAGACCTCAGGATACAGTTCCAGACCTTTGACCAAAGGCCAGCAAAATCTCCATCATCTGTTCAAATGCCAGTTTAGGTCATTACACTTTGGCCAGTCTTCGCCTTCCCGCAGTGTCAGTTGGCTATGTTGGCCTTCACCAACCAGCTCAAGCTGCCTGCTAATCACTGAATTGGCAGGACTGCCTTCTCTGGTGGACAATGGTCAGAAAGGAGCACTGACTTGCACTAAAACTGACTTTGGAGAGAATAATAGAGGGAATGAGCTTTCCTAAGCGCAGGTCAATAGCTGTATTATTTTCTCTGTAGGGCTGAAGCCAACAGAGAATGGGACTGTATGTTCTTGCATTTGAGGATGTAACACACTGTACATGCTTTGGACTATTTGCTAGACTTTGGAAGTTCGTGGTGTTCATCATTTTGCTGAGGTAGGGGTTGAACACAAGCACTGTGGGATTGGTCAAGTTCACAGTGAGCCCCCCTCACTACTAGTGAGCCCAGTCGCCCACCTGCTCTCTGAGTGTGGCTTCAGTTGGACATCTAATTGATCTCCTTTGATTTTCTCACAACCCACTGAGATCCTCCTTGTTATTGTAATTATACACATGCGACAAATGTATGTTCTACTGCAAGTCATACATTTAAGAATATTTGGAGATCTAAGAATATCCTTTCCCTCAAGATTTACTTTGTGGGTAGGATAGCAGGGGGCAAAACTGTCAATACAGAGTGAGGCAAGTTCATAGCACATGTTATTAGTATATGCAGGATCCTCACTTGATTGATGGATTGGCTTCTTCCCATACATCTTCAATCTCTGAATGATGTAATGCTTTTTGTGTATGTGGTTGTGTGTGTCTGTATGTGTGTGTGTGTGTGTGCTTTTAATTTACATAAGAGGTATTGTGCTTCTATCTCACTATCTTCCTTATTTTTTTTAAAGATTTTATTTATTATTTTTAGACAGAGGGGAAGGGAGGGAGGCAGCGAGGGAGAGAAACATTAATGTGCGGTTGCCTTTCACCTGCCTCCTGCTACAGACTTGGCTGGAGACCTGATTTGCAACCTGGTTATGTGCCCTGACTGGGAATTGAACCAGCCACCTTTGGGTTCACAGGCCAACACCTATCCACTAAGCTACCAGCCAGGGCTTCCTTATTTTTTAAACACAACATCTATTTTAAAATATCCACTCACATCACTAAATGCACATCTAGTCCAATGCTTCAAACTGCAGCGTATTATTCCATAGTATTCATTCTTCATATTTTACTTATCCCTTCCCTAGTTATGGACACTAGGATAATTTTACACACATATGTGTCATACTTATATACGTGGAATTGATGTCATAGCGCATATGTAAACCTCAAGAAGCACTGCCACATGATTTTGCAAGTGATTGCACCTATTTTTATACCCGCCAGCAAAGCACATGCATTCAAAATTTTACTTTAATTGATTTTTAATTTTCTTACCTGTCTCTATGGTTGGACAACACTTGCAAGCATTAACCAAAGGAAGACAGGGGAAGCTGGGTGAATTGTGGCCTTCCTGGCCCCTCCCCTCTCCTCTAGCCTTGCCCATTTTCCTTATTCTTTTCAGAGTGCTCTGGAACCTGCTAGAGGAAAATCGCCCTCTGAATTTTCCCCCTGAACTGCTTCCTTCCCCTTTTACTGAGGTTTCACTGCACCTCAACAGAGGGCTCCCCTATTCTTGGCTCTAACTATCAAAATTCTCCCCATTTTGTAAGGCCCAACTTAACAGCTGGTTGTTCCAGGAAGCCCTCCTAATTCTCCTAGCCTACTCGTGTCTCTTCTCAATTTTGACTACATATGATCTGGGGAAATTTTGTTTCATATTCAGTTTAACCCTCTATTGGGTTCTACCTGGTTTTCAAAGAGAGAGCTCAGGCAAATGAAATGTGCAAGGTTTGGTCAGCCTCGTCTTTCCAGGAGGTCACTAGTTGCAGACCACAGTCTTCACGTCACGTACACTCTCCAGGGATTTGTGGGAAAAATCAAATATCCCCAGGTGGTTCTGCCTGTAAGTCCATTTTCAACAGGATGACAGAACGATGCTCCTAATAAAAGAAATACATTACAAGCAGCACCTCTGCGGAGTACGTGTGCAAGCAGTCTTGCAAGATTCCCCTCTCACCAGTTAGGCATAGCTCTGCTGACTCCTAGTTTGTGGAGTTAAAGGGTCTGAGCAGTTCCCAGGGGCAGTTCCCAGGGGCATCTGTGAGCCCCTTGCAGAGCCTTAGCCTGTTTCCAGGGGTGCTGTCATCCATAACCTTTCAACAGCCACCTGCTCATTCCCTCTACAACCAGCATTCCTAGCAGAAAATGATCTCTCTCTCTCTCCTGTGGACCCACAGTGCCTCTTTCTTCCATCTTACACATTTTCTGTGGGTGATGTGAGGTATTACCCAATGGTTTCGCTTTTCCTTGCTGGTGTCAAGTTCCTCCCATGACCAAGGCTGAAAATGCTACACACTTGCTTCCCTAGTCTCTGTTGCAGCCAGGTTATGAGCATGTGGCCTTATCCTGTCCAAGGAGACTTGGGGTGGGGTGAAAGGAGGCCATCTGGGGAGCTTCTGGGATAAAAAGGGACACAGGGAAACAAATACCTTTTCTTCTTCACTGGGAATGGTGCCTAGATATGCGGAATTATCTTGTGATCAGTGACACGGCCAGGTGGCAAAGACGGTGATGGAAACACTTGGGTTTTTTGACATACCTTCCAGTCACAGTGCCAATCCCAGACACTCACTACCTTGAACATCTGTTTGGGGTTGACCCCATTTGGAGGATGTTCTGGTACTGGCACTTGAAAGAACTCTAAGTGACACAGGGGTATCAGAAGAGGACTGGCCACCCACTTCCGAGTTGCTAAAACTCTTTTTTTAAAAAAAAAAAAAGATTTTATTTCATTATTTCTAGAAGGAGGGGAAGGGAGAGAGGCAGAGAGGGAGAGAGACATCAATGATGGTTGCTTTTCACCTGCCTCCAGCCACAGACCTGACAGGAGACCTGGTTTGCAACCTTGTTATGTGCCCTGGCTGGGGAATCGAACCTGCGACCTTTGGGTTCTCAGGCTGGCACCTTATCCACTGTGCTACCAGCCAGGGCCTAAACCTCTTTTTTTAAATCAAGCACTTCACTTCCCTTGACATGTGGATTTCTGGAAAGCCTGCCTTGCCAGTCATCAGACTTGTCCAGCAAGGGCTGAATTGGCAAGGGGTATGGATCGTGTTTTGTGCAGGGACACTGTTTTACATGCTCAGGTAATTCCCATTCTAATTCTTGACCTTTCAGTTTTGCATACTTTAATACAATAACCACTATGTTTAGGCTTTTATTGTTTTTAAATAGTAAAACAATGTGAATGCTTGATAAAATTTAAGAGTATTTTTATGGATTGTTATAAATATAAGAATTCTTAAAAATCCACAAACATGCATTTGACTCTGCAGAGTTGCCCTATCTGCATGGCTTGGTTAGATGGAACGTTGTCCTGTACACTGGAAGTTTGCAGGTCCAATCTCAGGTCAGGGAACATACATAGGTTGCGGGTGCGATGTTCAGCCAGGGTTTCTCATTTCTCTCTCTCTTTCTCTCTCTCTCCCCCTTTCCTTCCCTGTCCCTGTCTCTCTAAAATCAGTAAAAACATATCCTCAGGTGGGGATTTAAAAAAATGCAGGAAGTCAAACATAGTCATAATTTTTACCACCTAATTGAAATACTTGAAAATATAATTTGCAGGTTTTTAGGGACAATTAATAGTGTTCAAACAAGACTCCAAAAAAGAAATGTTTTATTTGCTACTTTGGCCCTTAATATATCTTTAGAGGAGGCATTTGCTCCTAATGAACCTAGGGGTATTCATTTGTGTTCTAAATCAGGATAGATACACTGTATATTTACACTGTATATTTAATATTCCTATCCAAACTTTTAAAATACATGCCCATTTTAAATTGTTCTTTGATCTCTCTTCATAGAATGACAGGAAGGCTGCTTAGCTGGTCAATTCTGTAACAAACACCTGCAGCTCTATCTACCTGCACAAAGAACTTGGATAGAAAGTGAAAAATTCAGTCAATCACCTGATTATGTGTTTCAGACTCTTCGGCAACACATTGGAATGACTGAACTTTTTATTTCTCATGGAGATATGGGCAACGGGGAGATACAGTCTTTGTTTTCTTCCTGAAGAAGATACCAAGAAGAAAGCTCTGAATTGTTACAGTAGAAAAAATAAACCTGTATCTCGGTGTATTACAACTACATATTATTATCAACAATGTTGAGCTTCCTGAATGTTGCAGTGCTATTCCAAGAGGAAAGACTGTTCAATAGAGATTTGGAAATTATCTTTCGGAAGAGATGAACTAATTTAGTAAGGAAATAGTGGGTCAGACTAGGGTTCTGCCTCAGTCAGAAACTAACCCTGGTCTAAATAAGAATTAGATAAATTCTTCACGTAGCTATTACTAGAGGGCTTTGACACTTCTCTCATTGTCAACAAACTTTGGTTTTTATTCTACTATCAAGAATCCCTGGGAAAAGTAACCAATATCCCTAACCTAACCTCCAATAGTGACATTGTCAATATTAAACAAGAGGCATAGGAAAGTATGTGAAAAAATGTAGTCATAGAACTAGAGCAGAAAGAAATCTGAGGAGTCAAATCATCTTAATTTTTACAAACGAGAAAACATGTCTAGGACCTTAATGTGGATGAAACCTCTGATTTCTTAATTCATTCAGTTCTGTGTTCCTGTAGTACACCAAAAGGCTATTAAGAGACTAAAGAAAAAAATGAAAAAACTGCAACTTAGTGTATCAGTGATTGTAAGGTGAACTGTCTGAGTGGAAAGCCCCCACCTGACTGCGTGGGTCTTGATCCCAGACATTTGTGGCTGAAACTGACTAAGTATGTGCATCCAGACCGGAAGCCCTGCAAAACTTGAAAGTTCTGCAAAATTTGCAAGCCCTGAAAAATCTGCATACCCCAGCTAGTCTCAACAAACCAGGGAACTCAGAGGTATATACAAAAACCCCAACAGATCACAGCCACCAGTATGGTCTCTGGTAGCTTTTATGGATTCCAGGTCACCATTTCTCCTTCCCTGTACACCTTAACAAAAAATTGTTGGGCTCTGGCTGGTGGCTCAGTGGATAGGTGCCAGCCTGGGAACCCAAAGGTCGCTGGTTTGATTCCCAGCCAGGGCACATAACCATGCTGCAAGCCAGATCTCCAGTCAGGTCCTTAGCTGGAAGCATGTGAAAAGCAACCATACATTGATGTTTCTCTCCCTTTCTTCCTCCCTCCCTGCCTTTCTCTCTGAAAATAATAAAATCTTTTAAAAACTGTTAAGTTGTACATTTTTGGCTGGGGGAGATGCAAATAATTTCTGCCTTGGGAAACAGATCATCTCTAAACGTACAACCTATTGGGAATTAATCATATTTAAAAAATCAAACTTGAAATCTTGTCCTAGCATTTACTTGTTAAATGGCTTATGTATAGTGAATATTTTATATGCTCTCTGAATCAATTTCCTCATTAATGATCTCTGATAATGTATTTATTTTGTATTTGCTGGAGAGTTTGATGTTACCTTTTCACAAATTATCTTTTAACAGAATCATTCCTTCCTAGTAACCCTTGAAAAAAATCTCATTGAGATTTGTAAAATTGGGGGAACATTGGTTAATAGAATCAATAGAATCAGAGAGGCTTCAAGCGTGTGTTTCTATAATACAAGGTCTGTATATTGCGTGGTGTGCCCACCACCTGGAGTCAGATGTCAAACCATCTTCCACCCTCACCTTCCTTCCCTCTGGCAACTACTATACTGTTGTCGAATTTCAGTTTTGTGTCCCACATATGAGCGAAATCATATGGTTCTTAGTTTGTTTCTGACCGACTTATTTCACTTAGCATAATATTCTCAAGGTCCATCCATGTTTGAAACCTAGCCTTCTCAGACTTCCAAAAGAATTGAAGAAGAGGAGCTATTTCCTAGCACACTTTATGAGGCCAGTATAACCCTGAAACCAAAAGTTGACAAAGGTAACCCAAAAAAGGAAAACTGCACCAATGTCTCTGATGAACACAGATGCAAAAATTTGAAATATAACACTAGTGAATTGAATATAATACATTAAAATATATATATATCATGATCAAGTGGGGTTCATTCCAGGGGTGCAAGCATGGGTCAACATATGCAAACCAATCAAAGTAATATACCATATTAACAAAAGAAAGGAGCCTTGGCCGGGGTGGCTCAGTAGATTGGCACTGGCCTGCGAACCCAAAGGTTGCTGGTTCGACTTCCAGCCAAGGGCACATAACCAGGTTGCAAGCCAGGTCTCCAGCCAGGTCCTTAGCTGAAGACAGGTGAAAGGCAACCACACATTGATGCTTCTCTCCCTTTCTTCCTCCCTCCCTGCCCTTCTCTCTGAAAATAATGAATAAAATCTTTTTTTAAAAAAGGAAAAAATAAAGTTCAAACAATCTTATCAATAGATACTAAAAAGCATTTGACAACCTACAATATCCACTTATGATGAAAATACTCAAAAAAAAAAAAAAAAAGGTATAGAAGAAGAGAAGGAGAGCACCTCAACATAATAAAGATCATATATGACAAATCCTCAGCCAATTCCTACTCAATGAGGAAAAACTGAAAGCTTTTCCTTATTGAGATTTTGATTGAAATTTATCTTATTTATAAATCCTTTTGGGGGAGAATTAACATTCTTAAAGTACTGAGATTTACTACCAAAGAACTAGTCTTTTTTTTTAATTTAATTTTATTGTTGTTGTATTACATCCATCCCCTTTTTACTCCCCTCTGTCCCCTTCCCCACCCACCCATTCCCCCACAAAGTCAATCCCACTTGTTGTCCATGTCCATGGTTCTTCCATACTAGTTCCTTGACTAAACTGCTCCCCTTCTTTGCCTCCTCCTCCTACTCCCCACTCCCCTCTGCCCACTGAAGGTCTATTCATTGTATTCATGTATCTGGTTCTGTTCTGCTTGTTTTTTTGTTTTGTTCATTACTGTCCTGTAATGAGTGAGATAATATGGTATTTGTCTTTCGCAGACTGGCTTATTTCACTGAGCATGCTTTCCAGTTTCATCAATGTTGTTGCAAAGAGTAGGAGTTCCTTCTTTTTTTCTGCTGTGTAATATTCCATTGTGTAAATGTACCAAAGTTTTTTGATCCATTTATCTACTGATGGGCACTTAGGCTGTTTCCAGCACTTGGCTATTGTAAATAGTGCTGCTATGAACATAGGGGTACATAGGTTCTTATGAATTGGTGTTTTAGGGTTCTTCAGGTATAGTAACAAGACCACTTTAAAGCATTCATAAGTTAAAATTGGTTTTTATCCATTCAGCTGCCCTATGTCTTTTGAATGGTGCATTTAATCCATTTACCTCTGTACCTGCAATCTGTCTGTCTCTCTGTTTCTTCATCTTCTTAAAGCAGACCCTTTAGCATTTCTTGCAATGCTGGTTTGGTGGAGATGTATTCTTTTAGACTTCCTTTGTCTAGGAAGCTCCTTATTTCACCTTCCATGACAGCCTTGCTGGGTAGAGTCTTCTTGGTTGCAGGCCTTTGTTTTTAACTGCTTGAACTATTTTTTGCCATTCCCTTCTGGCTTGTTGTGTTTCTGTGGAGAAACCAGCTGATAACCTTATGGGAGCGCCCTTGTATGTTATTAGCTGTTTCTCTCTTGCTGCTTTTAGGATTCTCTTCTTGTTTTTAAAATTTGCCATTTTCATTATGATATATCTTGGAGTGGGCCTGTTTGGGTTCATCTTCCTTGGGACCCTCTGTGCTTCCTGAGTTTGCATGACATTTTCTCTCCTTAATTAGGGAAGTTTTCTGTCATTACTTTTTCAAAGAGGTTTTCTATCCCTTGCTCCTCCTCTTCTGCTTCTGGTATCCCTATGATATGGATGTTATTATGTTTCATGTTGTCCTGCAGCTCTCTTAAAACCTCTTCATTCTTTTCAGTCTTTTTTCATTTTGTTGCACTGCCTGGGATTTTTTTTCTATGTTGACCTCCAGCTCGCACTGATCTGATCCTTTGCTTTTTCTAGCCTGCTTTTGATTCCTTCTACTGTGTTCTTCAATTCAGAAATGATATTGTTCATTTCTTCCTGGCTCTTATTGATGGTGTCTATGTCCTTTTTGATGCTGGTGTAGTTCTCAGTAAGTTCCTTGTAGCTTCCCTGGAGTTTTTTGTAGTTCTCCTGGAGTTCTTTGTAGTTCCCCTGGAGTTCTGTGTAGTTTTCTTTGAACTCGCTGAGCTCATTGAGCTTCTCTATCATCATTATTTTGAATTCCATGTCTGAGAGTGTGCTTGCCTCTATTTCACTTTGCACTCTTCCTGGGATTCCTCCTTTCCATTTGCTAAGGATTTGTTTCTTTGTCTCCCCATTTTAGGCGATTCATATTTGTTTCTGCTTCTTGAATTGGTCTGCTTCGACTTACTGTCTTAGTGGTGTGACCCTCTGTGGTGTAGAGGTGCACTTTTCTTTTACTTCCTGGATCTGTGCTTGGTGATGTCAGCCTGTGTCCCAGTCCGGGCCTAGTCATCCAGTTGGAGACTACCAGAGATCCACTGTCATTGTCTCCTTTATCTATTAATCCAATCAGCCTGTGATCAGTGGGTCAGTTTTAGGCACCGCGGTCACGTTGTAATGAGTCTGCTCTTCTGTTCTGTCCCTGGTAATACGGCTTCTCTCCAATTGATGTTCTGTTGGTTATTCTGGATGATTTCTCCCCAGTTAAGTTGTAATTCCATTTTGGTGTTGGGAGGAGATTGGTGTAGTTCCCCTTACTCTTCCACCATCTCGGTTCTTCCCCAGTCTTTTAAAATTATTATTGTTACCTCAGTGTTTTATAGATTCCTTCATTTAGATACTACACATTTCTATTCAGTTTGTTGTTGGGTAATTTATGTTTTTGCTGTTGTTACTGGGGATTATTTCCATTTTTATTTTCTAACTGGTGATTTTTGAAAACAAGACAGCTTTTTTCCCTTTTTTTGCATGTATATTTATCTTATAATCTACCACCTTACTGAATTCTTATACTCATTGTAATAGTGTTTTTAGTTTTCCAAGGTATACGATAATTCTATCACCAAACAGTGATGACTTTGCTGCTCCCTTGCCAAAATCTGTAATTCTTTTTTTTTTTTTTTTTTTTTT